>JALBWW010000005.1:15478816-16078816 GCA_023212625.1 Styphnolobium japonicum
CAATTCTATAATGGGGATTTGCATGACTGGACAAGTTAGAACCTGAAATTGACCGGGGAGGAAGAACCTGGAGGAGTGGCAAAATACTTAGGCTATAATCTGTTGATTGTTATGGAAATGGAGGAACAGAACAGTTTTTTATGAAGCTTATACCAGACCAGGATACCCTGTGATGGTGATTGAATCTTGGACTAAGTTCTCTGATCTTAAGAGAAACTCAATGATGATTGACTTGGAAGGTAGGAATTAGGATATAAACCATGATGAAGAGACCTTCTCTTCTTTTCTCAGCCAACTGCTTCAAATTCAATCTTATCGGCAGTAAGTTTGAAATCCATCACTTGCATGATGTACCAATTGTAGGTAAAGAAAATAAACTGTAACAGACTACCTTCTTTAATTGCCCATTTGGGCTTCAAAACCTTAACAGAAATATCAGAAGAACGTGCTGTGAAACTTAAAGCTAGTTTGGATTTTTTTTTAAAAATACTTTTATATATATATATATATATATATATATATATATATATATATTAGTATGTTTAGGTAAGAGTAAACTATCAATTTCGTTCTCAAAAGATTCAGGTGATATCAACTTAGTCTTCTAATAATTGTTGATATCAAAATAGTCAATGAATGTCATTTTTGACATCAAAGTAATCTTCGAATGTCATTTTTAACATCAAAATAATTCTCGAATGTTAATTTTTGACATCAAATTGGTCCTCTAAAAGCGCCTTGGGGAATATCCGAGGGCTATTTTGATGTCAAAAAAATTAGAAGATTAAACTGATGTCACCTGTATCTTTCAAAGACCAAATTACTAATTTACTCGTTTAGGTAATTTAAAGGAGAAG
The DNA here is from genome assembly GCA_023212625.1 of Styphnolobium japonicum. Taxonomy (NCBI): domain Eukaryota; kingdom Viridiplantae; phylum Streptophyta; class Magnoliopsida; order Fabales; family Fabaceae; genus Styphnolobium; species Styphnolobium japonicum. Next base: position 15,479,674 of record JALBWW010000005.1, read on the forward strand.
AAAAAACTAAAATTGTGCCGAACATAAAAAAATTACAGGTGATGTAATTTATAATCTATAATTTCATTTTAAGATTTTATAGAAATATGCAATTGTTCCTCTTTGTTTGTTTTTTTCCCTTAGGATATCCCCATAGGCTACTAGTTTTGTGAGACTAATCCTTCTTGGACATCATTGTGACTAAGAAACCCTCTTAACAAATGCCTACTCCAAGGTTTGAACTTGTTTCCTTACTTTGGGAGTGCAACTCACTTACTACTACACCCAACGCTTGTTAGTAATTGTTCCTCTTTTTTTTTATGAAAGAAAGTTTAGGTGAAGGGAAGACCCGTCCTCAGTTTAAGGTCAGGATAAACCGCCAACTTCAATGAGGATTTATAGTAGGATTATAGATCACCTATCAACGGACATATCCTGAATTTGAACACAAATCATAAGTAACATGAGCAGAAGGTTCAACCAAATAAGTCAACACCCATTAGCAGTAATTATTCCTCTTAGTTAGTAAAGTAGTATACTTAAATATATTAGTAAAATTGTCATAGATGATATTGTTGTTATTAATACATTCATTGAGATTCAATATCTCATTGGAAGTTATATGTTTATTTTTAAAATATAATGGCAAAGTATATACATAAAATAATTTATGCATTTTTTACCATAAAAGCTAGTGATAAGAACAAAAAAAAAAATTGTACAATTCCAACATCTTTATTCTTTTAAAAACTTAACTTTAATGCTCAAAGTCTAAGAATTGAATATAAAGATAAGCAATTTCTAAAAATAATAATTAATTTATTTGATAATATATATATTTTGTGTGAACCAAAAGTATTTTTCAACTCAGAGCTATACATTAATCCCTTTTGAGGCAAAAAAATTATCGAAATAGATATAACTTCTCCAAACAAAGTCTTTTTCATACATACGATCTAATTTAAACTTAGAACAATATAATTAAAATATCCAATTATTTACCAATTATGTCGAACCTTATTAATATTTATGATATTTTTTTAAAGAGTAACACAAAAAGAACAACAAATATAATAATATATATTATTCAATCGCCCCAAAAATTTACTGCAAAACCCGCGAGTGGTGTTCTCCTCTAATTGATTCGAATTTAAACTTCAAATACGCCAACAAAAAGATAAGTAGTTTTATCATTAAAATCTTATATTGCTTAAAGGCAAATAGTTCAACTCGTAATTTGTGAATACGAAAATTTAGGATTGAATTATATCTTTGTCATGAAACAAGGATACTAATGTTATGTTTGAACGAGAATTAAGGAAGTAATAAGAAAAAAATAATGAGAATCCGTATATAAGACTCCAAAATTATTCTTCTTTAAGTTAGAAGGTAAGTAAGGAGAAAAAGTTAACTTTAAATTAAATACTTATTAAATTATATATACTCTTAAGCTTGTGTTATAAGATTACAATACAAGGATTATATATAAAATTTTAATTTTATAATTTATTTCTTCTTTTAAAGTTATTATATTAAATTTTAAATTTTATAATTTATTTCTTCTTTTACTATAACTTTAAACTCTAAAACAAAGGAAATAGAATTTTCCTCCTTTCCATATTAACATACTTGCTATTCCCTCATGTCCTTTAATTTTCTTTTTCTGCCCTTTCGTTTCCCTAAAAGAACTTACATAGATAAAAGATGAAAATAGTTATACACTATTGTGTAGCTAATACTAATAGATCAAACAAGATAAAATTCCTAGTTTCTACCAATTTCACAAGCAATATTTTCCCAAACCAACTTAATTAAAAGGACTACTACACAAATGGTATTTGGCAGCAAGTGTTAAAATTTGTTAATTTTGACATTTAATTACATTTAATAGATGTTGGGAGCTAGGAAATGTTTTTAAATAGTTGTATTCGAAATATTTGTTTGGTCAAATGTTGCTTAATGTGTTTTGTAGAAAATCAAATTGTTCAATTTAGGAACAAACAAAATGTATTTCAATCTCCTCACGAAGTTCATTTATATGTAATGATTTAGAATGTGTAGCAGTGTCATGACTCAAAATTTGAGGGTCATAATAGGTGCATAGGAAAAATTAGTCAATTTAGCAAGCTTAACGAGCTCAATGAACATATTAAGTCAACATGTTAGATTTATCAAAAATTTAGCAGAATAACACCTTAAAGTTGGATATCCCAAATTAATAAATCATAACCTACTCAAGCAAAAACTTACCTAAACAAAATTTCAACATTAAAATATCCAAAAGGGTGTACAACATATATATATAACTTGACAAAATTATAACAGAAGTTAGATCTTGCATGTGAATAATTAAACACATCTAAAGTCAAATATATGTCCAAATATACTAGAAACTAAATGACTGGCAACAAAGTGAAAATGCTGACACAAACAAAGTGTTGTGCTCACTAATATGAACAACTTTTACGAACTATTTGAGGAGCCTGGACTTGACTTAGCATTAGTATCTGAAAAACATAAAATTAAAATAGTAGGTCACAAGACCCAGTGAGAGATAACATAATTCATAACATAATTGAAACAAACGTAGGCACAAGTTTTTTCATTGAAAATATATGTGCTTCAAAATATATGCATAATTATCAAATGTTATAAATACTATTAATTCAAATAATCAAGAAATAAATTCTACAAAATACCTCAATTATGAAGTACCAAATTAATTATAACCATATATCAAATGCCCAATGGGAGGTTTTTGATCTAGAATTAAACAAACATCTCATCAACGAACGCATTACTCGAAGGCTCAACAAATACCCACCTATTGGGGCATAGGGGTCAAATTCACTTGTCAAGTCAAACCAATCCAACCATATGGGCTAAACACGTCAGGCTAGCAACACCCCTGCTAGTTGAGTTCGAACTAAGATGCATCAAGGCTAACGTCTACTGTTATTAACTACAGTATTGTATCAAAGTTTCCTAAAAAAACATTTTTATATAATTCAAATTATACAAATATTCCAAAACACGTTATCAAAGCATAAATCGTGCATTCTGAAACAAGATAACATCAAACAATTTTCAAAGTAAATTTCATTTACATAGATACAAGTATTCAAAAATTGTGAAAATTAATAAGCATCAACACCAAGATGTTATCTAGCACATCCAAAAATAAGCTCAAAATATCATCATTTTATCAGGCAAACATATTAGAATGTAAATTGACTTTCATTATCAACATTTCAAGAATATCATATTATCACACTAAATGAATGATTTTTAAAAGTGCTAGTCCCAAGTTTTCTTAAGCTCCAACAACAAAGGAAATTAAATCTTTTCATAAAATTCTTCAATAAGAAAGTTATATGAATTTACGAAAACATATTACATATTATATCATCAACTCATTCTAAGGGTCAAACCACTCAGGCCCAAAGACTATTGTGTCATGAAATCATGGAACGATCCTCTAGCAAGCCTAAGATCACAAAATCATAAACAAGCAATAATTAACATTTAAACTAAATATTTATCCATTTGTGGGAGAAGGAATTATTGAAGAATCTCTAAGGTTCTAATACAACTCCTCAAACCTTAATACTCATTTGAAATATACTATAATTTACAAAATAAATAAAGTTGTGGGCGTTAGAATTACATGTAGAAGTCAAGGAAATGAAAAAGAGGGACTGGGTTGATCATCTGAAAAGGGAAAAAGAAGAAGAAAGAGAGAGACACGTAGTGAGAAAGTCTTGAAGAAGACTTGGAAAGCAAGTCTTGGAGAAGACTTATAGAAGTCTTGAAGAGGAAATCTTGGTGAGAAAGCCTCGAAAGACTTGGAAAGAAAATCTTGGGAAAGACTTATAGAAGTCTTGGAGAGGAAGTCTTGGAAAAATCCCCCCCTTGTGTGTTAGCATCATTACAAGCATAAGAGTCCCTGAGGAGGCCAAGCGTTATAAGCCTAAACATAAAAAATTTTATCTAGGTAGAGACGAAAAATATGTTATTTTGAGTAATTTAAGGATTTCTCCTTAATTTAGGAATCTTTCTTTATTTTTAGGGAAATTATGTTATTTTTGGTATTTTAAGGATTTCTCCTTATTTAGAGATTTTTCCTTATTTTTAAGAATTTTATCATTAATAAGTTATTTTTAGGAAACTATATTTGATTAGGGTTTATACCATATTTGGGTTATAAACCCTTTAGGTGTCTTATGTTATGAAATTTAACATTATTTTGAATAAGAACTACAGACTTTTCTCTCAAACTTTGTGTTTAGGCTTTTGACGCTCAGTTTGCTCTAAGAACAATAATGTTATATCCTCCTAACATTTTCTTAATTACTTAAAATATAAAGTATTAAACAAAAAAGTATAAATATTTAATACATTGAGAATCTTAAAATTATTTAATACTTTATTCTTAAGAAATTAAGAGGATTATTAGGAGAATATAGAATTATAAATCTTGCTAACTAGTGCCCTAGGGTCATTATTTAAAAAGCATTTAATATTTATCAATAAATTTTCTTAATTACTTAATGAATAAAGTATTAATACTTTTTTAATTCCAAAAATATTAAATAGTCTACTTTTATATTTAATATTTTTTATTTTAATTTTTTAACCAATGCTTAGGCACTGGTTTAGAAATGCCTAGAATTATTCATGTACAATTATTAGAGCCTATGGTTACACTTAAGCAAAGTTATGAAAACCAAAACATTGAGACTTAGCATAAACTCCAATAAGTTGAGACTACTGATTCCCATAAGTGATTTCTATAGTTTCACAATGACCTATAACATGTTTGGATTGGTTTTTGGAGAGTTTCAAACCATAGTTTAGGCAAAAGTTTGTCTCTTGATACTTTTACTCAAATTATAATTTGGGACTCTTCAAAAGCTAATCCAAACATACTACTAAAGGATGATACTGAACATAAACTCTCCATGGTTATGGGATTTCCTCACTTTCCAAAGCAAGCGCAGAATTAATTAACTTTGTTGACTTAATAAAAATTCTTGCATTAGTCACATCATTATTTTGGTTGTATGGGAATATGGGTCTTGTTAACAAAGAACTGAGCACTAATTAAGAAATATTCAATATCTCTTAATAAATTTTTGTAATTACTTAATAAAAAAATATTATTTACTTTTTAAATTTGTAATGAATTTATAAAATACTAAATTTTTTATTTTTATATTTAATATTTTTTATTTTAATTCTTTAATAAGTATCATTAAGGCACTTGTTAGCAAATGTTATAATTATAACTTCTTGCTAATCGATGTCTTAAGCATATTATTTAATAAACATTTAATGCATAAGCGGTATAATAGCAATTCCCTTACCTAATAAAGAAAGTATTAAATATTTTTTAATATAAAAAATTCTACTTTTACATTTAATACTTATTAAAAGAGTTTAACTATTATAAAAACTACTAAGGAAATCTAATTCTTAAGGATATGTTTAGCTGAAAGAGTTTGGAGAGAAACCAAAAAGAAAAAGAAGAGGAGTAATGTCTTAACACATCATTAGACAATAATGTAAAAAATATATATACTAAAAGTGAATGAAATTTAAACTCAATAACTATATTGAAATACTGATTTTATATATCAAATATGATAATCAAGTCAAATGCTTTATTAGCATAATTAATTATTTCAATTTTAACATATTTCTTTACTATTCTTATTAGGGGTGTTTATGGGTTGAGTTTGGCCGAGTTTTTGGAAAAAAAATGTCCAAACCAATCAACTTTGATTGGGTTGGTTTTTGAAAAAATATTCAAGCAATCTGAACCAAACCAACCTGATTAAGGTTGGGTTGGTTTGGTTCAACTCATCGGGTTGTCCGATCATTTTTTTCTCATAACAAAATAGCAAACATACTATTACTAAATACTTCAAACTCAATTATATAATTACATATGAATTTTAAGCATACAAGCTTTTCTAGTATAGTACAAGTATTAAGATAAAAGTAGAACTAAGTTTGGGAAGAAACAATTTAGGGGGTGTTTAGTTCAAAGTTTGAAAAAACATTCCTAAGAATAGCATGCACAGGAATGATATTCCTAAGAATGATGATTATTACATTTGGTTAACTAAAAACTTTTCCGAGAATTACTCCAACCGCTAGCAACAGTAGTTGATGTCGCCTGCAACATTCAACCTCTACGCGGCCAGGTGGTTGAATTTTTAGTAACCGTGGCGGTTGTCGTCGAATTCGGTGGACTGTGGTGGCTAAAGTCGTCGGTCATTGTTAGCCGTCATCGGTGGCTTGCAGTGGCTAGATTCCGATGACTATCGCGTTGGTCGAAGTCGTCGGCGATCGCGACGGCAGGGGTGGTACGTCAACTAGAGGCGATGACGGGGGTAGCCGAATTCCGGTGATTGGCCACCGTGGACGGTGGTCAATGGTGGCCGATGACAGTCACCAATAATGACATGGCGGTTGTTGGTTAATGACATGTCAATAGAAGAGTAGATATTTTAGACATTTCACATGGTAAAAATATTCTCATGACATGAGAATGTTGCAAACCTACCTCCTCCTATGAGAATGAAAGTGTGGGAAAGTTGATTAAAAATCATTCATGAGGAATCATTTTAGGATAAGAATGCTTTTTCAAAACTTGTACCAAATATGGAAATCCAACACTCCCATATAAGGATTCCCAGGAATGAAAAAACAATCCACGAACCAAATGCCCTATGACATTAATAATTGAAACGTTACTATCATAATATGCAACTAAAACAAAATAAAAATAATTTATGATTGAGGCTTAAAAATGGAAATTAAAGATATATCATTATATCTTAGGTTTTTAAATGAATGAAAAGACAAATGACAAAAAGATAATATCTAAAATTATATTACTCTTCGAGTCATTTTACTATGTCATCGGGTTATAAAATACAAAATCCGTGAACCGAACCAATCATGGTCGGTTTTGATTGAATTAGATTTGATGACCCAACTCGAACCAATTTTTTTAATTGGTTTGAGTTGGTTTGTTGGGTTGATCGGGTCAACCAAAATCGATAACACCCTTAATTCTTATACCAACTTGATTTTTTTTTGATTTTGTGCATAAATTTATTATTATATATAAAAATAAATTAACAAATTTAATTTTTCCATGTCTAGAAAAAAAAATTGAAAAATTTAATTCTATTTTGAGAATTTGTTCCTTTAATAGCCTGATAAGGATAACAATTTGAACCCACCCCGTGGGTACCCAATCCACCCCAACTCGCATAGGGCGGGTTTTAGCGAGTTTAAAACCCGTCCCCCAGCACCTACCCTGCGGGTACCCAATCCGCCCCAACTCGTATGGGGCGAGTTTTAAGGAGTTTAAAACTCGCCCCGCAGCAGGGGTGGAGCGGGGCGGGTTTAAACTATGTTGTGGGGAAGGTTCAGGTTTAAGTCTACCCGCCTCTACCTTACTCGCACCATTTATTCTTTCATAAATAGTGTATTTTATACTTTATATAGCTTGAAATTTTTTATACAATGAGTGATTGTTTTAGTAATTTATATTATATTGTATATTAGATAATATATGCGGATAAGATGCATGTAAAGTTCAAGTTCTATTAATTTTTTATAAGTAAGGTGTAAATTTTCATTTACAAAACGAATAAAGATAAATTAAAAATTCTTTTAAAAAGTGATAAACAAATTCAGAGTGAGTAAAAACCAAGGTTTTAAAAATTGGACCGGTCGGACCGTGACCTGGCTGCCTGATCAGTCCGATTGGTTCCAAAAATCGTTTTGGCCATTGAACCAGGAAGAATCGGGAAAAACCAAGAAGAACCGTTGACCCGGATGAATTGGACCCTGTTCTTAAAAACCGGCCGGTTCTCAAAATATTATTTTTTTGAATTTTTTATTACTTTTTCAGCTTTTTTTATTATTTTTTAAGATTTTAAATTAATTTTTTAGTGTTTTTTTTCATATCTATCTCTTAAAAGTCATAACTTTTTACTCATTTGTCCGATTTGAATGCATTTTATATCGATTTCACATAACTTTTAAAACTTATATAATGAAAAATGAACGAATGAAGTTAAATTAACTGATTTAAAAAAATATATATAATAATTATTTTCATAGTAATAAGTATTTTTTAAAAAAATACTAATAGTTATTTTTTAAAATAAAGATTAAACTTTAATTTTTTTTTAAATTTTTTTATTCTTAAAATATGACTATTTTAATTAAATATGTATATAAATAATTATATATATAATAATAATTATTATTATTATTATGTTATTCGTTTTAACCATTGGTTTAACCATCAATTTAATTAATTTAATTAATGAAATCATAATCCAAAAGTCTTGCTAATTTGATTTTCAACCTAATTCTTAAAACTGATAAAAACTCCCCAACCCTCTTCTCATTGCCAACCCTAACCTGGTATGTAGATCTCTACTTTGGCTCCCTTTTACATACTAGAAATGGTTTATTGTCAGTCAACATCCATTTCCCTTATCGTAAAACCTGAAGCAAGCCTCCATCAATCTTGTCCTGTATTGTGTGGCGGAAGGCTACGCAGTCAGTTGACTACGACTGGAATGAAACTGGCGTACGGGTTTCTATCCCTTCATTGCGTCTAACTGGACTTGATGATCTGGGGACCCCACTAACCCCACTTTTTCAAAGCAATTGTCTCATCTCAATATCTGATTCTTCTATTTTTCCTCGCATTAATAATTCGACGTGACCTCCACCTCAGTCCCATTATCATTTTTGCACTCTCATTTATTTCTCCTCCATGTGTTGTGTGCGTAACCTTTAATTACTATTCCCTATTTTATATTTTATATATTTTTTTTATAATTATTATTTTTAATATGTTCAATATATGAAGTATTTTTTATATAAAAATTCTTATCATTAAATAAAAAATGTTTAAAATTAGTTTTTTATATTAGAAGAAATGTTATTTTTCATTTTGTTTTACATGTGTTTTGTATAGATTATTTTATATTTTATATTTTTATTCAAAATAATATTTTTGTATAATTTTTATTTCAAATACGTTAAATTTGCAAAGTATATTTTAATAAATATTCTTAAAAATAAATAAATAAAATATTTTAAATTAATGTTTTTATGTTGGAAAAATTGTTTTTTAATTTTCTTTTACAATTCTTTAAATTTTAATTATATGTTATTTTTAATTTTTTTTAAATTTATTATTTAATTTTTTTAAAATAAAATTAATATATATTTAATGATATTATTGTATTTAATGGTAATATTAATTACTTTTTAAAATAATTTTACTTATATGTATAGATTTATGAAAATACCAACCCCTGAGTTATGGTTCTTCGTTATCATCTGTTTATTGAAACACTAGATTTCTATTGTTGCTTCCAATATGCCTCTTTCCAAAGGCGTGAGGTTTGAATTTTTCACTCAGCAGCAAATAAATAGTCTCAATCAACTGATTTTTTTTTTCTTCTTTTATTCAATCTCTTAGTTTTGTATTGCTCATTTCTTCTTCCATTGCCCTTTCCCCTATCTTCAGCTCTTGTCTCGAATCATAACCTCGCAACTTTTTCAATTTTTTTTTTTTTGTAATTTGATCATCTTTTTTTCTTTTGGAAAAACTCTCATCGTTCTCTTTTTTAGTTGGTAGGTGTTTACTGAATTCATAGGGACCACACACACGTTCATGGTCAAAGAAACTGGGCAGCAGATCATGATCTGTTCAAAGGTTAGAATTTATGCTATGGGTTTTGTCAAAATTAACCTCATTTTGGGAAGGAAGGAAGAGAAAAAAAATTGAAGGTGTATTCTCCAGGGAGAAATTATCATGAGCAAATTTGAGATTTGAAAGAAAATGAAGTATAGAATGTATAGAAGATTTCAAATTTGAATAATGTCAGATAAATGGAATGAGTGAAGTGAAAATAGGAAACCAAAACCAATCTTTTTTCAGAACCATTGGATGGAGAAGCAATTCAATAGAGTAGAAGCAGTATCATAGGCAGAAAAATGCTAAGCCACAAGCGGACAAGTGTCCGTCCAACTCGAGAGCTTTCTTGTATAGATTAGATAACATATCTTTTAATGATATCTTATATCTATATTAATTATTAAATTAATATCATAGGATTCATTTTATTTTTTAAAATAAACTAACCGTGGCAAATCTAGTACACTCAAGAAAATGTAAGCATGCTTCACATTAAACCAAAAAATGAAAAGAAGTATATTCTTAAGCTGTTGAAATGGATGAGCACCACCCGTGACCCGTCAATGGTCATGATCCTCTTATGGTGTCAATGTCATATACTCAATCATATTTTTGTTATCTGGTTCACTCGTTGAGGAAGCAACTCATGCTGAAACGCAAGGCTCATGCCGCACTCTACTACCCATGACACAGTAGCCTGAGTTATTGGAGTGATGATGCTTTATGTACATGTGATTCTTAGTGCCTTGTTTAGATGCGTTTTTCTTTAGATATAAAAAATATTTCTGTTATATTTTAATGTGTTTGAATGAGTTTTTTTTTTTTTAATAAAGTTGAAGCATTAAAAATTCACATTTTATACTTTTTTTTGGCTAGATTTTGGTACTTCTAAAAAAAAGACTTTTTTCATAACATAAAAAAGATGTTGAAATATACAAAAGTAAATAAAAAATCTTCTCATATATTACACTAAAACATAAAATAGGTCTTAGTTTTTATTTTAAAAAAAAAACTTTTGAAAAAAGATGATAAAAAAGCTAGTTAAAACCGACCCTTAGTTTCTTACGACACAATGTAATATGTTGGATCTGAAAATGACCTTACTTAACACCCATTTAATGTATCAGAAATGTAATCAAGGTAATACTACACATACATATAAAAATTAAAGATAAAACCTATATAACTTTGGATATCACCTCACCTTGGTTGCCTACTTGCCTTGGATATCACCTTCCACCTTCGACATTTTCAATGTCATTTTACTTTGATGTCATAAATCTATATTTTTTTTTATAAATTATTTAAATTTTTATTAATATTTCTTTTAATTATTTAAATTTCTCATTTAATAACTCATTCAAACTCTCTCCTCTATGCTTCGGTCCACATATTATATGATAGATATATGAAGAGATTTCTTTTTTCTTTTTGTTATGAAGGACGAAGTATAAAATCTAATATAAAGGAAATAGTAAATTAAAGTAAAGATAAAATGATTATGCTGAAATTTAATCCAGAAAATAATCTCAAATAGACTTGATGCCACTTAAAATAAGGTTGTTTGACATTTCCTTTTATTTATTGAAAGGACTTGACTTAGGACTTGAACTTTTGTGGTGAAACTTGTATTTGGAAGTATGAACCATATCGGAGTCACGTCAATGACATTGATTCATTGAATTCCATTATATGCCATATAAGTTTATAAAAAAACCCATCATATGAACATGGGAAGGCACAAAATCAGGAGGAGAAACTATAGTATTATAAAAGTGTATGTTTTTTATGTGCCCACAAAATTGTCACAGTGTAGAATTTTTTTTGGAACAAAATGTAACTAGAGTATGATTTTTTGGGACAATAGAAAGAATATTTTATTTAGAGAAACCAAGTTTATTATTTTTATTTTTTAAAAAAAATACATGTAAAAATAAATTTTCTTAAATATTTTTGGGGGTTATGGCCTCCTAAAGCTACACTGCACACCACTCCTAAGTATGAGGTTTTGTAAAAAGAATGTGAGTAATATTTACAGTATACTTGTTTGAGTTAGTAAAAAATTTGGAGTGGAAATCACATTATACTTACTTTGATATAATAAAAGTACGAAACGATTAAAAGTAGAATGTAAATTTTATACATTTTAACCTTATGATTTTGGGTACTCCTATAATATGATATTAATTTTTTTACTATCTACCAAGCTATAATAAGTGAAAACTAAAATTTCTTTATCCACTAATATTACTCATTTACTGGTTCTTCACTTACTTAAACAAGGATAGCCTTAATTATAAAAACAGAAATGCTAGATAACACGGATTTTTTACAATTTTTTTTTTATAAATAATCTGGTAGAGTTCCACATATACAAGAAAATATAATAAATAAAAATTAAAAAAAAGGAGAAAAATTTATATGTATAAACACAATTCATACTCTACATTGCTAGGTGAAGAGTATTTAATAATTAATAAGCATAATTTTTAAAATTGGGTTGAACTAGCCAATCGTACATAAAATTGGGAATTGAACCTTGAACCTTTAATTGGTCTGATCCTATCCCAACAACCGTATATTCAAAAATCAGTGTGGAAACCAAATAATCGATTGATCCGTATGAACTAATCACGATTTAATTGATCAAACCGATTCAATTTTATTTATCAAATTCCCAATTTATAAACATATTGCAGACTTTCTCCTGCTATCTTGTCCAATCCAATATGATGTCGAACAAATAGCAATGTGTAATGGGATACTAGTTTGACTATTATTTATAATAATGCTTTGTTTGAAGGACAAATTTGTGTTTGGAATTAAGTTTTAGAATTGTAATTAAATCTCTCAATTCTAATTATCTTGTTTGATGTATATATTAGAATTAGATTTCTAATTCTGAGTCTAATTCTATGGAATTGAAAAATAATTAGTTTATACTACTCTCAATTTTTAGCTTAAACCTTAAAAATTTCAATTTCAAGTACTAATATTTTTTTTTTGATACTAAAATGTAAAAGTTAAAAAACTATCCAACAATCATTCAGCCACAATATCGACATAGTTCACAACGCTGTCGGGCGGGATGACATGCTTCAAAGAACGCTAAGCGCGCGCATGTTTTGGTCACGTTGTTCACCACTCCTTCAACGCGGGCGAAGTTGTTGACGCACTGATTATTGTCATCGCCGCGCTGTAATGGGCCAAATTGCCGCATTCTCCTAAGCTCGCGCCAAAGATCTCAAGTAAACAAGTAAAACACAAGAAGGGGGTTGAATTGTATTTCTTAACCTTCTTGAAAATTTTTCGTTAAATAGAAAATTAAGCTAAGACAAAGGTTGAATCAATAAAACGCACGGACTAATAAAACTTCTACCCAATTGACGCTAAAAAGATTTTGTAATAAATCACTTTAAACGCAGCTTAAAAGTTCTACGTTTTATCTTATAACCTTTGTTGGGTTAAGAAAAACAACGATAATCCTCGACGTTAGAAATAAATAAAACACGAGAGGAGGGAAGAAAAGTTTTACACCAAATATTTATCCCCCGGTTCACTCACAAACCGAGTTACGTCCAATTCCTTCAACTAGAAGAATTTTCCACTAATCTTTTACAAAGATTACAAGTATTGTCTATCTCTTCGTATACAAGATTCTCAACCTCTTGTTCTCAGTTCTACAATCCAAGTATTCTTTTTATTCCCTGTTACCTCCTTTAGGCTTAAACAACCAAGTTGAATAAAAGAAGATGTAGAAGTGTTTGAGTTTTTAACTCACTACTGAGGATAAAAATAAATCTCAAGACTTGAACTCTTTTACAAGAGTAAGAGTACTAGGAAGCAATGAAAAGCTTGATTCTTTTACACTTTTCGATCACACAGATTGTTATTCTCTTTTCTTCTTCAAGACATTTGTATATATATAGGTGAGAGCATTTGGAGTAGTCTTCTATAAGCTTCTTGTCCAACTAAACATTTATTACCGCTGAGCAAAGATTAAATGCATAAGTCGATATCGTGTGGAACTTCTTTCCTCAAAAAGACACTTTGGATTATCGTGAATGTCCAAGAATATGATAAACTTTAGTCCTGACTTATCCGGTGAAAGCAAAAAGTTCCTTATTTGCGCTCAGAAGGTTCAGAAGGTAGCACATTGCCTAGCGGGCAAATGCACAAATGACTTCTTTTGTAGTGTACTTTGTCGAGTCCTTTTCAAAGACTAATTTTAATGATGACCAATTTCTTCACATTTCAATTTGGACTTTTGGATCGAACGCTTAACCTCGAGCTTTTAATAAGGAAAGCTTTGGACGATCCAATATAATAACTTAAAAAAAAATCATTCAAAAGATATTAGACGAATACTTAGTTTCCTTTGAATAAGAAAGAACAGACGCACGCACTTCAAGAATCGTTTGTTAACACTTTATTTTCTTGTTAAGAAATTAACAAAACAGCTTTTTTAGAAACAAGTTACGTGAGTCTTCACTTATTCATTCTAAAATTAAAACTTTTGTTATCTTCAAAACTTTATGGGGTATTAATTCTTCTTAAACAATTTGGTTCCAAACATAATTTCACAAAGGTTCTTTGGTTCCAACAAAGATCCCCGCAATCATCTTCGCCATCATCAATAGCGTCCTTTAGTTTGACATCTATTGCAACCACTGTAATCCAGCAACGCAAGTTCTATTGATTTTTTTTTTATATAATTTTAAATTATTATTTATTAATTAAAATTTATTTATTATATCTTTATAAATTCTTGATAAATTATTCAAATAATAAAATTTTAGTTCAGTTCAGAATTACAATTCCAAAATTTCAATTATTTAATTGTTCCAATCATAAAAATTAAGATTCTTGTCAATTCCAATTCTAACATAAATGGAATTGAAATTAGAATTCTAAACTATTATTTTAATTTTGTCATCCAAACGGACCCTAAGAAGTTTTACATTTCTCCCTTTTACTTATTCGATGTGGGGCTAGCATTGGATGAAAATTTTTTCTCATTTTTACTTATTTGATGTGAGACTAGTATGGGTTAGAAAAACCAACTTGCGATGGTCCGAGTGGAAGGGGGTTTAGTTACTTTATGCATTTTATCTCGGGTTCGATCCTTGGAGTGATGTGTATGGAGAAAATGCAGTTGGGAGGAATCCCTGCTTCATGCGTCTAACCGTACTCTGTGAGATTAGTCTCTTGTCTTCCGGGTAAAGGGATACCTTAGTTTACACCAAAAAAAAATTATAGGTTAGAAAATGATACAAGTATAATATTTTTTTAAATTCCTTCAATATCCTTTGTTTTAATAAAGGTATTGTTACTTCTAGTAATTAGTGGCTAATATTTAGTCACATATCCCATTTGATTAAAATATAAATATGAAATATAAATAAAATAATTATGTTTCAACTAAGTAAAATATGTGGTCAAATACTAACCACTAATTAGGAAATGATACCGCTACCATCATAAAAATAAGGGTAATAAAAAAAGTCTAATATTTTTAGTTTAATACTTATTATGTATGATGAATCAATTTAATCATGTTAGAAATATATTTTAATATTTTTCTCTATAATTTTATTTATACATTTAAAATATGTATATTATGATTTTTTTTACATATTAATATATATTTATAATATATATATATATATGTATGTACAAAATCCTGATTTAATCCTAGTTGGATCTCAAAAATTTTAAATCTCCACCTTTATTGATTTAGTAATAGGTCTAATTTTCAAAACATTGGTAATAAGCATTATTTCCCTTATAAAAGAGACGTAAAAATAAACAAATTCGCTTAAAATTGAGGAGGCTTTTGGCCTCGTTTGATGTATATGATAGTATTAGACCTGATAGTATAAGATAGTAGGATAAGACTTGCTAGTATAATAGAGTTGATAAGTTATTATAATATCAAGTGTTTGATCATTACAATATAAACAAATTGATGGTATACATAAATATTTATTATGACAAAACTACCATTTTTTAGATTTTTTTAAAATAAAATAAAAAATAACCTTCTTCCATGGAAGAGGTCAAAGTCTTCCTTCAAGAAAACTAACAGCCTTCAAATATTAAGGCAAAACTAATAAAGAAAAAGAAAAAATTACTATCTTGCATACATTAATCTTATTTTTTCACATATTTCTTCGCCAAAAGTTTCTTTCAGCTTGTGCTTACTTACTCAATTATTGTTGTTCCATGGGGGGCTATTTTGCAATGGGGATAACAAGTCGCCGACAATAATAGTAGCAGTCAGAGAGCAGTGCCAGGCAACGATGGTAGCAGTCGAAAGAGCAGTGACCGACAACAATGATAGAGGTCGGAGAGCGGTGACCGACAATGATGGTGGTGGTTGGAATGATAGTGGCTTTTAGAGAGCGGTGGTTAGTCACAATGGGACTGGTTAGAGAGTAGTGACCGGCAATGATGAAGGCGGTTGGAGAGCGGTGGTCAGCAACAATGATGATGGTCATAGAGTGGTAGTCATGCTAGTGAGATACTTTAAAAGAAGAGAGATGAAAAAAATAGTAGAGGTGTAATAAATATCCTATCTGGACATATCAAGGGATGAATGATAATATAGTGTTATAAGATTATAATAGGATAAAAAAGTTTGACTGTATTTAACTATACTATCAAGTAAGTGTACTAAACACTTGATAAGACTTGATAATATATATTTATACTATCAAGTTCTTCTTATAAGATCCATCAAATGCTGGTTAAGATGCATAAGGATGAGATGTTTAGGGCATACAAGATTTGCACATTTATGATTCTTGTTTAATATCATATTTCAGATGCATATTAGTGCGTGATATCCTTATTTAATTACACCCTACCATTTATCTATCTATAAATATAAAAGTAAAATTGGTTTGATAATTAATTAATAATATCATTAAATACATATTAACTTTTAATGAAAAAAAATGAAATAATGAAATTTAAAAAAGACAAAAATATTAAGAGTAAGTGTTGTCAAATCTAATTAAAATTTAAAGAATTAAATAGTAAAATTAAAAAAAGGAAACTCTCTAACATAAAAATTACTTTACAACCTTTTCTTTATTTTTTTTAATATTTTTATTTAAAAAGTACTTCATAAATTTAACATCTATAAAATAGTAATTATAAATAAAAATATTATTTTAAATAAAAATAATAAATATAAAATAATATGTGCAAAGCATAAAAAAATAAAATGAAAAAAGACATTATTTGTAACATAAAAAAAATTTAAACATTTTTCTTTCATTTTTATAAGAATTTTTATAAAAAATACTTCATAAACTAACCATATTCAATATAATAATTATGATGAAACAAATATTTTGAATAAAAAATATAATATAAATAACAGCAGCAAAGCACGAATAAGATAAGGAACCTACATGTAAATTTGAATTTTCAAAAGATTAATTCTTAATTTTATATTCATAACTAATAAATAATTACATTCATATCTTTTTTTACCATAAAATTTATAAATTTTAATAACATAATTAAAATAAAAATTATATTCCTTTTTTTATACCTAACATATTAATAATTTACAAGTTTATTACTGACAATTTTTATTTTTATATATAAATTAATGACAGCTTAAAATTTGTAAGGATTAATAAATATTTATAAAAAAATGAAAAATTAATTAATGAAGGCATGCGCACCTTAATTAATGAAGGCGTGACACAATCTAGTCTCACCTTCAAATAAAATTTAAAATGAGTTTAATTTTGATCTACCATCAGTGTAAAAAAAATTTACACTATCATCCAATCATGTGTTGCCAAATCATTAAAAGAGTTTGACTATCACAACAACCACCTAAAAAGTCTAACTATATTAATGATGTGTCAGCATATGATTGGATAAAAGTGTAAAAATTTTTTTACAATGACAGTGAATTAAAATTAAATTCATTTAAAATTCCTATAAAATTGAAAGAATATGGCATGCGCATATATAATAATCATCTTAACTAAGTAATATACATCTAAAATGTCTTTATTTATTTACCAAAGAAAAATGTCTTTCGTTATTCACCTATAATAAATGTACTACACAAAATATTGTGTCTAATTATTTTAGATGTCTGGCTAAAAGTGAGTTAGACGTCACATGTTATGCTATGAGATGAGATGTATAAGTAAATTAATTATAATATTTTGTTTAAATAAATTACAAATTACAAATATAATTTTTAAAATAAATATCATAAAGTGATCCACGATAAATTACATTTTTTTCAATAATTTTTCATATTAATTAATTAATTAGTTTTTTTCATGTATTAAAAAGTTATTATTCACTTTAACATTTACCTAAAATTAAGCAGTTACTATTATATTTTTTTCTTCTGGCAACCAAGTCTCTCTCTCTCTCTCTCTCTCTCTCGTTGAAATGGCAACACAACACAAGCAAAGCAGCTAGCAAGCATCGAGGATCTCCCTTTCCCTTTCCTTTTCCTTCTCTCTCTCTGTGAGTGTGTGTGTGTGGTGGCTATGCCTGTTGCAGCAGCAGCTGTCGTCGTCCCATTGGGCCTCTTCTTCTTCGCCTCGGGCCTCGTTGTTAATCTCATTCAGGTCATCTTTCCTTCCTTTTATTTTCTCAATTCGCGTTTTACAATAGAGGAAGGGACTACAATTCAAATCTCAATAGGGTTCTCATTTCTCAATTCGAATCTTTGGGTTATAATAACTTCTTGTAGATTTGTCCCTTCTTTCTTATTACAATTTTAACTCCTTCGCTTCCTCTCGGTTCATTTCTAATCGGCATCATTAAGACACAAACCAATTACAAAAAAAAAAAAAAAAACTAGTTTTCTATATTCTTTTGATTGAATTGCTTTAATTGATTCATTAATTTGACCTCTTGATTTGTTTTTTGTCGCTCAGGCAATATGCTATGTCATTGTGCGGCCACTGTCGAAGAATTTGTACCGACGGATCAACAGGGTAGTGGCAGAACTGTTGTGGCTGGAACTAGTATGGCTTATTGATTGGTGGGCAGGAGTTAAGGTGTGTAACCACTTCCCCTGTTTTTCTGTGATGCTGTTTTTTGCATTATTGGTTTAGATGAGCTTCTAAAAAAAATTAATTTTTTTATCATTTTTTTTAAAAGATTTTATAGAACGTAAAACTTATTTTATGTTTGGATGCAATATTTGTAAGATCTTCTTTTATGTTTGAATAGTTTTCTTTTTATGTTATAAAAAATGTCTTTTTTTAGAAGCATCAAAATCTAGCTAAAAAAATCACTAAATGTGGTGTTTTTTTTAGCGCTTCAGCTTTTTTTTTTCCTTTAAAAATGCTCATCCAAACACACTAAGATATAAGAAAAGAACTTTTTTTATTACAAAAAAAAGCTCATACAAACGAGCTCTTAGTTGATTGTTCACTAGTGCAAAGTCTTATTTTGCACTTTGCTTGTCATTTGGTATTCTAGAATCTAGATGATATGGCATTGGGTTTCTAAATTATTCTTCAACCGCATTTCCTTGCTATGAACCTTTAATGAGTCAATGAACTTTGGGCCTGATCAGCTCTACCTTCTCCTCAGAAGGAGGGTGTAGTAAGAATTTGTCGGCTACCTTGTGCATGTGTGACTTACAATGAGCACTATGTTTATGTTATGGCTTCTGGCCAAATTCATGAAATGATATGTGGAAATCTAGGCCTTTATTTTGCGATGTATGATTGTCCAATTAGACTCAAAGATTTGAGTAAAGGTTGTTTCATTGGGAAATAAACCTGGTCCCATTGTTTCCAGTACTCAAAAGTGAATCAAATGTCAAAATTGATGTTTGACTTGTATAATATGGACTTCCAACTGCTTTAGGCTGCTCTAGCTGGTATTTATTTTTTCATGTAAGGAATCTAATTGAGCAAAGGGAAGATAACTGCTACCTTTCCATGATTCCAGCAGCAACAATTGCCAGAATTAGAAATTATGTACTTTTGGCTATAGTCACCTATTCTTATGTTGCTTTTAGGGCTTGAAATTGTCGCAATAGGATGTTTAGTTCATTTAATGATTAGCGGTTTTGCACGCTGACACTACAGGATCTTTTGTTCACTAAATTAAGGGATTTTGGCCGTAAAAATGGAGGGAAGTTCCTATGGTGATATGCTACTTGTATAGCACTGCACTATGGTCCATATGGCTGGAGAGGATTTGTTATCTTCCTTATTTTGTACTTATCTTTCCCCGCCTTTTGTGATAAAATTTGTTCTTTATTCTACTCCCCCTAGCCACGAAAAAATAAAAACTACGCAAGCGGTAGAGATTTAGGGAGAGATTGGATATTACTAATCACAAGGCATGATCTACCAAACGATTTAGCTCAGAGATTTTCGTTCTTTTCTATTTTTAATTATCAAAAGGTTCAGAGATTTGTGATTCCAAAAAGGAAGTTATCCTTGTGAAATGAAAGCTTTGCTTGCTTAGAGTTTTCTTGGTTGAAGGCAACAATGCTTTTCTCTAATCATGTACCTCAAGGGAAATTGGAAAGATTAGGCCACTGGACTATTCTTCGAAAAGCTCCTTTTGAATTCTGTTTCCTTTAACAGATGCTAATTGTTTAGGTGGTTGGTTGATTGTTAGCCATGACATTAGGAATTCAAGGGAAATTCTATTCTTTTGATATCTCTTTTCTTCTGTTGTTTAATACTTTTAACTTGTCATCATGCCTCCCTGCCTTATGCTCCCATCTTGTTATTTCTAACTACTTTGAGGCTTGTTGCAATCATGAAAAACGGATCTAAGAAAAAAATTGGTAACTTGAAAGACATCATTTATGAACATCACTGCAATTTAATAGTTTTTATTGTTGCATTTGGAATAATCAAATCTTTCATTTGGAACTTTCTGGCTCCAGATCCAAGTATTCACAGATCGTGAAACCTTTCGTTTGATGGGTAAGTCTCTTGTTAACCTATGCATTTGGTGCTAGGTCTTTTTTTCCCTTTTCATTGTCTTTCTTCTTGTGTTGTGCATTTGTGCTCGTGTTCTCGAAAGGAAAAGAAGGTATTTCTGGGGCCAATGTTTGCTTGCATCTTAATCATCTGGTTCTGTCTTGAATTTCCAGGTAAAGAGCATGCGCTTGTCATATCCAATCACAAAAGTGATATTGATTGGCTTGTTGGATGGGTTTTAGCTCAGGTGATTGTTTTATTTGGTATGATCTTGTCCACATCTTCAATGCAAGCAAATTAACACAAATTCACATATGTATTGGCATGAGTAGGTTATTTCATTTAATATCGTGAATTGTTTGATAATATCATACTAGGACCAAAGGACACATACCTAAGGCTTACTTATACATGTGTGCTATTGTATTAAAAAATATGGTATCCTTTGATTTGATATTGTGTCTCTGTGACACATCTAGTTTGTGTTTCAACTGCTGATTGATTACTGAACGTTATTATTCAACAGCGTTCAGGTTGCCTTGGCAGTACCCTAGCTGTGATGAAGAAATCGTCGAAGTTTCTGCCGGTATGCTTTGTCATGTCATCACTTGTGCTTTTGAAATGAAAAGACGGAATGGTGCTTGTTATTCAGTCATTATGGTTTAATCGTTTGATCATGGGTTTCAGACATAATGTGAATTGATGTTGGAGTATGAATTATGAAATGCGGGGATGGATTGTATTTATGGATTGATAATTAGTGGGATGTTCTGTTGGCTGGTTAGTTTATCACATCACCCATGTCTGCTTAAGGCCTGATCTGACCTGGAAGCTTTTTAACCTTCTTTACTTGGATGTTTTGGTGGGTTCACAAATTACAGGTTAAGCTTAATTTATTGTGAAACAGATGGTGGAGAATTTGAAGCCTCAATACTATGTCATATGTCGATAACCTATATCACTAAGCACTAAAATGCCAGACTGTTCACTTTCTTCAGGCTTGTGGTCATTTGGTCAAATTTCTATGTTGAAATGTCAATATTAAAATGTCCAGATAACAGGCCATGTGGACCAACCATTCTGCTAATGGGCCTGTGGATGTGTTGCTTGTGACTGGTCACTGGCTTGGCAGGACTGGACCAGTTTTTAAATTCTGAACGGAGTTTAATCAAGATGTTGCCATGTATAATATGGTTTGAAGGATTTATTTAGATTTCTGTAAATAAAATTGAATTTTTTTAATTTTTATATATCATGCTAAAATGGCTTTTTTTTTTTTTTTTCTTTTGCATTGCATATTTGGAAAAAGTAACACCATTAACTCTCCTTTATATGTTCACTTATTTTCATATCTCCAAAACGCCAATTGTAATTTGCTCCTTAGATTACTTTGAATCTAGTGTACTACTTGGTGACTTGGAAGAAACAAACACTAATGGCTTTTTTTATCACCTAGGAATAATTTCAGGTCATACTTATCATGAGCAAAACATTTCAAGTTTGATTTGCTGCTTATGATATCTGTATTATTTACTGTCAATGTTGACCTATCTGCTATGTACTACATATGCAGGTCATTGGTTGGTCAATGTGGTTTTCTGAGTATCTTTTTCTGGAGAGAAGTTGGGCCAAGGATGAAAGCACGTTAAAGGTATGGGCTACTGAAAATATAATTCTTATATACCCTTTATGCTCATGAGATAAGAGATTCATGTTTGTACATGTTATATTGATGTCAACTTACCGTCTTCTCTCACCCATGCACTAAAATATAAAATTACTGTAAATACTCTCTGTCAGTCCCCCTCTCCCTACCCTCTCTCTTGGTGCATAAGCTGTTTCATTACATTTGTGAATTTCATTTGAATCTTGCAATATGTGCAGTCCGGTCTCCAGCGACTGAGGGATTACCCTCTTCCCTTTTGGCTGGCTCTCTTTGTAGAAGGAACTCGCTTTACACAGGCCAAACTATTAGCTGCTCAGGAATATGCAACCTCAACTGGATTGCCTGTTCCTAGAAACGTTTTGATTCCAAGAACTAAGGTGAAACCTAAATATTTTCTTAACTTTTTTATTTGTCTTCTTCCTGCTATTGCATTTCTTTCCATAGTTTGGAAGCTAAGCTGCATGAGTCTGGTCTAACTATCAGGCTCAACTAATCTATGTTAGCATCTATATGTTTACAAATCTTAGCAGGATTTTCCTGAAATTATATTACTGTTGTACTGCTTGTAGTTAGGTAGATACCACTCTACCTGTGAAGGGTGGCTAAAGGATTTGTATCAATTTTGACTTGTAAGATAGAGGGTTAGTTCTCTCTTTATTACTTCAGATTGGTGATCTTGTGGCAAACACTTTTGTGAACCGTATGCTAGGTTCATTTGGACATTAGTTCATTGGTTTATGAGATGTTTTGAGGACTAAGAAAATTTTGACCTAGAGATGTAGCCAGATGTAAGCTATTTAAATTCCTCTGAATAAATAACCTACTCTGATTTATCTTTGTGGAATAGGCTTTGACGGTTCCCCCCCCCCCCAAAAAAAAGTGGATTTAAGCCAATAGCAATAATCTTTTTTGAATTAAACTTTAGATTTTTATATTTTATAAGAGAAAAGTCTGAGCTCCTTTTTTTAAATCTAATTAGCGTGTCTGCGTTACAAATTGTGTACATCTTGTATAATTGGTTGCCCTGCCTTTTTGTCTCTTGTTATAGATTATGTCATTATGACTAAACAAAATTGCAAGAAGACACTCTGTGATGTAGGACATCATAATGGTTAGGGTTTTCTTGGGTTGATGATCAATGGTAGAAAATAGGCGGATTGAGGGTTCATTGGGTGTATGTGATGGTAAGGAGGATTTGCAGGGAATAGGAGGGGGGTTTAGGGTCAAATTGGTGGCGGTTTGGTGCTTTGAACGGTGCCTCCGTGATATAGGAATTGAGCCTAACTCCACCTCAAAACCATGGTCATAAGGGGAGGGCTGCCCAACCCTATATAAACCCCACATCTAGGCTCATGACATCCGATGTGGGACTCAAAGTTGGGTTCATGACTCCCTTCTTGCAAGTGAATACCGGTAACAAATCTCGCCCCTCAAGAACCGGCGTCCTCGCCGGTTCATTCTTCCCCTTTGGGTTGTTTCCCTTCCGGGTTCATTCTTCTCGGTCGAGCCCCAGCGCCCAAGGATCGAAACTGCTCTGATACCACTGGTATAGGAATTGAGCCTAACTCCACCTCAAAACCATGGTCATAAGGGGAGGGCTGCCCAACCCTATATAAACCCCACATCTAGGCTCATGACACCCGATGTGGGACTCAAAGTTGGGTTCATGACTCCCTTCTTGCAAGTGAATACCGGTAACACTCCGAGAATCGGGTTCTGAGTTTGATCGGTTTTAGGGCAAATTCAGGAAAGTAACAATTGGGGGTTTGATGGGTTGAATTGTTATTGCTGTCTGCCAAGGAAAATAGGTTGGGGCAGTGTAGAAAATTAAAGAAATCAGTAGAAGAGGAGAAGAAACCTAGGCATCACACCTGGGGTCCCTTGGGCATCACATCTAGGGTTTGATTGCATCATACAACCAAGGGAGCAATATGGTGCCATAATTCATAAATCCGATCATCTATCAAAATGAAAGCATCACATCTGGGGTAAAGACTATGGTGCTGATTTTACACCCATACAAATTACTTCCAGTCATTGGATTTTGAGGACAATTTGTGACCCTCGTATATATGGGAGTTGGGAGGGGAGGCAATCAAAAGAGCTTGAAGGAGAAGAGAAGGGAAGAGAATGAGAGGGTAAGTAATGAGTTTCTTTGCCCTTGTTTGGAGGTTTAAAATCCTCAGAAATCTTCCAAATTGGGGGGAACTTTAAAATGTTCATAAAAATGAATAAGGGAGGGTTTTGGAAGGTTAAATGATAATCCCTCATTTTCCTCTCCTCATGTTAAAAGAACTCTCAAACAAGGGGAAGATTTACTTAAAAAACTCTAAACCTTCCCTTTTCCTCACTTTTCCTCCATCGAAACATAGTGTTTGTTTGGGAGTTGGGAGGGGAAGGAATCAAAAGGAAATCAAGGGGAGGGAAGGGAAGGGTATGAGGGGTTAATTAATAAGTTTCCTTCCCCTTATTTAAATGTTTAAAATCCTCCAAAGTCCCCCAAGTCAGGGGAACTTTTAAATGTTCATAAAAATAAATAAGGGAGGGTTTTGGGGGGTACATGATAATCCCCATTTTCCTCCCCTCATTTTTTAAAAACTCCCAAACAAGGGTGTGGTTTACTTAAAATCCTTCCCCTCCCAAATCCCCCGTCCAAACATAGCCTTATATGAAAGTCTAAAATTTGGCCGGCCCACAAGTTACCTGGTACAAAAAAGTGTTCTGCACTGGTGAAAAATCTGCACCATAGCAAACTCCTATAACTGTCAAAATAGACCTCCTATAACTTATCCTACAAGAATTAGAAATAGAATCCTAATTCTATTAGCATTGAGACTCTAGAGACTCTATACTACTACTAAAGCCATAAGAGAAACTGGGACATTAAAGGAAACCAACATAACATGAAACCAATCCCAAAACAACCAAAGACCCAGAAATGAAAATGACTAAAATACCCCTAGCCCTAGGACTGAAAATATAAAATTAAATAAATTTACAACTCCTTACCAAAAAAAAATTACAAATTATTAACTCTAATAGCTCTAAATTGTGATCTAGTAAGGTCTTTGGAACATTACATTCATCCATTTTATCATAATTGAACCAGAATATTATGACCATTTGATCTTTAAACTTGGATTTCTTGATGTTAGTGTGTCCTGCTTCTCTCTGACAGAAAAACCACAAGTTTCTGATTTATCTGGATTGATTAATGCTGTTTATTAAATTATAATATGGACAACTATATGTTATTGGATCATAATTGGTTTAATGCTCAAACTTGGAGCAGTTTCTGATGGTTAGCTATAAAGAACTTGGTAAAAACATGGGGGCTAAAATTTTGTGGCAGTGTGCAGTTCATGCAGCCCTTTGGTGTAATTGGTTGGAGCAGCATGCTCGCATCTTTAAGGGTGTCTTTCTGCCCCTAAACTTGTTATGGGATAGGATTGTGTTCTGCATTCCTTATTTTTTCATGTTCTGTGATGTATTTGGTTTATTCTGTGTTGGGAAGATATCTTATCCTCCCCATAGCTGTACTTTTCCTCTTTTTCTCTCATAAAATTACTTTTTTCTATTAATAAATGGTTTAATGCGACTTGTTATAGTTTGTAAGTTCACATGATTTTAAATTCCTGAGTTTTATATTCTCCTCTCAATTTCAAAATAGATATCAACTTGATCTCTATATTTTGATTCCTTACTTTGGCTTACTTCTTTATTCTTCTTAGTTTGCACGAGTAACATAGTCAATCTGACTTATATGACCTACTAGGCTGGGTGCTAGCCATTATATTAGGTCTCATTGTTCTTTTCTGTTGTTTGCTCTGTAATATTTACTCAATTATGTTGCTTTCAGGGGTTTGTTTCAGCAGTAAGCCATATGCGCTCATTTGTTCCCGCCATTTATGATGTGACGGTGGCTATTCCTAAGAGTTCCCCTGCTCCTACAATGCTAAGACTCTTCAAGGGGCAACCTTCAGTGGTAAGCCAATCAAAATTTAGATTTAGAAACTACTGCATCTAAAGTCTCCCTCAGTTCTTTCTCCAACCATATTATGTACACAATGAAAACTCTCTCTCTCTCTCTCTCTCTCAACCAATTACAAGTTTCTGGTTTGAGTGACTTTCCCTTGCTGAAACTGTCAATAGCTCAACACTTTGGCTTTCATCAAGATTTTTGTGTTTCCAATATTCTCCGACTAAAGTAATTTATGGGAAGAGAATGTAACTGCAGAAATTAACTCTGATGGGATTAGAAAAAGGAATTAGGTGGCAATAAAGGAGTGAGTTCCCTGCTCAGTGTGTGTCTTGATTTGTGCATATTCTTCTGTACAAGTGAGTGTATCCGATTGTGACACTGGTGTTAATACCAAGTGTATTTCTGTAACTGCTTTGGTCAAATGGAAGCCATGAAAAAAGCAGGTCAAGATTAGGAGTCTATTGCATCATGCCCAAGGATCCTTCTTCCTTCTTTCTGTGGATAGAATTGAATTCTTTGAAATTGTATGCTATTTCTGGAACATATTATTCAATGTATGTATGGTATTTAAGGCTTTGTCTCTTGATTTCCTGTATGCTTAGGTTTTTGGTTTGGTCAAGTGAGAAGAAGACCAATAAAAGCTCCATTGAGAAAAGTGAATCAAATGGAAGATATTCCTGTTAAAAGGGGTAGAGGAAGACCAAAGAAAACTTTAGGAAAACCTATTAAGAAAGACATTGCTCTATATGGTTTTACTGAAATTTGGTTTTTGATAGAGCCCAATGGCGTTGATTGATCCATGTAGCCAATCCCACCTAGTTGTGGGACACATGATCATCTGTTTGAACTTAGCTGTGTTATCCTGGAGAATTTGGAATAGGCTTATTGGTTTCTATGCTAAGCCACAGTATTGCCTGGGACTATGGAGGCACCGTTGTTGTTTGTGGAAAAGAAAGAGATGTGACTTACTTAGCAATTTTGGTGCATATGTTTGAACTTTGAAGAATGCTAGATCTTTTAAGGATCCATAGTTTTCTATGTAGCTACTTGGGGACCAATGATTTACATGGCTTCATTATGCTGTTTTGTTGTTGAAATGTTTGAGGGTCATTATCTTGTGGATTTTGAAGGGATTGGATGGCTCTTTATGTTTAGCCTTTGCTTTAATTTGGTTTTCTTTATCAAGATGATTCCATATCTTCCTTAATTCCTTCCGTAGTCTTACATGTTTTTCTTTATAAAATGTCTTGTTTAATTAAAACTTTACTCTTTTTTACCACTATAGATGCATGTGCATATTAAGCGGCATTTGATGAAGGAATTGCCAGAAGCAGATGAAGCTGTTGCTCAATGGTGTCGAGATATATTTGTAGCTAAGGTGTGTTCTAATTGAACTTTTTACTGTTCTGTTTTTTCTTTTTTCCCAAGAGGTCCTCGTGTAGGTAATTCTTCTATGCTTGTCCAAGTGTTTATTGTTAAGAACTAGAATAAATAGTTGATTTTACATAATTTCGTGCACACCATGTCTATTCACGAGCTTGTTTTGTAGATTTTGTCGCTTATGTCTATAAATTTGTGTGCTTTGATTGTTTAATATTTTTACTCTTTTTTCTCTCCCTTTTTTCACCTGGGCACACCAGGATGCATTGTTAGACAAACATATAGCTGAGGATAGCTTTAATGATCAAGAGCTGCAGGATACAGGTCGACCAATAAAGTCTCTTCTGGTGAGATACTTTCTCTCAATAAAAGTCTAACCTTGCAACATCCTTATTTATCATTTATCCTCTTTTCTTCTACCCTCCTTGCGTATACTAGTATAGTTGTTTGCCTAATCAACAATCAATATAATGTCGGGAGCAGGTCGTCATATCTTGGGGTTTTCTGGTTGTTGCTGGGGCTGTAAAATTCCTCCAATGGTCTTCACTACTATCCTCCTGGAAGGGTGTTGCATTTTCAACATTTGGTTTGGCAGTTGTTACAGTCCTCATGCACATCTTGATTCTATTCTCACAATCTGAGCGTTCAACCCCTGCCAAGGTCGCCCCTGCAAACTCCAAGAACAGGGGAGAACAACTGGAGGCTAGGGATGACAAACAAGACTAGATCACACACTTGTTGCCCAAATCTTCCATACATATTGGGACTTCATCTACGATCACATTTTGGTGAACCTAATTTGCATTTATGTGTGTTTAGGGACTCACGTAATCCTCATTTATTTTTTTTATTGAAAGTCCACCTCGCTTGTGTATTCAATTCTTCCTTGTAGTATTATGTATGCATATCGATTCGTTATTTTCAAATTAATTAGGATAAATTTGTATAGACAATCTAGGATGGCATAGAAAAGTCCTACGTGATATTTCATTTTTCTTTTGGGCACTTCTACATTTACAGGTCGTGGAATATTAATTTTGTGCTCATCTCTGATTGCTCTTGTCGACCTGTGTTTTGTGCGATTCTCTGCTTTGCATTTTGTTCATCAGAAAAGCAAAATTGTCCACTGTCAACTTACCACCCATGTGACATGCTGAATTCATCCGTGTTTATGCATGGACTTGCTTACTTAAGAAAGAAAAACATGAGGGCTTTTTACTTGTTTGGTGTAAATAGGAAGTATAATTCTCAGTTTAATGATGGTTGAAAAATAATTTTTAACTTGATATAATTTGAACAGTGAGTCGTGGCTCCATTAAGGTTACCCTATATTTTTTGCAAGCAAGTCGTGGACGTAGGGTTAATTTTTTTTTATCATAGTCGTGGCTCAAGATCAAGTGGGCTTTTTATTTATTTATAATTATTGGACACCAAAGTTCCACTTGTCACGAAACTGAATGAATGGTACAGAAACGATTCTAATAACATGATTATATATGGATGTGATTGATTGTTCATGGTGGCTTGGTGTGACTCATGAGAGTTGGTATATGCCTGAAAGTTCACTGGTCTTGTAGTTGGATTACAGTCGTGAGAGTCGTATCAGTGCTGAGAATATGATCTAAAACTCACTTGATTATTCGCTGTTGCCGAGCAGTTTTTTCTCTTCCGAGATTCTATATGCGTTGAATGTGATCAAAAAGTCATTTGATAATACAAGAATTCGTGCTCATATTTTTGTCCTCTTGGGCTTCTTTTTTGTCACCGTTTTTCTGCATTTCGGCTTTGAATGGTTGGATAATTTTTGAGAAAATGACTCAAATATTTAGTTTGATAAATAATAATAACCATTTGGTTCATTTTGAAAATTAATTAAGTATTTAACTACATTAACCAATAATTTATATACGATTAATCAATAATTTATCTTTATTTTGATACTTGATACGTGGTTACCCGTATGTAAATTATTAATTAATGTAGTTGAATATTTAATTAATTTTTAAAATAAACCAAATGTTCATTACTTTAATTAAGCTAACCATTTGGGTGATTTCCCCACAATTTTTTGTGGTCTTCAATAGCTTCTACAATATCAACAAGGTATACTCTACCTGGGATTGTGGCTAATAGTTCTGAAAATGTACTCTTAAAGAGTGTGTTTGGTTTCTTTTCTGTTGTTATTTTTTAGTTAGATATATTTTTATTTTAATTATAAAATGCTATCTTATTTTTATGCTATTTTTTGTTTTTAAAATTTTGTAAAGAAAATAATGAAAACAACCGAAAACTTTCACTATTTTTTTTTTAAAATTTTGAAAATAAGAAACAAAATAAAAATAATATGACATTTTTTAAATTATATTAAAAACATATCTAATTAAAAATAAAAACAGAAAATAAACCAAACATACTCTAATATTTTTAAGTTTGGGGCATCTTGTTGTTTATGGGACCTTGTTTGATGGTAGCTCATAGGTGCTTACGGTATGTTTGGATGAAAACATATATGCCCTGGCTTTAAGGATGATGCTTGCAAAGTCTGAATCAAATGGTAGTACAAATAATAGGCATGATTTTCCTGAATGGTCGTGAGGGTCAGGTGAGGTGAGTTGTGGCCTAGAACCATGATTTTAGTATCCACTAATTAAAAAAAGAACCCTCAGGTCGTGGCCTTTGATATTAAAATAAAAAAACAAGGGTTAATATGAAAAACTTAAGGTAACCTTAAGTCGTGGTTACAAGTCGTGGTCGTGGCCATGAGCCATGACTTACTTTTAAAACTACACCAAGTTGAGAATTGTTTTTTAACCTATACTAAACTGAGTATTATACTTCATATTTACACCAAGGAGGTAAGAAAGCCAGAACATGATAATAAGTGGGGAGCAGCATAAAAATTCTGCATTTCACCAATAAAAATAAGCGATCACAAAGGAAATTATTATTGACATGTTATTTGAAAAATAGGTATTTATGATTGTTATAATTTGAGAAGTAGCGGATTACTTCTTAAATTTTAATATCCAATTCTACACTTCTTTTTGACAAGTAGATAATTATGAATGATATTAAATTTTTCATAGTAATTTCATAAAGGCCTAGAATGTTTTACTAGAAATTGGATTGAATGTGGACAAAGATCGTATATAACTCCATATCTAGTAACAACACGCAATTTAAAGATAACTTAATTGTATTTAAAGCTTGGTAATTTTTAAAATTTAAAATTTAATTTTAGTTTGCAATATATAATGATGAATTTGTAAAGACAATTTTTCTTTTTTCTTTTTTTGTTATAATAAATCTAGGAGTTGGATGTATCAAATTAATTAAATATTTGTCAATTTGAAAGAACTAATGAGTTTAAAGAAATATTTAATTAATTTGATATAGAAAATTTAATTTCCTATGCAAGATTAGGATTTTTTTTATATGCCGAGATTCACAACGGAGTTATGATTATTTTCTTATGGTTATTTATGGTAGGATCAGATATTTTATTCTTTACTGGATATGAATGCGATTCTCAAGATTTCTCAATTTCGTATACTAGGATAAAATATTTTAATAATAACAAGAAAATAACTTATGATGCAAGTCTAAGAAAATTAGTTGCATGAGAAACCTGATTCGTTTATGACTTGAATACTTGCCTATTTCTTTGTCGAATTAGGATCTTCAATCAAAATTGTTCAATTTCCTCAAGGCTAGATCTTCATACTCATACACAAGGTATAGTGCTCAATTACAATTATATCTTTATAAGTTCATATCTTTATAAAATAACTGAACTAATTATTCAGAAACAAATCAGAGAGAGTGATAACTGAAGATTAAGACATGAGAAGGCAACGTCGTCCAAAGAAACTACATAACAAGGACAATGGCACCCTATTGCAAACCCTGGCTACCTTATATCCCCAGAAGATAGTGAGAAAACATAGGACCAAGACCAAGACTATACAAATCCATAGACGCTACCTTCATCTTGAAGATTCCAATACTTCAGAAACCTCAAGTGAAGGGGAAAAGAAAGATTCAGGGGAAAGCCAAAGCAAAAATAATTCATATGTTTCAACAGACTGTATAGCAGATTTGGTGATCCCAGGAGAGATTCCAGATATTGATTCATTGATTTGTGACAATGGGTTGTTTGCAGATTTTTTTTTGGATTTACCAAACTTTTAGTCCATCTTTTTTGTGTTAGTTTATTTTATTTTTTGCTTACGTGTGTTAGTGTATTTCATTTATAAATTAGTAACAGACACAAAAGAAGGTTGATAGATGCTTCATGAACAATGTTGACATACCTTAGTGTGATGAAGACAACAGCTTGATTTGATTTGAAGTTCAATAATACTAAGCTCGAATATTTTATAATTGTCAAGTTGAAATTAAATATTATGTGTTCACGCTTGATCTTGATTAATTACATATAATATCTATTGATATTTTATAAATTATAGTTATTATAAGTACGTTTTCAATTTAAAACTAATTTTAATTACAACACCGCTATTTCACGCCAAAAGAAAATTACAAAAGTTGTTCCGAATAATGTGAAATTGCTATTTCACTTTTTTTCTCTACAAATAAAAGTTTAAAATAAAAAGAAAAACTCATAATACAATATATTGACAATACTAATGCATTCGTAAGCTTTTTGTGCTAAAGGTATTCATACTATTCAGCATCTCTATTTTAATTATATTGTTTAGTATTTTAAATTACAAAGAAATATATTAAAATTATCAGTTAAATTGAGCTCAATTACTTCTAAGGAAAAAACATACTTCTAATTATTTTTGTCTATGCAAAGGCATAAATTATTATAATATATTGTTGATGATAAAGATGATAAAAATATTTATTTAATGTGTATTTGTGGGGATCTCTCACAATGAAGTGAATATAAAGACAAATTTCTCCTATAAAAACATAGATGAAGAAAATTTTGTTTACTTTTAATAAACAAGAATAAAGTTGAGATCAAGATTCTCATTCTTTTGGGTACCAATTAAATAAATTTGATAATATCTTTAACTTAAAAACACATAATATGTAATGTGCATGGTATTAATTGAATATTTGTATTTAAATTTGTTAAACAACACTATTTAATTTTAGAATTTGATGTTGTTGTATGTTGAAGAAAATTGTATAATTTTTAAATTTACATTTTTTATATAAGGTTATAATTTGTGACGCTAGAAAAGTTCTAAGTTAATTAAGAAAAGATTCTATAAATCACAAAAATAGCATGGTCTTTATTTAGAAACATCGAATTATAAGACTTAACTAATAAAACAAAACTATAAAAAGAGTACAAACTTTTTTTACATAATCCACATACATTGTAAATCACATATATTTTTCAAGTAAACTAAATACATATATGAATTATATTGGTCCTCTCATAAAATTTGTCAAATTATATCCCTTCACTTTTTTATTAAAAGGTCAACTTGATTTTGTATAAAAGAAATCATTAGATTAAGTTTAAAAAGCTTTCATTGTAATATAAATTTAATTAATAATTTTTTTTGGAGAAGCTCAATAATAATAAACAATAAGCTAGTTTTAAGTATTAAGTTAACCCGTTAGTCAAAGTCAAACAAATATGTTGGAATGAAATTTATTGCCAAGTTCTAGATTTGCTATTATTTTCACAAACCTCAAAGTCAATGTAATCTACTCTAAATTTCAATATCCAATTCTACATTCATTAAATAATTATGAATGATATTAAATTTTTCATTGAAATTTCATAAAGGTCTAGAATGCTTTTAGCAAAAATTGGATTGAATGTGGACAAAGATTGTCTATAACTCCATATCTAGTAACAACACGAAAATTAAAGAAAATTTACTTTTATTTAAAGCGTGGTAATTTTTAAAATTTTAAAATTAATTTTAGTTTGTAATATATAATGATTAATTTGTAAAGACAATTTTTATTTTTTCTTTTTTTGTTATAATAAATTTAGGAGTTGGGTGTATCAAATTAATTAAATATTTGTCAATTTGAAAGAACTAATGAGTTTAAATAAATATTTAATTAATTTGATGTAGAAAATTTTATTTCCTATACAAGATTAGGATTTTTTTTCATATGACGAGATTCACAACGGAGTTATGATTATTTTCTTATGCTTATTTATGGTAGGATTAGATATTTTATTCTTTACTGGATATGAATGTTATTCTCAAGATTTCTCAATTTCTTATACTAGAATAAAATATTTTAATAATAAATTTAAAATTATTTAATGCATGTTAAAGGATTAAGAATTTAAGAGGTAATAAAGGGTGATTGGTATATTCCCCTTTAATTGAAAAGCAAATACTTTGTTTGTGCTTTGGCCTTAAGAAACCGACAAGAAAATAACTTGTTATGCAAGTCTAAAAAAATTAGGATTTGCACGAAAAGCCTGATTCATTTATGACTTGAATACTTGCCTATTTCCTTGTTGGATTCCAACTTCGAAGGAAATTGTTCAAAGGCAAGGAGAATAGTCTTGTTGGATTCTATATGACTTATGGCTTTTCTCTGTAAAATTGCACAATCAGAGAGTGATAACTGAAGATTAAGCCATGAGAAGGCATCGTGGTCCAAAGAAACTACATAACAAGAACAATGGCACCCTATTGCAAACCCTGGCTACCTTATATCCCCAGAAGATAGTGAGAAAACCTAGAACCAAGACCAAGACTACACAAATCCTTAGATGCTACATTCATCTTGAAGATTTCAGTGCTTCAGAAACCTCGAGTGAAGGGGAAAACAAAGATTTAGGGGAAAGTCAAAGCAAAAACAATTCAAATGTTTCAACAGAGTGCATAGCAGATTTGATAATCCCAGAAAAGATTCCAGATATTGATTCGTTGATTTGTCATAATAGGTTGTTTGCAGATTTTCTTTTGGATTTACCAAACTTTTAGTCCATTTTTATGTGTTAGTTTAGTTTATATTTTTTTCTTACGTGTGTTAGTGTATTTTATTTAAGAATTAGTGACGGACACATAAGAAGGTAGAAAATCAAGAATTGAAAATCAAATAGAATTATTGTATAGAAATAATTAGATGGACAACCCTGTATAATAGATGCTTCAAGAACAAAGTGGATGCACCTCAGCGTGACGAAGACAACATCTTGATTCGATTTGAAATTCAATAATACTAAGCTTGAATATTTTATAATTGTTGAGTTAAAATTGAATATTATGTGTTAAAGCTGGAATGTGATACTCACAAGTGATTAATTGGACTAGTTCAAATCTTAAGAAATGTTATTGAAAAAAAGACTAATAACTATAATCGGGGATTAATTTCATATTAAAAAAGTATAAAAATACTTCTAGGTACACACAAGAAAAGTTAGATTGTGATTAATTACAAATAATATTTATTGATATTTTATAAAATTATAGTTATTGTAAATTTTAATTAAAACTAATTTTAATTACAGCATCACTATTTCACACGAAAAGAAAACTAAGAAGTTGTTACGAATTATGTGAAACAGCTATTTCACTTTTTCTCAACAAATAAAAGTTTAAAAAATAAAAGGAAAAACTCATAATACGCGATATTGACGGTACTAATGCATTCATAAGCTTTTTGTGCGAAAGGCATTCATATTATTTAACATTTCTGTTTTAATTATGTTTTTTAGTATTTTAAAATTATGAAGAAATATCTTAAAATTATTATTTGAATTGAGCTCGAGTTTAAAAATTAAATAACCTCAATCAAACTATATTTAAGTGTGTTTGACCTCAACTTAATTCAATTTCTCTCTAATTTTGTAAAGAATTTCTAATAATAAACAACAAAACTTATTTTTACATAGGAGTTGTCTTGGGACAAGTTCATTTAGAACGTAGTGCTCAATTTTTTTTGTTCATACTAGGTATTATTAATTAAGTAGGTGTTAATTAACTCAATTAGAGGTTGATGTAATAGTTAAAGAGGTATACTCTTTGTATTGGTTAATCAACTTCCAAGTTCTAACTTTGAGTTTGCAACATGGCGATATAGGAGATGCATTCTTAAAATTGTTTAACAACTTAGTTTTAATTAACATAAAATTTTCCTTAAAATTATTCTTTTCGTAAACAGAAAAATGTAATTTTAACTATTATATTAAAGTTAGTAAATTAGAGCAAGTGTAGAATAAATTAAAAACTTGAGTAACTACTTATTTTTTTTATTTAAAGATACAAATATAATTAGTTAAGTTGTTCAATGATAAATATATTAAAATAGTCATTTAATATTAACTTTTTACATTAATTTGGTCATTTAAATTGTTTTACATCAAATTGATCCTCCAATTATAAAAAAATTATTAAAAGACCAAACTGATGATACATGTATTTTAAAATGACTAAAATAAATGTTTAATATCAACAATCAATTTTTTTAGCCTTCTCTAGAAATTAAAATATTATATATATATATATATATACACATATATATATATATATAGCTCATAGAGATATTTATTGTTTGATATCCTTATTAAGTCATAAGTCTAATTCCCTAAAATTTAACAAGAAAAAATATATAAGGAAATAAATTTGAATTCAAATATCACAATTAATGTCTCATTAATGGCGATTTGACATATAAATAATATATTGATTTTAATTGTGTTAATTGAGCCTAATTTATTCTGATTGAACACTTATGGAGAATTTGATTGCGACTGGGCATAAATGATGGAGCATTCAAAATTAAATACTTGAAATTTTTGATATTAATTGACTACAATTTAAAAGTTCATTAATAATGAAGATATGGGGAAGACATAAATCAAAGTTCTGCAATTTAATTATGGTAATTTAGGACACAATCAATGAAGATCGATCCTAATTGATAGAAAAAATCTCAATTTATGATTTGATTAGGGATTGAAATGTTCATCAGCTTGAGTTATAAATTGGCAAAAGCCTCAAAAAACATACGTTAACACACATATTGAAAGGGGGGTAATAACACTCATACTAAAAGAAAAGAGAAAATGAGAGGTCATCGAGGTGGGAAAGAGAGATTAAGGAGGATATCTAGGTTTTTCATTCCCGTTTAAAGGTAAAGATCTCAAAACTCTTCATCCTATAAGTTTCTCTAATAAATTTGTTGTTTCACTTATTCGACAATGGATAATTAAAATTAGTTATGGTCTTAGGGACATTTAAATTTTTTTCAGAGGTGATGGTATTTCTTTTGGTTTTTCCATGGGTATTGGGAGAGCCTTAAAGGATATCCAATAAAAAAAGCTTATTCCTATTGAATTGTATTTTTAGTAGAATCAATATTTTTACATATTTATATTTTTCCTACGGATTAAGATCCCAACATAGAAATAATCAAAATTAGCTATGACGGTGGCAAACTTTTGACTTCCTCAAGTGAGGAGAAATTTTTATAATTTTGTCGGAGCGCTGACAAGGCTTTAAAAATCTCCAACAAAAATATTATTTCTTATCGTAAATGGTTTTCCTTTCCTCTTATGTGTTATTTGAACATGCTTTAATATATCCCAAATATCCCTGCATTCACCCCTCAATTAAAACATTTAAAATTGATTGACGACAGAAGAATTGGAAGAGGATTGGGGTATCAATCAACTAAATTCTTTTCAATATTCTTAAAACATTTATATTAGATTTTATCATGAACGCTAACAAAGTCAATTTCTCACAATTAAATAAATAAATAATTTACTATGATAAAAATTAAATAAAAACAATAAATAAATGTGAACTAGTTCAAATAGTCCTAATTTTGTGGTGGTGGTAAATTAAAGTTTCGTTTGATCACTTATTTTAAAATTTTCCTTTTTTGAAAATCATTTAACAAATTATCAATTCCAAAATTTTCCTTTTGTGAAAATCATTTAGAAGTCCTTTATTTTATTTAAAAATATTTTATTAAAAATCCAAAATTTTAAATTACCACCTTCAATTATGTGTTAACAAATTATTAAAGAAATTTAACTATTATCACAATTAGGGGTGGAAATAAGCCATGCGGCCTAACAAGGGCCTCCGACCTAGCCTATTTTAGGCCTACTTCGGCCTAAAGATATTTATCAAACAAGTCAGACATAAGCTTTTAAAAGAAACTTATTTAGTTAAATAGATCAAGGCTCAAGCCTTTAAAAAAGCTTATTTGGCCTAACATGCCGGCTTTTTCATTTATTATAATAACATATAATTAAAATTTTATAATACTTGAATGATTTTTTAGTTATATATTAATATAATTTATTTATTTTATACCCAATACAATAATTTTATTAAATGTTAGGTATATTTAAAACCTATAAAATTTAAGTCTGTTAGCTAATTTGAAGACCTTTATGCAATGTAGGCTTTTAAATAAACTTTTAGGCCAAGCCAGACTTTCAAATTTTCATAAAAAGGTCAGACCAGATAAAAAGAATATATATGATAGGTAATAGGCCAGGATAAGGCCAAAGTGTTTTGAAATAGGCCAAACCTATTTAAGGTAAAGCCTAACCTAGCATAACCTATTTTCATCTCTAATCACAATTACTTAAAGTGTAACTCTTTTAATGACTTTTTTTTAACATTAATAATGGATCAAAATTAAATTCTTAAACTTTTTAATATAACAAACAGTAGTTAAGTCTTATCTCATTAAATGAGATACATAAAATAATAACTGGTTATTGTAGAAATTCTTATGTATAATTAGAGTATTACATGATTGAGTAGCTTTCGCGTGAGAAAATTATTTGAGTGATTAATTTAGAAGCAATTTTTTGAGTAAACATTTGCTTATCTTTTGATATTCTAGACATATTACTAGTACTCTGACTAATAATACTTGAATAACTTAGTCTTACTATAATTTGTTTTCATAAAAAAAGAGTACCACACTATTCCAACAAAAACATAACACATGACACAAAAATGAATACATATCATGAGATTAAATTTATAATACCCTATAATAAAATTTAGATAAAATATAAACATTTTAGAGTATTATTCTCAGAGTACTTAAATATTTTTTCGTGTTATTAGAATCTATCAAAAAAATAAATTTAAAAAATAAAATAGTTTAAAGCAAACTTTTTTTTAAAAATAATTTCCCCTAAAATTTATTCTATTTTCCTCTACTCATATAATAAAACATTTCAATATATCAACAAACAGAATTACATCCATCAACGTCGTGACAAAAAAAGAAAACATAGGGGAAAGAATAAAAATCATAAAACAAAGATTAACCAAAAAGAAGTAATAGGCCAAAATGTCATAAAAAAATTGAACATCTATAATTAGAAAAATAAAACATTTGGAAGGCTTTTTTATATTAATATTGCTTAATTTTTTTTACTAGAATCATGTTATTTTAAAATTATGTACAAAAATGGGGTTGCTTTGTATGAAGATGGGATGTTGGTTTCATTGTACTGACTTCCCAACGTGAAAATATTTTTTTTAAAATCAATGTCGAGAAGTCGGTTTAAATGAAATTAACTTCCAAACATATTTTTTTTTTATAATTACCTTTGAGAAGTCGGTTTCAATGAAACCGACTTTTGAACATTCATTTTTTTTAGTTGTTTTGGGTTTTTGAAAGGTGGTTTAGGGTTTTGGTTAAGTGGTTTATGGTTTTAGTTTGGATAAGTGGTTTAGGGTTTTAGTTTTAGAGTTAAGTGGTCTAGGGTTTTAGTTTTAGAGTTAAGTGGTTTAGGGTTTTAGTTTGGATAAGTGGTTTAGGGTTTTAGTTTTAGGGTTAAGTGGTTTTAGGGTTTAGGGTAAATTAAATTTTTAGGATCTGAGATTAATTTTTAATTTGGTTTAGGAATATTTCTTTAGGGTTAATAATTAGTAATTAATGGTTTAGGATTTAACCTTAATTTTTACTTGGGTTTAGGGGTATGGTTAAGTAGTTTAGGGTCTTTGTTGAGTAATTTAGGATTTTGGTGAAGTTGTTTGGGGTTTTAGTTTGGATGAGTGGTTTAGGGTTTTAGTTTTAGGGGTTTGGTTAAGTGGTTTAGGGTTTTAGTTTTAGTGGTTTGGTTAAGTGGTTTGGTTTAGTATTTAGGGTTTTCGGTTAATGGTTTAGGGGGGTAAATTAAAGTTTAAGGATTTGAGATTAATTTTGAATAGGAATATTTGTTTAGGGTTAATAAATAGTAATTAATGGTTTAGGATTTTACCTCAATTTTTACTTAAGTTTATGAATATTTATTTAGGGTTAATAATTAGTAATTAATGGTTTAACATTTGAGATTAATTTTTATTTGGGTTTAGGAATATTTGGATGGGGCTAATAATTAGTAATTAATGGTTTATGGCTTTTTAATGAGTGCCTTATGGTTAATTGGTTAATTAAGGGTTGAGCAAAGATGAAGAAGATTTGTCCATTAAGAAAAAAATTAAGGGTTTGGCTCAATGTCATTGTTTAAATAAAATCACTTAATTGCCTAACATCAATTGAATACTTAAAATGACATAGATGTTACAATATAACATTGACATGTTACTATTGATGCGAGCTTCCCCCAGCGGTGTCACCACGATGAGGACAATTTGAACGGTTATATCCTATTGATTTGCATAACCCACATCGTTTTGGTTGACATTTTTCCCTAAAGTTCATCTCATTAAAAATACGACTAGATTTTGATTGGCCACGAGGAATTCTTCGCATTTTCAGATCATAGCACAATTCTGAACCTTCTTACTAAGGCCAATATGCTTGGTTTCCCACAACATCAAATTCTAGTTGGTAAACCTTAAATATGTTTTTCAACTTGTAGACTTTGTTCATATATTGCATGCAATCTAATTAAATTGATGCACACCCTGCAACAACATGAAAACAAGGAAACTTTTGTGATTGAAATTTTCTACAATCACACTACAACTCATTTAGATTCACTATGAAACACCCTACAGGCTGATGATCTCGTGGGTCAACTAACTCTTCCACCAAAAACTCGAGCATTTCTCGTCTAAAATCACGAATAACACAACTCTTTGCTTTCATCCTATTTTCTTCCATGGTTTTTGTAACGATTTCAGAGCATACATGACCATCTGCTATATTACCAGTTGATGGTTCCCTTTCTTAACTAATATGTCAGCCAACTTATAATATATTGATTGCACTAAGGCGGTAATATGCAAATGACATGTCCCCTTCAATATTGCATTAATACATTCATCTAGGTTAGTTATCATATGTCAATATCGTTGACCTTCGTTGAAAGCATGTGCCCACTTCTCCTTAGGGATATTATTTATCCAGTTTGTGGCTTCTTCGTTTTGTTCATGAAGATTCTGATAATATCAATTAAATTGGGGTTGCATCAAGGCGTAGCCTCAAAAAAATTGAAAAAATTTATTAATGTCAACCAAATCATACAATAAAAAAAAAAGAGGAAAATTGAACTATAATTACCCATATTGGTAACTTGTTGGCGCATGTCATTGTTGTTAAACTTCTTCATAAAGTTTGCTGCAATATGTCAGATGTAGTAAATCGAATATGCTTGTGGAGGTTGCCATCTGCTATCACAACGTCTGATCGCACTTTTAATGGATTCATGTCTATCAGAAATCAAGCATATGTCATGTTTTGGTTTAACATGCCTTCGCACATTAGTGAGAAAAATGACCAAGCCTCTGATGTCTCACCTTCCACAATGGCAAAAGCAATTGGTAGTATGTTATTATTCTCATCCTGCACTGTTTCCATTAACAATGTTCCTTTGTATTTTCCATACAAAAACGTCCTATTAATCTGTAGTAGCAGTTTGCAAAACTGGAAACCGTCTATGCACTGTTTAAATGTCCAAAATAATCGATGAAAATTCTTTTACCATTTACCGTTCGAACTCCGTAATATGCAGGCTTTGTTTGTAGTTCGACAATTATTCCAGGAACGAAATGCTGCAAAGCGCATAACCATTTAGGTAGAGCGTTGAATGATTTCTCCCAACCTCCAAACACTTAAACAATTGCTTTCTGTTTTGCTCTCCACGCTTTCCTATATGAGGTTATGTATTTATAACGACTTCGTATTT
The DNA here is from genome assembly GCA_023212625.1 of Styphnolobium japonicum. NCBI lineage: Eukaryota > Viridiplantae > Streptophyta > Magnoliopsida > Fabales > Fabaceae > Styphnolobium > Styphnolobium japonicum. The sequence continues at coordinate 15,521,449 of JALBWW010000005.1, forward strand.
CAGCGATCAATATTGAAATGGTTGTTGATGGATCTGTTTGAATCAGAGGCAATATGCAGGTGCATATCATATTTGAATCTAATTTTGAATGATCTTGAGAAATTGTTGCTGATGAGCATGTGTGAGGCTCATTTAGTTTTTTAATTTCCCAAATCTAGTTTTTCTTCAGCAATGTAGCCTTTATGCTCCAGTTGCACCCTTCATCGGCCAACTTACACTTGGCTGCAAACTTCTTCAGTTGGGATTCAATAAATTTATAATCCACTGACCTTTGTATGTGGTAGTGCTTGATTGTTGACAAAATAGCTTCGTAACCCAATAGACAAATCTCCGTTAGATGTGTTAACATATCTTGGAAATTCGTCACCATGCAATGCCTCCAAGTTCAATGTACGCATGTGGAGTGGCGGTTGGTACAAAGGAAGGGAGTCGTCACCAACAACATTTAATGGTTAGTTACCGGCAAGACCTCCATCAGATTCACTGCTATCGTCGATGTACCCCATGTTAGTTGCATCTTCAAGCTCAGTGAAGTGGACAAGATATTCTCCTTCAAGGCTAGCTGGACATAGATAATCAGTCTGGTTTATTACCAAAGTAGTTGTGTTGGGTGTACTAATGTTGATTTCAACATCTCTAATAGGCGGTATTGGGATCACAAGTTCCCGTTCTTGGGTTGGTTGATAATGACTATAGTTAAACGACCAAGTCGATTATCTTGAAACACTACCTGTAACAACAACATTCATAGGCCAACCATCATCACAAACATCCTGTCTCTGCATATAGCTCAATGACACCAAAATTAGGATATTGATCCAAAATATAAAACATAGATTGGACATCATCGTCATCTTCAAGTGTCATACTTGTATACTGGATACATCCTGATCCAATACACAAGGGATATCTATATTTAATATCTGAACTTTTTTTACTGTCTCCTGCTTTGATCTTTTCGTGTATCTTTGCCCTCAATTCGTCCAAGGTGATACCTCCATCAATACGAAATGCCATTGGATTTTCACAGTCAAATACAACACCCTTTTCTATTGTCAAGAGTTGCCCATTATAATATACAAGAACCGATGCACGTGAGTTGCTCATTCTATGTAAGCACACAACAAAAAAACATTAATATGTAATACAACAACTATTAGGAACAAAAACTAACGCATCCCCTGACTTATTGCATTTTGAAGATCACCTTCAAATGGTAGCAAATGTGGAATGAACCACTAACTCTACTGCTACACAATTGCCAATTTTTTGAAACAATGAGTTCGTATCATCTGCAAACTCAAGATATCTACTTAAATTGTCAAAGTAAAGTTATAGTGTAACTGCGAGTAATGTTTATTTATGCAGAGATTCTGAAAAAATCACCATCACCATCACTGAATTGTAGAGATTCTTTGCCTAGTTGAAGTAATGATGTTCGGACTAAACCGAATCGGCCGGTCAGACCGTGAACCGGGTCCTCATCCGGTTATGGTTCAATGCCAGAACCAGATTCATGGTTGGACCGGGTTGAACCGGTCAAAACCAGGTTGAACAGGTCCTCTCTCTCTTTTTTTTTTTTTAATTTCTCAATCACTTAACTACTCAACTGAGAGTGATATAAGGCTTAATAATTGAAACCCCAAAACCTTATTATGCATTTTATTATTGATAATGTGTGTTATGAGTCATGCATATGTATATTTTTTTTATTTGTTTATTTAATATGTAATTCTGACATTATCCAGTTCGACCAAACGGTTAAACCGGTTGAACCTGAACAGGAAGCTTTTCTGGTTCACTGTCCAGTCCGGCTTTAACAACATTGGGTTTAAGATGTAAACTTTATTAAATTTTAAAAAATATATTAGGCTAGTTTAAAAAAAGGGACATAAACAAAAAAGAAAAGAGAAAAAATCCATTGGGAAGTCAATTTCAACGTTACCAACTTCCCAAGGTAATTTTGGTTCATATAAAACAAACAAAAAATGCCTTTGGGAAGTCAATTTGAGCATTATTGACTTCCCTTGAAGTTAAAATTTTCGTATTAAAATAACCCTCGTGGAACTCGTGTATGCATCACCTTCACGGTTCATCAACTCACTTTCATTAGAGTCAAATTTAGCTTGGTTTGCTATTGTCTCATATACTGCAAAGAGCCTGAAATTGTTGTACGTATATGCAGTGTGATGTTATAGCAAGCTTGGATTTTTCTACTGCAAGGCAATGTTTGAGTATAAGAAGAAGAAACCCCTACTTGGCCACGTGAAATGCTGTTTGAAATATGCAAGATGTGTTAGCAAACTTCTTTGTCCTTTGTTTGCTTCCATTTTCAAAGCAATTCTTGACATGCGTAATTGGCCACGTGAATGAACTTATACATTTTGCAGAGTGTTGGCCTTATCTCACTTATTGGCCTTATCTCACGTGCATGCATCAGAATTGTTTGACCTTATCTCACTTCATATCACGTTAATTGGTGTGAGATGTGAGATATCAAGTGTGTTGGCTTTGGTTGGCCGCATATCACTTCTTGGCATTACATGTGCATGCATCAGAATTGCTTGGCCTATGTGACTTCTTCATATCACGTTAATTTAAAGTTATCATTTTTTTTAGAAATTAGCATAGCATGTGGTTGTTTTGAAAGTTAGCATAGCATGTGTAATTTACATCTTCTATAGTTATATGAGATATATATTGGACGAATACGAGAAATTTCTTTTCAGTTGTTCTAGTAAAGGCAAATGGACGCATGTTGAAGAAAATACCTTAGTTAAACCTATACTTCATAACCAGAAATTAATCAACATTAACAAATATCATTGGATTAACAGATTTCATAGTACAAAATGGTTATCTTAGAAATATTTCTATGTTCATTCCAATTTAATACCCTTATTATCTTCAACACTTTGAGGGGTTTAAATCTTTGAAGTATTTTAGTTCCAACTTTAATTTCTTAAAACATCTTTGGTTCCAACAATCCAGACGTTGTCGATATACTCCTAAATCATTATATTGGGTCCCAACATGATTACATCGCCCGACCCATCTATTATGATCCAAAAAATTCATATTAATAATTATAATAAGTAATTATATAAACATTTTTTTTTTCTAAATTTACCTACTTGCTAGTGAGTATGCTATTGAATGAGTTGGTCGTGGTGTGATAAAAGGTAGCCGGTCTCATGCCCAAGATTGAAGAAGTACTACGCATCCACCAATTGCCTTGCACATTTTTCAACCCCCCGACATAGTTCCTTATACAAAGTTGTCAAACAAGCTGATCCCCAACTATATCGTCTAGCACGCTCAAAATTTGCTAACAATGCTAGATACATTAAATGAACCCAATTCTCTAATTTATCGGGCATTAATAAACCTCCTATTAAGCATAAAATATATGCTATACAGAAGCATTGTATATGTACATGACTATCATCATTTGGGAGATCATCAAACGTTGTTTGTAGTCATTTTATCTTCCCTTGCCCACCTTTCCTCAATCATCTAGAGGAGCCACACCTAATAATTTGGTACAGAGTTCGTCCCAATCATACCAACTATTATTAGTCACAGCTCTGCCATTGACCGGAAGTCTGATAATGAGTGCTACATCTTTCAAAATGACAGTACATTCACCACTCAGTATATGAAAGGTATGTGTCTCCGGTCTCCACCACTCATTCAAAATAGTTATCAATGTTGGGTCTAGCACATGGTGTCCCAATTGAGTGGCATGGTAAAAACCAGAAACTCGCAACATATCTACAATTAATGAGTGTGACTCTTTTACTGTATGTACTCTTGTACGAAATTGATCATCTTTTGAGTTTTGTTGAAATTTTGTTTACTAATCAGTAAATGTAGTTAAATAATATTTAACATAACAAAATAAAATATTACACAAATATACTTACATCATGGTTTATATATCAAGACCTATGTGATTCTTGCAATCTTAACAATGCCATGTGATCAAGATAGGGAATGTGAATGATGAGTAAAATATAAAACAATGTAAAAAGAGAGAAATAACACAAATAAACTAGAGGGATTGATTGTTGGAGATGGAATCAGAGAGTGAAATAGACAAAATGAAATGAGAAGAGAAAATGAGTGAGGGTGAGTGAGAGGGAACGAAAATGAAGTGAGGAGGAGGTGTATGTGACCGTGAGGTGTGTGAGAAGTGCAAGAGTAAGGGTCTTATAAGTAGGTTTGATATAAAACAAAAAAAAAATTTAATAGGTGAGAAGTCAGTTCCAATGTAACCGACTACTCTTCTTAATTAAAAAAAGAAAAAAATTTGATTAGTAAGTTGTTACTAATGAAACGGACTTCCTTTCTACATTAAAATCTTTTATTTATTAGGAAGTCGTTAACAATGAAACCGATTTTTCATCTTTGAAGAAAACAACCACATTTTAGTATATAATTTTAAAATAGCATAATTCGGGCAATTTTTTAAAGCAATATTAATATAAAAAAGCCCATTTGAAATTCTCTTTTAAGTAAAATAAAATTGAAAACTTAAAAAGAAAAAGAAAAGCACCGACCTTCTGAGTTGGGCCAAAAGGAGGTGGGCTGGGCGGCCGCGAATGAAAAAAGAATAAGCCCACATGCATAGCGAGTGAGAGAGTGAGAAGGAGGTGGGTTGGGCTGCCATGTCCCCCGAGCCCATGAAAAAACCTACATCGAAACAAACATTAAAAAAACAAACAAACCATAAAAGGGAACAAACTCGGTTTCGTTCTTCGCTTCCTCGCACCATTCGCAGGACTACAATGGCTGTTGTCGGCTTCCTCTCTCCACCTTGAGTTCCTTCTTCCTCTGTTTCTCTCTCTCAGTGTCTCAAAGTTTGCAACTTTATTTGCTTCAAGTTCTGATAGAACCAAAACCAAAGCCCTGAACCTTAACAGTGACCACCTACTCTAGGTAACTCTTATTCTACTTCAATATTCATATTTGTATTATATATATATATATATATATATATATATATATATTTAGCGTTTGAGTTAAACTGTAGTTCTTTTCTTGTTTGGACAGCTAAGAAAGCCCGTCATGGTTCAGACAACTGAGGTATCCCTCTCTTCTTGCTGCCTCTTGTCAATGCCTGTGCTGTGCTTTATCAGTTAGTTTATGTAATTTTTGTTGCTTGGTCTGAGAAGTTGTTAAAAATAAGAAAAGACAAGAAAAGCCTTTAGAGGGTTGGTTATGTTATGTACATATCATTTTTTGGTTGTGTTTTTCAATAATACAATGTGAAATGGTTATCTTAAGGGGAGTTGAGTAATGGGTATAGCTCCTTCTGGCCATGAATTATGCTGTGGACTTCATTCTTTAATGGAGTGTTTACTAACTAAATTATTGGTTATTTGTATGTTCTTCTTCTTCTTATTATTATTTTTTATGGATATGGATGGATGATCACAGTGACTTGTTGTGGAGACAGTTTTTAGTTTGGAATGATTGTTCATTATGTTTAATATGGGTGAATATCATACTAGTTTCAGTGTTAGGTGTAAAGGAAAACCATTAGTTAGTTTTTCCATCATTGAAAGACATGAGTAACCAGGAAACCATTATACTGTGGGTAATTTTGCTGCATTTCATTGTGAACTTGTTTGTAATGAATGGTGGAATAGCTAGACTCTAATGGAATGCCGGAATGTAGGGCTGGAATGGAAAATGGCATCCCCATTTGTACAAACCAATGAAAAATGGGATTGACAATTTTATTGTTGTTGTTCTTCTTCTTGTAATCTTTTGTTTTCCAACTGAATACAGATAAAATCATAAAAAAATCCATCTAAGAGGACTTGGACAAAGTTAAAGGAAAATCAAAGAAAGAAGGAATCTAGTACTGTTTTTTAATTTTACATTTCTTTTTGTTATTTTTTCTTTTAATTATATTATCTAGAGTGATTTTCCTAACCCTAGACCTAAGAAAATATAGATTTATGAATGTTTGGAATTGAATTCTTGAAGTGTTTTAACCTCTCATCTTAGCAGCCTAGAGAATAAGTCTTTCAGCTATAGGCAGTATTACTCATGTGCAAGCGCTCTTTATGAATTTATCTGGTTAATTAAATATGTGTATTTCTTTGGAAACATGAGCTGCTAGCAGTGAGAACTAAGAACTTAAGAAAGGTTGTGTGGTGCTTACACTTTTCTATTTGAATTGTGAGCAAGAATGGGAAAAGATGAAAAAGGAAATAGTGGTGAGAACAAGAACATAAACTTATCAACTTAAATAGTCATATTAGTCACCAATATTGGGCTCTCTTCATTTTTTCTCTTCCAACTCACATGAAAATTTTGCCATGAGTTTTGATTTTGTTGTTTCTTCTCTCCATGTCTCTTTATCTATCATAGTTGCTTAAAATCTGAACCTGTAATTTTGCAGGGTGCAACAAATTCTGTTGAGGCAGTTGCCTTCAGTTTTTTAACTCATGATGAGTTACGGAGGAGTAGTCGTGTGAAGATAACAAATCCCATTTTGCTTGATAGTGTGGAGAGGCCTGTACCTGGTGGATTGTATGATCCTGCTTTGGGCCCACTGGATGAGAAGTCTCTGTATGTTTCATCAATATTTGAGTATATGAAAATTTGTTTCAACTTCTTACTATGTATGATATTTGGGTATGAGAATCCACTTTTGGTTGGTGAAAGTTGGCAACTCTGAAGAAGATAATTTTCTGTCTTCTGGTTGCAAAATTTTGCCGAAATGCTTGCTTACCTATAATAGTTTATGGTCATTTCTTTAGGGCACTGTTGTGAAGTCTTAATTGCTATCTAATACTCAAGTTTTGTCTAACAGTATATATTATGTTTGGATTAAAATTTTATATCTTACTGACCTCCAACACTTGAGGTCTGTTTTTGACATAGCTGTGTGGAGATAAGATTAAGTGGAGTAGTAAGTAGTCATTTTCTGATAACTGGAGATGATAATTTGATGTTGTATTTACATTTACATAGCTTGATCTTAAGATGTGTGATTGAGACATCTCTTTTGCTTGATGCAGTTGTAAATCCTGTGGTCAAACTTCTAAACATTGCCCAGGCCATTTTGGTCATATTGAACTCGTATCTCCCGTCTATAACCCTTTGATGTTCAATATTCTTAGCAATATTCTTAAAAGAACTTGTTTTTCCTGCCATCATTTCCAGGCTAGCAGACATGAGGTAAATATACATCATTTGGTAATGTTAGAAAAATATCATAAATGGTAATTTTATGTGTTGTTTATTTATGCTTGTGCTCTTTATAAGATATGTATGCATTTCTTGGCTATTATTCATATAGTCTTATGTTGATTCAAGGTGGACACACTTACGTCCCAATTGGAGTTTATTATGAAAGGGGATATTACTAGGGCCAAAAATTTGGATTCAATTAATCCAGATGAATCCATATATCCGGGCCATGGTGACGAGAGCCAGTGTTGTAGTGCTGAACAACTGGGAGAAAATTGGACCTCTCTTCAATTTAGTGAAGCAATGTCGGTTTTAAGGAATTTTCTGAAGCGGCAATATAGAAAGTGTCAAAATTGTGAAGCCATCAATCCTAGAATCAGTAAACCAACCTTTGGATGGTTTCATATGGTAAATCCTTTGTTCCCTGCTACTTGAAATTATATGCAAAATAAAGATCTAAATGATATTTTCCTTTCCTTGATAGGTTCACATAGCATGCTTTCTTACACTCTTCTTTCTTTTTTTCTTGTACATATACCTTTTTCTGGGGTGGGGGTTGATACAATTTACCTTTGTGGGCACTAATTCTTTAAGAAAATAAATTTGGTTGAACAAGGAACTGAAAGGTGGGCAATTATAATGATGGAAATGGAAAGTAAATGAAGATTATGTTTAGCATATGCTATGTCTTTTAATCTTGAATTTGAGATATTATTTCATTGATATGGCGACATCAAGCTTTGTAGAGCTCTTTTGAGCTGATTTATTTTTTCTTTTATTTATTTATTTAATTCCCCCTCCCCTCTTTTTATCTCCATTCAATTCCTTTGTTATTGGAGGACTCCTGATACTCGTACTCCTAACCTCATAGCCTGTATTTTTCCCTTCTCTTAATAAATTATTCTTTTTCTCAAAAAAAGAAAAAAATTGCTTTGGGATTGTAGGATACACATTTTTTTTTTAATTTTTTGAAAAAGAGAAGAATTTATTAAGAGATAAAAGAAGTATAAAGATGGACAATCAGGAATCCTCCTAAAGCAGAAAGAAACAACAAAGAAAGAAGAACAACAAATCAGAAGACCAGACCTGTACCTTTGCATAATAGATCACTGAGTAACACTCCAGTGAAATGCGCCAAACACCAGCCAAATGAGAACAATTCTGAAGTACCTTATTCTCCTTTTTACCCCAATTCCGAAATACATAAGAAGATTTCTTTTATTAAAAGAAATCTTATTATGTATTTATTTATGAAATTAAATTCTTTTATCCATGACTATCATTATGCAAGGTTTTAATTGAATCTTGTCTGCTTGGCTAATGAAATGCATATTCAATCTCCTATATTCTCCTAAAATTATTGATAAATTGAAAATTGGAAGTTAAACATATGATGTCGATATAAAGCTAAACATATCTTTTGTTAGTATTGTTACTTGGTATGTAGTTGATTTATGCATCAATATAATGTTATCGGTCATGAATATTAAATTTTCCCAATTATACGCTCTCTTTTTTGTGCTATGTCTTCCTGTTGTCTGTATAGCCATGTCCTCCTTCTGCACTTTTTCTATTGCTATGGGTTTTTGCCTCTTACAACTTTATCAAGGCTAGACAGCTCAATACATTTCCAATGACAAGGAGTTTCCCTCCATCATTGAGATTAGCGGACATAAGCAAGCATTAGTTTATTGAATTTTGCCTTTCAAGCCTAGGTTTCCTTGGCATTATTAATCTTTAGTATATTGATTTTCTTTTCAGCCATTAGTTGGTTTATTTTTATATCTATATTTCCTGTCAAGATTATGTCTTTTTTAATTTCATTATTGAATTGCTATAAATCCAGGAAACAGTTATTAGTTTTTACGAGTCTAATAATGTCCAGATGATTTTAACTAATTATTTTGGCAAAGCTTTGACATTTGTATGTGTTATTTTCAATTTCTTAAAATGTCTCTATGTCTTTGGTGATGTCCTGACAAACTAATGTAAGTGATAATTTAATATTAGTGTAAGATGACACAAAACAGCAGTATTTGTACTGATATGCTGATGGAATATGATTATTAAATGTTCCAACTTCCTACCTGTCCAAAATAATGTTTTTTGTTGTCTCTTTATTCTTTTTTGATGTTTCATTCTAAGATTTTGTGGTTCCAACTTTCAAGCTATGTTATTGCTCATTGCCACAAACTTTTAGCCTCTTTACTTCTACTGAAACCATAATAGCTAATCATCAAAAAATGGTCCAAGGACCTAGGGCATACCCAGCATTCTCCAAAAAGGTTGAACAAAGAATGCCAAAAAGAAACAACAACTGGACAATGTAAAAACAGGTGAGGGATAGATTCTGAACAGGCACCACACATAACACACATATCAGGGGAAAACGCCTTGTGCGGCCTAAGAACTTGCAACATGTCATTAATATTAATTCTATTAAGCACCACAGTCCAAATAAAAGATTTGACCTTTGAGGGAGCTTTGGATTTCCAAAGTGGTTTATTAAGAGGGAAAGGGATTCTATTCAAAGAACAAGTTAGGAATGGAAAAAAGATTTGCATGAGAACACCCCAAAGGGGTAAAAGGCTAAATCCTAGTATCTGGGTTAGAAGACAAATGAACAGAGTCAAGGATACCCAAAAGAGACTCCAATTCAAAAAATTCCCTATCATTTAAGTTATGAATAAAGTGTGAATTCCAAAAAAGACAGAATCTTGAACACTATAAAAATTGTGGATAGGAGAGTCATGTAAGGAGGAAATATGATAAAGACGTGGGAAGGAAAATCTAAAAGAGAAATCTCCTACCCAATGATCCTCCCAAAAGTTAATATGAAAGCCATTACCGACATTTAGTGAAAGTAAAGACTTAAATGTTTCATAACCTTGAGATATAAATTTGCATGGGCTAAAATGAGAAGCTCGGATAGCTGTGTTGGCATCCCACCCATTTTGAACTAAGCCATACTTACTCCGGATAACTTGATGCCAAAGGGAGTGAGATTCCAAAGGAAAGTGCCATAGCCATTTATCTACCAGAGCAATGTTCTTAGACACCAAATTACTGAGTCCGAAATCCCCTTCCTTCTTAGGACAACAACACACCTCCCACCTCACTAGATGATCACGTCTTGTATCTGTAGCACTCGACCAGAGAAAATCCCTCATAACCTTTTTTAAAGTATTGGCCACATCTACAGGGATATAGAACAAAGACAAGTAAAGAGGGATGCGGGAAACACAAGCTTGAATAAGGGTAATCCGGCCACCAAGATAAAAATAAGCCCCTTTCCAATTGTCTAGACGCTTAGAGATCTTCTTAACCATTGGATCCCAAAAAGAAACAGCTCTAGGATTAACACACAAGGGGACCCCCAAGTAAACAAGAGGCCACTCCAAAATCTGACAATTTGCTAGTGAAGCAAAAGAGGGAAGAGTTTAGGGATCTACATTAATACTAGCCAAACTACTTTTAGACGGATTAATTTTCAAACCAAAGGCAATCTCAAAAAGTTGGATAAGAGAAAGCACATTCAAAAAGCTATCGCTGTCCTCATCTAAGAACAAGATAGTGTCATCGGCAAATTGCAAATGAGAGACTACAACCTCATCCGAACCCACTTTGACACCTTTGATCAGCTTGTTGGAAACTGCTCTAGAATTTAAGCGACTAAGTACATCTACTACCAAAGTGAACAGAAAAGGAGATAAAGGATCTCCTTGCCTCACCTCTCTGTGTTCTCTCCTCCCCTTGTTTGATTTGTTTACATGGTGCCTTTGGACTTAATATTTCATTCTCAACATTCTATACATTTGGCCTATTCTTTGATTTATTTGGAGACTGTCTGTTATATTTCTCAGCTGGCATTTAGTTATTTTTTCTCACTCATTTTCTCTCCTTTCCTTGTTTGATTTGGTTATAACTTACAAGGTGCCTGTTCACTTAATTTCTCATTCTCAATAGTCAACACATTTGGGCTATTCTTAGATTTCTTTGGAGATCACTGCAGTATTCTTTTGAGTCATATGGTAAATAGATGCATTATGCTATTTTCCTTTTTTCTTCAAAATTGTGATAGACTGTTTGAAGTTGTGCTGTGCTGTACCAAATACAGGCATAAACATCTTTTGGTCTGCACTCTATGCATGCTATTTGTCATGTTTGCAATGGTGTGAAGTATTCATGTTTGTTCAACTTCTGGTTTTCATTTGTTTCTGATAGTTTCAAATATGAAAAGAAAAAAGTTGTACAAGTTAGTTGACAGTGAGATTTTTTTGAGAAATGTGGGTGATGACTTGGCAAAGCTTGAAATTTGAAGTCCGTGAATCTATTGTTGGCATTGCATTTTTCATTTGTATTTATGCTCTCTTCCACAGGACACAATGTCATGTCTGTATGTCCACGTTTGTAGGTCATTTAGAGCTGCAATTACTAATTCTTCCTTTTTTCCCCCTTTTCCTTCTCCTTTTTGGGTTTCTGGTTGATGGCTCTAGAATGTTCTCTCAGCTAATCAAGCTAGAGCGAATGTCATTAGTGCTGATGGTGCATTCTTGGCAAGTGAAACTATCAGTGGTGATATTTCTTTAGGAAATGGGGATACTACAGACGATGAGGATATTACCTCTGCTGTGACTGCGAATAGTGCTGCAAAAAGGCATAAGAGAAACATTGGGGAATTGTCTTGCAAGCTTGCTGAGCAGAATAAACTTTCTGGGTCTTTGTTACCATCACAGGTAAGTTTCTTGCAAATATTGGCTTAATGACTATAATTTATAACCTTTCTATTCAAGGTAAAGCGTCTGCTTGTTACTGACATGTTTAATATATATTAGATGCTATTGGATGATCTGTTTGGATCACCTCATTTAATTCTATTCGAATTACAGGTTAAAGGTATTTTAGAGCTCTTGTGGGAAAATGAGGCTCGACTCTGCTCTTGTATTAGTGATATCCAAGATCAGGGGTTTGGAAAGAAGGCAGGTCACTCAATGTTCTTTCTAGATAACATTTTTGTTCCACCAATCAAATTCCGTCCCCCAACTAAAGGAGGTGATAATGTAAGTATTACTAAGAGAAACTGTTAACAAGAATCTATAGATTCTTTTCACATCAAGCAAGCTATGTAATATTGTTGTGAGAATATACTTGATGATGTGATCTTCAACTCAAATTGTTAGTTCACAAGGAAAAATGCATGTTGATGATCTCTTCCTTGTGGAGATGAACTTCTTGTAATTAGGATGTTTGTATATTAATTTATCGTTCTTTGTCTCTCCCTTTTTTTTTTTGGTACACTCTCCCTTTTAATTTCTAATATGGAATATATGTTTTGCATTCAATAAGAACTGTTATGTATCATATTGGTGTTTATATTCGTTGCATCATTTGATATTATTTGATACTGCAATATATTGTTGAGAAATATAAAATATTATTAGGTAATTATTAGGTAATTAGGATAATCTTATTGGTTAAGTAAGCAATTACTTGTAGTGTACCAAAGTAAAGGGTATAGTTGTCTTTTGGTATTCATAGTTTATGTATAAACAGTGGTATTAGGTCAGTGTTTTGTATCATCTTGTATTACAACCATTCAGATCCACTTTAGTGAATTACATTATTTTGTGTTCCCTCTCTACCGCTTTCTTCCCATTGCCCATCCAATTCCTGAAATTTCAAAACTTATGGTAAATGTAATGATTCTAAATTGACTCTGGTACTCAACCTCTTTTCCCCGCCTCATTGATCCTTGTACATTACTCAAAAGTAATGGAGATAACTGTTGGTGAAACTTGGAAGAAATATGAGATCCATGGTGTTCAGGTTTTGTATCCCAATTGTGAGATGTTTTGACGATGTATTTAGTCTTAAGTGTGTGTTTGGCATACCATTCGAGCTGTGGAATCAACCTATTGAAAATGCATACACTTGAAGAACAGAATATAGACAGAATAGAGAGTAGCAAGTGATGTTTTATGTATTGAATTTAATCCAAATGAGTTCTCAGACTCTGAATTTATAGCTTAGATTACAAACATCATCATTCCTAAGATAACGTATATAATAAGAATAATCTAAACTATACACTGCTTTAATTAGTGGGTTCCTAAAGCACTTGAGTTCACAGCACTGCTTGTCCTATACAGGCTGTTGATACAGGCTGTTGTGCACTGAAGCTGTTGTGCCTAAAGCACTTGAGTTCACAGCACTGCTTGTCCTATACAGGCTGTTGATACAGGCTGTTGTGCACTGAATCTCAACACATACTATAGACTCACATAGTGGGTCTGGCCCTTCCCTGGATCCTGCGTATAGTGGGAGCTTTATAGCATTAGGCTGCCCTACCTTGTTTAATATGTTTATAAAAGGAGTAACTTTTAATCTCTTAGAAATTAAGTGTATTTGGTAGGCACATAAGATTTTATGTTACAAAATTAACCCAAAAAAAGAGAAAATGCCAAAAATGTTGAATGCCAAACATTTTTAAAAAATATTTTCAATCCCAAAAAGATTATATGAGTGTACTGGAGATGAGAATGTTGAGGTGGATGAGTAGACAAACAAGTAAAGATAAGATTGGGAATGAATGTATCTAGGACTAGGAGAAAGTTGGAGTAGCTCCTATTGAGGAGAAGATAACAAAAACTCGCCTAAGGTGGTTTGTCATGTGAGAAAAAGACCTATAGAGGTTCCAATGAGAAAAGTGGATAAAATGAAAGATAGTCCGATTAAAAGGGATAGAGGAAGTCCTAAGAAAACTTTAGGGGAAACCCTTTTAAAAGACCTAAATGGTTTTATTAAAAATTTGGTTTTTGATAGAGATCAATGGTGTCGATTGATCCATGTAGCTAACCCCACCTAGTGGGATAAGGCTTGGTTGTTGTTGTAGAAAGTCGGAGTGTAGCTAATGATTTTTTTCCATTCGTTGTTTTGTGAATGCTTGACCATTTTTTGATCCTACATGTGTTTTAATTACTTGGTCAATGTCTTTTGTAGGTGATGGAGCATCCTCAAACTGTTTTGTTGACTAAGGTTTTACAGTCCAACATATCCTTAGGAGATGCCCATCTAAACAAATCAGATCCCTCAAAGGTTCTAAGCCGGTGGATGGATCTTCAGCAATCTGTAAACATGCTATTCGACAATAAAACTTCTGGTGAGAGTTTCTTCTGGTTTCTTTTTGTTTACCTTGTTGGAATAGTAACATGTGGATCTGGGTGTATTTGGGTTGGTGTATAATTTGTCAATAAACAAAAGGTGACCTATATCAATAAGTAATAATGCCCCAAATGAAAATATACAGATTAATAAATTTTTTAATGTGATAAAATGTATGTAAAGGGATCCTTTTCTTTTTTTTTTTTTTTGATGAAAGAGGAAGAAAAGAGGAATAAAGAATTACAAGAGCAGAATATAAGATAATCCTAAAAGAAACCAAAAGACAACAATATGTTACTGAAACAGAGTTTTGGTCCATTAGATGAGTCTGTGTGGATCGCTTAATAATTATGTTAATATGTAGCTATTTTAGATATCTTGCTAATGGCTATTACTTAGAATTTTCTTTACTTCTTGCTTGGTCTAGGTCAAAGAGATGTGGCTACTGGAATTTGTCAGCTGCTGGAGAAGAAGGAAGGCATCTTCCGCCAGAAAATGATGGGAAAGAGGGTTAATTTTGCATGCCGCTCTGTCATATCACCGGATCCTTATTTAGCAGTCAATGAAATTGGGATTCCCCCGTATTTCGCTTTAAGATTAACCTATCCTGAGGTGAGGGTTGTAACTATGTACAGGTCAATGAGCATATCTATTATTTTCTCTGTTTCCATTATGAATTTCTGATGTCTATTCAGTTTAGCAATTTGCATACGTTACCACACTGTTTACATATTTACAATTTTACATATGGATCTAATAGAAGCAAATATCTTGGTATTGTGCCTTTATTTTACTTTATTTTCTTCCTATATTAAATCTGTTGATCTTATACAGACAAACCACCTTTTCCCTTGATGCGGAACATATAATTTAAATAAGACTAAAAATTGAAACTGAAAAGTGGCATTTTGCTCCATCCAGATAATAATCTGCGCACTGCAGCAAAATTTTGGCCTTCTTATTCTAAATAGATCCTTAGAAATTTATAATGAGAAATCCCTCCAGAGTGAAGAGAAATGCCTAGAGTTTATTAAGGACTCCAAACAATGTGTAGAATACTAAATTGTAACATGTTGATAAACAGTTGATAATACTGTTGCTGGCCAATGGCCTAATTGTATATTGGACTCTGCATGGAGTAGGATATTACTGGTTATGGTATAATACATCGTTTGACCTCTACATATCTCATTTTGTTTCCTGCCCCTGGCTTTTACTTTAATATCTTGCAGAGAGTGACTCCTTGGAATGTAGTCAAGTTAAGGGATGCTATCAGTAATGGTCCTGAATCCCATCCGGGTGCCACACACTATGCTGATAAAGTATCAATTGTCAAGCTTCCTCCAAAAGGGAAGTTGCTTTCTTTGACATCTAGGAAATTACCGTCCTCAAGAGGGGTTATTATGCAACATGGGAAGATATGTGATCATGAATTTGAAGGAAAAGTTGTGTATCGCCACTTGCAGGATGGTGACATTGTTCTTGTCAATAGACAGGTACTGCATTGTCTCATGTGATGTGTTATATTAATATAATTATCATGGTACTGCATTCTATTCCTTTAATGAAATATTTTTTCTTTTTTACAAAAAAAAAAAAAAAACAAAAGAAGAAGAAAGTGTATCAATGACATTTAGAGTGCTGGATGTATGCTGATTGAATGTTCTCATTTACTCTTGAAAATTGTCAAGTTGATGTGGTTCTTGAAATTTTTTTCTTTAATCAAAATTCTATTTTTCTTTAAGTTAGCCGTGATTGTTCTGATTTCATAACTTGGTTTTGTATACCACAATTAACTTAAACAATTTTGTGAAGGTTATATTGAAAAAAATGTGTGATCTGAACTGTTCATTTTTTTTACCTTCTGGTTTAAATCAACCTTTATATTCTGTTGCAGCCTACACTTCATAAACCTAGTATAATGGCACACGTCGTTCGTGTTCTAAAGGGGGAGAAAACAGTTCGTATGCACTATGCAAACTGTAGGTAATACACCATTTTAGTTTCTTTGAGCTTGGTGTGATTGTGGTATAAATCATGTATTAATACATTTGACTATATCTGACAACCTATGTTGCACGGGTATGGGTATGAGTATCTGGTATGATACGATACTTAAATACATCTAATTTTAAAAAAATTAAAATATGGGTACGACAATGCATATTGAATAAAAAAATTTATATCTATATATGTAAAAAAATAAACTTTAAAATTGGTAAAATTACTCACCAATTTACTATGATTTTGAGAATTTGAGGATGGCAAGATTGGAAGAGTGAGAATATGTTTTGAGGGAGATAACTGGTGAGAACGAGGCTTGAATCCGTATCTCAGATTTTTCAAGTAGTAGTATTTTGAGGGTGGTAAGTATTCAAAAACAAGTAATAGGAATATGGCAAAAATACGGATGCAACAATATTATACGTGTATCGGTATTGGATACGGATACATCATCAATTTTGGAGTATCCATGCATCATAGCTGACAACTCATTGATAAGCTGTCATGAGAATATCATTTTGATGTATTCTTGTGCTTATGCATAATATATCTGCGTAATATGGTTGTTAAAGTCAATCTCTTTTGTTTCTTATTTTTTTTCCTCATCTTGGTTTCAGTACTTACAATGCTGATTTTGATGGTGATGAGATTAATGTTCATTTTCCACAAGATGAAATTTCTCGTGCTGAAGCTTACAATATTGTAAATGCCAACAATCAATATGTGAAGCCTACTAGTGGTGATCCAATCAGAGCTTTGATTCAGGTATTTGTATACATAATAATAAGGGGGTGGCCTAGTTCTTGAGGCTCCCATCATTGTGGGTGTCAAAGACCAATTCTTTCAAAAGCTTAAGTTGTTAGGTGAAGGCCGAAAATTGGTTTTATATTTCTAACACCCCCTCACGTAAGAGCCATTAGGGTTCAAAGCGTGGATAATGCACATGCCCACCCCACCTTGTGCTGAAATTCAACTATATTTAGAAGAATGGGGATGGCAAGGATCGAACTCCTGACCACTTGGTCATAGCGGCTCTGATGCCATGTCAAAGATCAACTCCCCCCAAAAGCTTAAGCTGTTAGGTAAAAGTCCAAGATTGATTTTATATCTCTAACAGTGGGGTGTAGAGAGAGTTAGAAGTGAGCCTGAACCCCGTGAGGGTAGAGGCTATTTTCACGAGTAGAACCTGTGACAACTAGGTCACAAGGCAGCAACCTTACTGTTGCGCCTCACCCTCTATTTGCATAAATAATTAATGCACATTATATACAAAAAGTAGTATTTTTTTGTGATTTCCTGAATGTTTCTTCCTCCCATTTTGAATAATTTTCCAGGATCATATTGTAAGTGCTGCACTTCTTACAAAAAAGGATACTTTTTTAAGTTGTGAAGAGTTCAATCAACTTCTCTACAGTTCTGGTGTATCCATGGCTGGGATGGGCTCTTTTTATGGAAAACGTGGGCAGAAAGTTTTCATGTCAAATTCCGAGAGTGAAATGTTTCTGCTTCCTCCAGCAATATGGAAGCCAGAGCCCCTATGGACAGGAAAACAGGTTGCTATCAGTTAGAGTCTTCAAGTTAAGATGTATCACACTTTAGGTGTTATAACAGATTAAGATCTAAATAAACTGGCAGAAACCTTTTCTTTTTGTCCTTTATTCTCTAGTAGGTATTATTTTAGATTTAGTGTATATTAAACTCTGGAGTCATAATATGTTAAGTTGTGTATCTTATTTCCCTACTTTGGTATGATTTGCTTATCTGTTTTAGATGATATAACAGTTTTCAGTAAATTTGGTTTCTGTTGTCTCCCTAGGTCATCAGTGCATTGTTATACTATATCACCAGAGGTTGCCCACCATTTACTGTTGAGAAGAATGCAAAAATCCCATCTAATTTTTTCAAGACTCGAAACAGGGAGGGAAAAGGATGCACTAAAGATACATCAACAAAGAAGGATGAGCCTGATGAGGATAAATTGTTGATATATAGAAATGATTTGGTGCGTGGTGTAGTTGATAAGGCTCAATTTGGTGACTATGGTATGGTCCATACAGTGCAAGAACTTTATGGCTCAAATATTGCTGGCAATCTGCTTTCAGCATTGAGTCGTTTATTCACTACCTTTTTACAGGTTAGCCGCCAATTGATTTGTTTTGCAGTTTTGATATATTTTTTTAAGGATTTACTTAGCCTACAAGATTCTGTTGTCTATTCTCTGTCATTCAGATGCATGGGTTCACATGTGGAGTAGATGATCTTCTGTTAACAGAAGAAAAAGATGATGAAAGAATGAATCAACTTGAAAGCTGCGACGAAATTGGTGACATTGTTCATCGTGAATTCCTTGAAGTCATGGATGGTGATAATATAGGTACTCTGATGTAAAATTAATTTATGCAAATCATATTATTATAAAATAATGTACCATTTCTCAATGTGATAACATTTATTGATTAGTTTAAATAAACTTTTGGTCCTTATAGTTTACACTCATTTTGATTTTAGTCCCTATACTTTTTTTCTTTGTAAATCAGTCCTTGTACTTACAATCGTTTGCAAAATGGTCCCTACCATTAGTTCCGGTTATGACGCCATCAATTTATGATCCTTATAGTTTTCATTTTTTTTTTTTAATTTGGCCCCTTTAAGTTTTTAATTTAGGCCTTATAGTTTTCTCCTATTTTTAATTTGGTCCTTATAAACTGACGGCATCATAACGAGTTTAACGGTAGGGACCATTTTGCAAACGATTGTAAGTATTAGGACTAATTTACAAAGAAAAAAGTATAGGGACTTGTTAGAAATATGTATATAGTTAGGTGTCTTGTTAGTTGTCTAGGTTCAATGTATCTAGATTATTTTTGTATCTATATATAGATTCATCCTCTTGTGTAGAAGACACAAGGGTTCTCAATATCTCTCTCTCTCATTTTCTCTCATTTAACATGGTATCTAGAGCCTAGTGAGAGGGAAACCCATTCCCGGAGAACCCACTGTTCTCCGGTGACAATTTTTCCGGCTCACCGTGTTTTCACTCCGGTGGCCGGATTTCCTTCACCGGAAATTTTTTTTTTTTTTCTCTTCTTTCTGCTACCCAACCTCAGATCCAGAGATCTGCTACTCTGCTCAGCAAAACCCAGCAGCTCCGACCTCCATCTTTGCCGCCACGCGCCACCGTCCTCCGCCGGCCCAGTAGCGGACTTGCTCCGTTCACGCCACCGCCACCAGATCCGGGACCCTCACCCTCCGGCCGACCTAACCCCACCAGCGGCGCCTCCATCGGAGCCGCCACGCGCCGCCACGCGCCGCCACCGCATCTCTGTCCAGCATCCCTCCACCGGCGCGTGTGGGCGCGTCCGGCCAGATTCCGGCGACCCGTTTCAGCCGTTCGGGTCGCCTTGTCGTCCCGGACCAGATCCCGGCGCCAGATCTCCATTTCGACCGTTTTTCAGTTGTGGGTCTCCTCTGCAGAGCCCCGCCGACCATTTTTCCGGCCACCAGAGAATTTTCCTAAACTGCCCTTTGCCTCTTGCTCTCCATCATGGCCTCCCCTAGCCATCTTGAGCCTCCGAAGGCCGAATCTGCTATGTTCACTAATTATGTCAGTACCCCACTCTCCATTGAGAAATTGGATGGCACCAATTATGAAACATGGGCCTCTGATGTCAAGCTCTGGCTCTCCGGTCAAGGGTACAAGGAGCACCTTACCCAAAAAGCTGACTCTGTGTCAGTAACTGAACGTCCGAAGTGGGAGAAGGTCGATGCTCAACTGTGTAGTGTGCTAAAATCAACTCTTCATTCCTCCTTGAAGCAGATCTTCCGGGCTCATATTACATGCGAGTCTGTTTGGGAGCAGGCTAAAGTTCTTTATACCAATGACACTCAGCGTCTTTACTTGGTCTCGTCAAAAGTCGATGACCGTCATTGGCCCGAGGCGCTTGGATGGCCCTATGTCCGCCTACCTCGGCAATGTTCACAAAGGCTTTACATGACTTTAACGAGCTATTGCCTCCAGCAGATACTCCCAAGAAAGGAGCTTGAGCAACGGAGTACTTTCTTTATGCTTCTCGCCCTTTATGGCTTGCCTCCAGAGTACTCTGCCATCCGTGATCAGATTCTAGGTTCTCTCACAGTTCCCACACTTTCCACGGCCTGGTCTACGTTGCTCCGGGTTCCGGCTAGACGATCTGATGACTACCAGATTGCTCCTGTGACTGGTGATACATCAGCCCTTGTTTCTCATCACACTGGTCCTGGTCGTGGTCGTGGCCGTGGCGGTCCCTCTGGTTCCAGACCTCGCCCTAAATGTGACCACTGCCACCGCTTAGGTCATACCATTGACAGATGTTGGGCCTTACATGGTCGCCCTTCTCGCCCTACCAATGTTGCACAGACTCATCCACCAGATATCGCTGAGCCTTCGGCGCCTCCTCAAGCTTCTCCAGTTAACTATGCAGATTTTCTGAAATGGTGTGAACAACGTCAGTCCTCCAGTTCCACTGCCTCTGTTGCGCACACTGGTAATTCATTTGCTTGTGTCTCTCAATCACCCTCCCTTGGTCCTTGGGTCCTTGATTCGGGTGCATCCGACCATATATCTGGTAATCAGGCTCTTTTCTCTACTCTTTCTACATCTGGGTATTTACCTAGTGTCACCTTAGCTAATGGCTCCCACACACAATCTCAAGGGATTGGCACTGCTCATCCACTCCCTTCCCTGTCCGTGGATTCGCTTCTTTATGTCCCAGGATGTCCTTTTAATCGCTTTCCATTAGTTGCTTGACCCGTTTCTCTTGATTGTTTGATTACCTTTACTAAAGATTCTGTTATTCTACAGGACCGGAGTTCGGGACGGATGATTGGCGCCGGATGTGAATCTCATGGCCTTTACCAGCTCTCCACCTCTTCTCGAGTTTGCTCGGCCACGGATTCCCCTCTCACTATTCATGCTCAGTTGGGTCATCCTAGCCTTGTTAAACTCCAGAAATTGGTGCCAAGCCTATCTAAGTTATCGAGTCTTCCTTGTGAGTCGTGTCAACTGGGAAAACATACCCGTAGTCATTTCCCTGATCGAGTCTGTAATCGAGCTATGTCTCCTTTTGCTTTAGTTCATTCTGATATTTGGGGTCCAAGTCGTGCTAGCTCTACTTTAGGTTTCAAATACTTTGTTACTTTTATTGATGATTTTTCCCGTTGTACGTGGTTATTTTTAATGAAAAATCGGTCTGAGTTGTTCTCAATTTTCCATACCTTTTATCATGAAATCAAAACTCAGTTTGGTCTTTCTATTCGCACTTTCCGTAGTGATAATGCCCGGGAATACCTATCTGAACAGTTTCAAACATTTATGGCCTCTAATGGTATACTTCACCAGACTTCCTGTGCTCATACCCCTCAACAAAATGGGGTTGCGGAACGTAAAAACCGCCACCTCATTGAGACAACTCGGACCCTCATGCTTCATGGTAATATCCCAGTTCGTTTTTGGGGGGATGCTGTTCTCACTGCCTGCTACCTTATTAATCGCATGCCATCCACTGTCTTAGATAACAAAATCCCTCACTCCATTTTGTTTTCCCATCAACCTCTCCATTCCCTTCCGCCTCGTATTTTTGGGTCTACTTGTTTTGTCCAAAATCTCTCTCCGGGTCTTGATAAACTCTCAGCTCGGTCTCTTAAGTGTGTCTTCCTCGGGTATACTAGGTCTCAAAAAGGTTATCGTTGCTTCTCTCCTACACTCCAACGATACCTTATCTCGGCCGATGTTACCTTCTTTGAGTCTGTCTTCTTCTTTGAGTCATCCCCCTCACCTACTGAGCCCATCACTGAGGTCTTACCGCTTCCTCCTGCTCTTGTTCCTGTTGAGTCCACAACACCTCCGGTAGCGATCCCACTTAATCGCCCCTTCCAAACCTATCAGCGTCGCCCACATCCACCATTGGCACCTCTACCTGTTGCTGAACCTCCTACTGAGGCCATGATGGATTCTTCCCCGGCACCAACTCCTTTACCTGCTCCGGCACTGCCTTCTGAGCCAGACCTTCCCATTGCTCTCCGAAAAGGTATTCGATCCACTCGTAACCCTTCTCCGCATTATATTGCTTTGAGTTATCATCGTCTGTCATCTTCGCATTATGCTTGTCTTTCTTCTTTGTCGTCTGTGTCTATCCCTAAATCTCCAGGTGATGCCTTATCCCATCCTGGATGGCGACAAGCAATGATAGATGAAATGTGTGCACTTCAGAGCAGTGGTACTTGGGAATTGGTTCCTCTCCCCTCAGGAAAATCTGTTGTTGGTTGCCGCTGGTTGTTCACAGTTAAAGTTGGCCCTGATGGTCAGATTGATCGCCTCAAGGCGCGACTGGTAGCTAAAGGATATACACAGATTTTTGGTCTTGATTACAATGATACTTTCTCTTCCGTGGCAAAAATGACCTCTGTTCGGCTTCTGTTGTCCATTGCCGCCATCCGCCACTGGCCTCTCCATCAACTAGACATCAAAAATGCTTTCCTTCATGGTGATCTCGGAGAAGAAGTCTATATGGAGCAACCTCCTGGGTTTGTTGCTCAGGGGGAGTCTTCTGGCCATGTTTGTCGCCTTCATCGGTCTCTTTATGGTCTCAAACAATCTCCTCGAGCATGGTTTGGTAGGTTCAGTACTGTTGTTCAACAATTTGGTATGACTCGGAGTGAAGCAGACCACTCTGTTTTTTATCGCCACACTGCGCAGGGCTGCATTTATCTCATTGTCTATGTGGACGACATTGTCATTTCTGGTAGTGATCATCGGGGCATACTGCAGGTAAAAGAACATCTTGCTCACTGCTTTCAGACCAAAGACCTTGGCAAACTTCGATATTTCTTGGGTATTGAGGTGGCACAATCAGGGGGAGTCTTCTGGCCATGTTTGTCGCCTTCATCGGTCTCTTTATGGTCTCAAACAATCTCCTCGAGCATGGTTTGGTAGGTTCAGTACTGTTGTTCAACAATTTGGTATGACTCGGAGTGAAGCAGACCACTCTGTTTTTTATCGCCACACTGCGCAGGGCTGCATTTATCTCATTGTCTATGTGGACGACATTGTCATTTCTGGTAGTGATCATCGGGGCATACTGCAGGTAAAAGAACATCTTGCTCACTGCTTTCAGACCAAAGACCTTGGCAAACTTCGATATTTCTTGGGTATTGAGGTGGCACAATCCAAGGATGGTATAGTAATTTCACAAAGAAAGTATGCTATGGATATACTTGAAGAGACTGGCTTGTTGAACGCCAAACCAGTTGAATCTCCTATGGATCCGAATGTCAAACTTCTACCAGATCAGGGAAAGCCATTATCAGATCCAGGAAGATATAGGAGATTGGTTGGAAAACTGAACTACCTCACGGTTACTCGACCTGACATTTCTTTTGCTGTTGGTGTGGTTAGTCAGTTCTTGAACTCCCCTTGCGAGAGTCATTGGGATGCAGTGCTTCGAATTCTAAAATATATTAAGGGAGCACCAGGAAAAGGCATCATTTATGAAGATAAAGGGCATACACAGACTATTGGATACTCTGATGCAGACTGGGCTGGATCACCTACTGATAGGAGATCCACTTCTGGGTATTGTATTCTCATTGGTGGCAACCTGATATCATGGAAAAGTAAGAAACAGACCGTGGTTGCAAGATCAAGTGCAGAAGCAGAATATCGAGCCATGGCCTCAGCTACTTGCGAACTCATTTGGTTGAAACAAATTCTTAAAGAATTACGATTTGGAGAGGATATGCAAATGACACTCATCTGTGACAATCAAGCTGCTTTGCACATTGCCTCTAATCCAGTGTTCCACGAAAGGACCAAACACATTGAGATAGACTGTCATTTTGTTAGGGAGAAACTCCTTTCAGGAGATATCACCACCAGCTTCGTTAATTCAAATGACCAACTTGCTGATATCTTCACCAAATCCCTAAGGGGTCCTAGAATAAGTTATATTTGTAACAAGCTTGGTGCATATGATTTATATGCTCCAGCTTGAGGGGGAGTGTTAGAAATATGTATATAGTTAGGTGTCTTGTTAGTTGTCTAGGTTCAATGTATCTAGATTATTTTTGTATCTATATATAGATTCATCCTCTTGTGTAGAAGACACAAGGGTTCTCAATATCTCTCTCTCTCATTTTCTCTCATTTAACAGGACTAAAATCAAAATGAGTGTAAACTCTAGGGATCAAAAGTTTATTTAAACCTATTGATTATTTATAAACTTGGCAGTGTTATCAATGGCGGATGGCGGCCCATGGCGGCAAGCCAAAAATCCGCCATGGAAATATGGCGGATGGCGTTGCCGCAAATGGCGGAAGCATGGCGGCCATGTTAAAAAACTATAAAATATACTACAAGACCTGCATACCTTAAATAATAATAATATAACACCTTATATCAAGAATAATAAACATAACTAAAACATTTTCTAGATATCAAACTAACTAAAATTATCACAAACTCTAATATAAAGGCAATAGAAAGGAAAATACAGAACAAAGACAGAGAGAAAAACAGAAAATTAGTAATAACTAATGACAATGTCATAATATCATAAAATAATATTGTCATAAAGTCACCACAAAGTAAAAAGTAGCAACATGTGCGTCACCAAAAAAACCAAGTAGCAACATGTGCTTCACCAAGAACATAACAAATGGCAACATGTGCTTCACCAAAAAAAACAAGTAGCAACATGTGCATCACCAAAAAATAAAAAGTAGCAACACGTGCATCACCAAAAAATAGCACATTTGCTACAAATCAAGTCAAGAGTTAGACAAGGCCTAATTAACAATCTAATCCTCCTCCTCCCCTATGTAATCATCATTATCAAGACGTTCATTAGCATCATCAAGTGAAGCATATCCCTCTTCCTCTTCTCCTTCCAATTCCTCAAAAGTAATATCTTCCAATTCTTCTTCCGATTCTTCAAAATTCTCTTCAAATTCCAATTCCTCTTCAATGTCTCCTCCTCTTGAACTTGAAGATGGAGCTGCTGAACCTCTCTTTCCAACTCTTGAAGTTGTTGGCATTGCACTTGAGGTTGTCTTCCGTTTCCTAGTTTGCTGCCTAGTGTATGTCCTAATCTCACCAGCCCCGGATGCCCTATAAACAGCACCCCAATTTAAAGTGTCATCATCCCCAAAAACCAATTCATTTTCAGCAGCATTCTCCTCATGCATCTCTCCAATTAACCACTCATTGCAACAATCAATGTTGGAGAGTGAGATTGGGTCAATTTCATCCCTAAGATTGTAACGTCGCTTGAGCGCTTGATTGTATTTTACATAAATTAACTAAGTTATGCAATCTTTGGTGCTCAAGCCTGTTTCTTTTCTTAGAATGAATCTGCATCATTAATATAATGAAAGACATATTAATGATTGTAACTATAATATATTACTAGGCTAGAGAAAATAAAAGAAATGGTAATTACTTGCTCAAACACACTCAGCTGTCGTTCGCAATGGATGCACTGCATGTCAAGCTTAAAATCTTAATGGCTAGTTGCTGCAAATTTGGGGTTGAATGTCCATACATTCGCCACCATTGAGCTGCAAAGTCATAGATGTTTTTTATAAGCATAGGACTTAAAATTCTAAAAGTAAGAAGACTAGAATGTAGTACTTATTCTTAGTTTCTCACCAGGTGCAAGGGTTTTCCTCTGGGATATTGCAAAGTCAGATCCAAAGAGATTCCCAGCAGCCTTGTAAATTGGTATCTCAAGTAGGATCTTTTGTTGCACCTCTCGACTTGGTACCAACCTCCTGATACATTGATACATGCCATCTGTAACCTCCATATCAAACTCAAGTTGAGGATTTCCATAGTAGAATTCTGGGTTTAAGAAGTGACCAGCTGCATGTAATGGGCGATGAAGCTGGCAAGTCCATCTATTATCAATGATTGCAAATATATCCTTGTATTTGCTTTCATTATTGTTGAAGGACTTCATAATAGCTTCTTTTGCTTTGTCCATTGCTTCGTAAATATAACCTATGGCTGGTTTTCTCTCACCATCAACAAGCCTTAACACTCGAATAAGAGGAGCCATAACTTTAAGGGTAAAAACCACATGGTTCCAAAAAGAAGGCATCAATACAACTTCAGTAGCCTTCTTCCCCTTGGCATCCTTAGACAACTTGTTTTGCACCCATTCTTCTGAGGTGAACATTCTTCTGAGGTTGGCTTTTTGTTTATGAATGCTTTCCAATGAAAGAAAGGATGTAGCAAAGCGTGTAACTGCATGCCTTACTAATTCTCTCTTGTTTGTGAAGTGCCTCAACATGTTCAAGGTACTTGAATGGCTATAGATGAAGCCAACAAGTGTGATTCCCCTTTGAATTGTCTTCTTGACTAGAGGAAGCTTTCCAATGTCTTCAAGCATCAAGTCTATGCAATGGGCAGCACAAGGAGTCCAGTAAAGATGTTGTCTCCTTTCTTCCAACATCTTACCGGCTAAAACATAATTGCTCCCATTATCAGTTATGACTTGAACAACTTTCTCCTCTCCAATCTCCTCAACAAGAGCATCAAGCAACTCAAATAACTTTTCACCAGTCTTCACAAATTTAGATGCGTCAATAGACTTCACAAACATTGTCCCTGCAGGAGAGTTGACCAAGAAATTAACCAAGCTCCTTTGTTTCCTATCAGTCCATGCATCTGACATAATAGAGCAACCATGTTTTTCCCATTGCTTCTTTTGATCCTTCAACAGATTTTCTGTGTATTCCATCTCTTTGTTGAGGAGTGGAACTCTTATCTCATGAAAAGTTGGTGGCTTTAAATTTGGACCATAGCTTCCAATGGCTTCAATCATATGGTGGAAGCTTTCCAATTTGACAACATTGAATGACAATCCAGCTTGGTAAAACCACCGAGCTATATATTGATTAACTCTAGCCCTTGCTTCTTTGTCACATGCCTCCCTCATGCTACTTTGCCTCATCTTCTCCTTTTTCCTTCGTCCAGCAACAGTTTCTGGTTTTTTACAATACAAATCCAAAGGGCCTTTCATAGTAGTCTTCTTCTTCCTCCCACTAGCAGCTGATACATCATCTCTTAGCCCTTCTTCTTCTTCACTATCACCAAAACCTAAATTTTCAAGGTCAAGATCCCTCACATTTTCAATATCAATACTGTCTTGCTTATTTTTGCCTCTAAGATACGCCCACAACTCTTCTCTAACTTCTTTTGGACACTTTTGGCAAGCTGCAACATTCCCTTTCTTCCCCATGAGATGGTTTTTGGCTCTAGTGATCCCTCCCTTTGTAATTTTGCCACAAAAATTGCAAACCACATTATTGGTGTCATTTTCATCCAAAGGGTGGCAATATTTCCAACCTAAGTCAGTCCTACTAGGAGGTCTTGGTGAAGCTTGTGCAACTTGTGAAGTCTCCATTGTCCTATATCATGTGAAAGAAGGAAAAGAAACTTAAAACCAAAAAACAGAGGCACAAACAGAAGCATTTTCACAAAACAGAGGGTAGGTACCGTGGGTTATAGGGTTAAGGTGTAAAATCTGGTTGGGTGGATTAATGGCTTATTTGGGTCGGTGGGTAGATGGGCTTATCTAGATGGGTGGGTGGGTGGGTGGGTTTGTCTGGATGGGTGGGATAAAAAAGAAGAAGAGAGAAACAGAGCCTTTGTTCGCACAAAAAAAAGAAAGAGAAACAGAGCCTCTTCGCACAAAACAGAGGCTATCTACCTGTAAAGAGAGGTCGCCGGAGACAGCAGCAGCGTCGCCGGAGAGAGTCGCCGGAGACAGCAGCAGCGTCGCCGGAAAAATTCGCCGGAGACAGCAGCAGCGGTGGGCTTTCTCTCTTTCTCTCTCTCTCTCTCACTTTCACAGCTCGAGACTGTTTGTGGGTGTCTGTGTCTTATATGGGATTCTGAAATCCCAAAATACCCTCCAGAAAAGCCAAAAAAACACTTTTTCTGCCATTTCAAGCCATGCACCGCCACACAGCCACACCGCCATGACCATGGCTTCCGCCATGGCGCCGCCATGGCGCCGCCATGAAGAAGACGCCACGCCATGACTGTCAAATGGCGTTTGGGTGGATTTCCGCCACCGCTTTCCGCCATGGCGCCGCCATGGCCGCCATTTAATAACACTGAAACTTGGTGAATGAATTGATAGTTTTCTATGTAAACTTTTTTTTACTGCAAATTTAATACTATCTAGTTTTTTCAATGCCTTGACTTTATGTGATATCAGAACAGAAACCCCAGTAAATTGTGGCAGCAACTCTTAATTATCCTTAGATAGTGAAATTCCTTGCTCATAAGTAGTTTCTGATTTTGTTTTCCTTTTCTTCACTTTCTTGCATTGAACTGTTCTTGCCATTAGTTCTGCAGTGCAGTAGAATATTTCTCTTTGAAACAAACTGAATTTGACCATTGTTAATGCAAATGTAGATAGATAGGTAAGAGATGTCAATGTTCTTAAAAAGGTTAGTCAGTTGAGGATAATACAAGGAAGTATCTTGTAAGATTTTTGTTGGCAAACAAGATATTGATAATAATACCATGATGCAAAGAGAAGGTTAAATCATGGGAATAGGATAAGGTAAGGGAGAGGTCAAGAATGACTGACACAGTTGTCATGGCTCCAAAAAGTTGTGAAGGTTGTTGCTTCTGATAAGATTAAATGGAAAATGAATATTGGCTTTGACTTGTTTAATTTGTCTATTTTTTACCTTAATAATTGCCAATGAAGGATTCTTATTTGTGTTTTTGGTTCTTAATTATTCCTAAAAGAATCTGCGAGGCCAAAAAGATATGGGAGAATGCTCCTCTTTGGTGCACCATTGTTCATTTGGAGCTGAATGTCTAGCTAAATTTGATGTATCTTCACGAACAGTATGGGACATTTCTGCTTGTACTGTGGGCCTATATCTGTCGACTCTGTAAGGGGACTTTTAACTGACCACAAAGAAGTTGCTAAGAAAATTTTATTGCCATCTTTGACATGGAATTTGATTTTGGAATTAACTTATGAGCATGGAAGAATGCTTACAATCTTTAAAATTAAAATTTGCCTTAAAATGTGTTGGTTTATTTGTTGTTCCAAGGCCAAAAGTAACTGTTGGACCAAATAATGTGTGAAGATGGGTGCCCATGTGATACAATCAATAGAATTTCTCGGGCATTGGCATTTGGCAACTACTACGAATCAAACATGTCTTCCAAATGTGCAGGGAAGATACAACTTTTTTTTTTGGGGGGGGGGGGTGTATAATTCTCATGATATTTAAGTGAGCTCTCACAGGCTTATTTTTGGTTACATTAGTGTGTCTCCTGGTAATGGAAACTTGTGGGAACTGTATCCAACAAGTTATGACACGTTGGTGTACATCTATGCTCATACAAAGACAGAATCTATGAGAAATAATGTTCTATAGATATTCTGGTGGAAGTTGCATTTTCCTAACCAAATAAATTTGCATATTCATTTCTCCTGCATTACATTATCATTAAATATGAAGCCAATTCATAGTTATCTTTCTTGGGGTCCCTGGTATTTCCTTACTGCCATTTGGTTTTTCTTTGCAAATTTGTGATGTCTTGGCTTATTTGGCTTTTCAGACCCAATCACATTGCAGTTGAATATTGAGAAAAGAATACGCAGTAATGGAGAAGCAGCCTTAACATACTTAGATAGGAAAATGACAAGCAATCTTAACTCCAGAACAAGCTCAGGGATATTAAAGGAACTACTATCTGAAGGAATATTGAAGCCCTCTGGAAAGAACTGGATTTCTCTTATGACTACATCTGGAGCTAAGGGTAGCATGGTAAGTATACTGGTGTTATAATTTTAATAATTTGTCCACATCACTCTATTTATCTTAGTTGTTTGCATATTAGGATACAGAACACCATACATAATATGCATGCTGTTCTGTTTGGAACAGAATGTGTCTCCTATGAATATTTTAAGTATTCAAGTGGGGGATTATTCCGGTATCCATCTTTTTTCCCTGGGTGCCGGTACCGGGGGTGAATTGTCAAGCATTCATTTGTTGCTATTTATATTTAATTGACTTTCTAACATTTATTGTGAAACCAACTGTCAATACAACACACCTTTGAAGTCCTAAAATTTTGTGCCTAGGACCAGAGTGAAATCCATTATTCTTTGCTTTATGAGATGAAAGATCCTATTGGAGAGTAAGCAGATGATGCACAATTCAAAATTTAAAAATATCAAAAAGCTTGAACTTTTCTATTTTTGCCATTCTTTTTCATTCAAAAAAATGTGTACAAGTTTGTTAATTTAGTTTCAAATTTTACTCTGCTAAATCTGGAATCTTGATGATATGCATATTCACAGTGGTGAAGCTATTTGGGGCCAAGGGGTCCTGTATGTTTGGCCTATGTACAAGTGAAACTAATAACTAGTTCATGGATTGCAACTATACAAATATTTAGTTGACATTATGACAATGAGCCACTTGAAATAATGCAAGTTGCACATTGTTGTTTGTTTAGAGGGAGAGGAATTAGTGTTACGTCTGAGGCACTGCTCTTGGAAATAATGCTTGAAAGTAGGGAGCCTTTGTTGCTGTTGATAGAGAGAAAGAGATAGAAGAATGTTGAAACTGAGTTTTTTGAATTACACATAAGAGGGCTGAATATATAATCACTAGGTAATAATTACAAGCTAAAATCAAGGATCCTAATTACCCTAATTGCAGTAATTACATATTTGACTATTGTACATACAATGAACCAAGGTTGTTAATGGCGGAACGTGGTGCGGAGCGGCCACCCCCAAAAACGCTATAGCGGCATAGAGGATCGCAAAGTGGCCGCTACACCAAAGATAACGGATGCAATGTTAAAAATTCACAAATTTGTAATACACATATAATTAATACTTAAAACTTAAAGTACTAATAACAACAAGTCTGATAAGCATAATCAAATAACAAGTCTAAATCAAATACATGGAAGAGGCTGAATGCATGCTAAATGGGATGGGCTAGGCCAAGAAATATTTTTTCCTTTCTTGGCAGTGGTCTGGTCTGGCAAATCAGAATGATTTGAAACGGTCTAGGTGAAGAAGAGAGAGGATGAACAGGGTGGGAAATGTTGAAGCAGAGGCTGAATCTGCTGAACAGAGTAAGAGTGGAGAACCGAAGAGACTCTGGTGGGTGCAACCAAAGAGAGTGTGAAAATGGTGGAGATCCTTCGTGGGGCTGAGTAGAGCATAAATCTGAGCTTCGTGAGAAGTAGGAGGAGCGTCTTGTGGCTGAACAGAGAGAGAGATGCTGAAAATGGTGGCTGCTGACCCTAAATCTATGGATGTTTGCACGATGGGCTGGGAAACAAAAAAACTCAAAAAAACTCCCTCAAACGGTCCTTTAAGTTGGGGCAAAAGAGAGATTTACTGTGTTTCAGCATAGTGGCCGCAATGGCCACTATTTCCATTGCTACAGGCCGCGATAGCGGCACTTCACACCGCGATGCTGAAACGCTCTGCGACGAGCGTCCATAAACATTTTGGGTCCACTCCGTGGCTCCGCCATGATAGCGGCCGCTCCAGGCGCTATTAATAACCCTGCAATGGACCTAGACAACTATTTCCAACAGTTGCCATAGAGGTGTTGGCCTTGAAGCATTTTAACTGGGCTGCTCTAGATATAGTAATAAATGCATGGATATTTGTACAGTTTCTTCTGGTGTTTAATTAGTTTAGGAAGTTCAGCTTGTTCGCAACAGTTTTTGACAGGTTTTTTAAGAACCAGCCAGTAAAGTTATCACTGGTCTGGCAATTGGTTTCCAGTTTTTACCATAGAACTAACTGTTCTGGTTTGGTTTCAAGAACACTCTATTCCAAGTCTGTTTTCATCTTTTCTAATTGATACAAGTCATGTATATGCTTTTGTTTATGACATTTGGTGATATTAAGATGATTTCATTTTGCTTTTAAACAGGTCAATTTCCAGCAGATATCTTCTCATCTAGGCCAGCAAGAGTTGGAAGGCAAACGAGTCCCACGCATGGTTTCCGGAAAGACCTTACCATGCTTTCCTCCCTGGGATTGTTCCCCTAGAGCAGGAGGATTTATAATTGATCGGTTTCTTACAGCTCTTCGTCCGCAGGAATATTACTTTCATTGCATGGCTGGTCGTGAAGGGTAAAAAAATAGCTTCTGGATTGACATAATAGCAGTTTTCTAAACATTTTTGTTGTTAAATGATGTATGGTCTTTGGTGTTGTGAATTGTTATTCCATTGTCTCTATTGTTTCTAATCAGGAACTAAAATATATAATGACACCTAATACATGGAAGCATATATCTGATACAAATATTTGCAGAACCAATCATAATATTATTATTTTACTTTTAATAGGTAAGATAAATCTTTGAATATAAATAGAAAGAATTACTTTAGCAAATAAAAAAGAAATAGAAGATGATAAGTAACTAAGAAACAGAGTCTGAATTTCTCTGCTTTAAATCTGCGTGACATTTACTGGTCATATAATTCACATGACTACTTGTGAATGCATATGGTGTACTTAACTGTCCTTTCATGTGGATTGGGTCATGCAAAGGACTGAAACACAACTGATGTCTGTTGCCATTGATTTTGGGAAGAGAAAAATCTTTATTTCTTTGTTTTTGCTTTGAAAGTCTGCAATATCTAGCACATCTCTCACTTGTTTATCGTAGATTCAAAGCTGTCTGAACCATTCTGATATTTTCTCTTTTAATTTAATTCTAACAAATCATTTATTTTGAGTGTTCTTTTTGACCAAGTTTGTGCTTTCACCCCTACCCACAGAAAAAGAAGAAAAGATCATCGAATGGGACCATTGTCATTTATGTTGTTAATGCAATAATTTATATATAGAGCTGTTTTGTTATTTATTTGTTTTCTGACAAGTATGACGTGTGTTTGAATATGCCTTCTTAAGCCGTGGTTAGTTTTTAATTTTTCTCGCTTTGCAACCTCAAACTCTCCTACATGAAGGAGAAAGGGAAGGTGGAGAATAACCAGCTGTTTAAAACATCATAATCTATGAAGTTGGGTTACGTGGTGTGATTTTACTATTTTAGTAGACTAGATGCTGAATTTTTTCTTGATTGATTGATTGAAAGCGGTGGAGGAAGACTGATAGAGGTTCCAATGAGAAAAGTAGATAAAATGGAAGATGGATTGATCAAAAGGGGTAAAGAAAGACCTAAGAAAACTTTAGGAGAAACCATTAAAAAATACCTTTCTTTAAATGGTTTTACTGAAAATTTGGTTTTTGATAGAGGGCAGTGGTGTCAATTGGTCTATGTAGCTGACCTCTCCTAGTGGGATAAAGTTTGGTTTTTGTTGTTGTTGATTTTTTGTACGTGTATATTTGTTGGCTTTAAGTTTGCATTTCGTCATATGTTAGAACCACAAGTTTATGGTCCAACGTTTGACCATACAAGAATACACGGTTACACCCCTCTCCCTCCCTCCCCACCCAATGCATTTCTGTTTCTTTGGCTTGTCTGTATGCTGTTTCCTCCCCTTTTGCAAACTCAATATAGATTATGGAAACATTGATCTTTTTTCCATGGAAGGTTAATGTATTCTTGGTTATCATATGGTTTACTTCTTCCTAAATCCTAACAAATGACATCTTTGCTTCACAGGTTAGTTGATACTGCAGTCAAAACATCTCGGAGTGGTTACCTGCAAAGATGCCTAATGAAAAACCTTGAGTGTCTAAAAGTTTGTTATGATCATACTGTCCGTGATGCTGATGGTTCAATTATTCAGTTTTACTATGGAGAAGATGGTGTAGATGTCCATCAAACTAGCTTTATCACCAAATTTGAAGCATTGTCAACTGTATGAACATGTTTATTGTTTTTTAAAAACCATTAATTACGTATAAACTTGTACCTTGTTATTTATATATTTGTTTATTATTAATTTCAGAATAAAGAATTGGTTTACAGCAACTGTTGCCGTCAGCTAGACAGATCTAGTCCTTATATTAACAAGTTGCCTGATGCTCTTAAAGGAAAAGCAGAAAACTTCATTCGGGAATTATCTTTAAAACAGAGAAATCCTTGTACAATGAAACGAGCAGATTTCTTGAAGTTGATGGAGCACAAGTATGTCTCAAGTCTTGCACAGCCAGGAGAGCCAGTCGGTGTATTAGCTTCTCAATCTGTTGGAGAACCAGCAACGCAGATGACGTAAGTTCATTGTCATAGATTTTTCTCCTCATTTTTCAAATAGTGTTCAACCATAAAATGCATAAAAAATTCATGTAGATGCACTTGATGCTTGATCTGTTTTATGAGTAAAGCATATGAAAAATTATGAATCTATTGGTTATACCAGTCTTTTATGATCACTGGAAACCATATAGCTGTTACAGATCAGCCCAATATTTTAAGGGGAAATATGACCTTTCGAGTTTAGCACTTGGTGAAATAAAATCAATTGCCCTTGTATTTCAAGAGTTTTGGTAGTAAGAAATTAAAGAAGTCTTATCATATCTAGGAAGTGGTTTGGCCCTTACAGGAAGCTTTCTGTTTCCAGAAAGCATATGCAAGAAGAAAATTCTCCCTATTTGGAATAATGAATGAGGAACTAAAAGCCAATTTACAATTATAAGAGCTGGATGAATCTAATATCAATACCAATTGAATTGTAATTAGGGTGCAATACACTTTACCCTCTTGAACTTAAGTCATTTCACAAGCTCTCAGTAAAACCCTAGACTAACCCCCACGATATTTGGATCAAACTGAATCTGTTAAATACATAGCTGGATCTAACTGATGAGCTTTGCAAGTGATAAATATGTACCCTCCTGTTTCTTCACTCAAAAACAGAGTGTAGAGACTGTATATAAGTTTAACTATCTTCCACGCTTGCAAAATTTTCAAGGTTTTATCCCAAGAAGCTGACTAAGGGAATGGTCGTCTGTTAAGCTAAGGCATGGGATGGCATTGTTCTGCTTAAACTGGAGCATTACCATGTCCTCTCAATTCCATGCAATCACTGGGCATCATTGTAATTTCTTAGCATCAACATTGTGACGGGATCACTTTTTCTGGGGTGATTATCAGAGTTATAAGCATCAAAGTCATCCTTGTGACTCTTTTAACTTTCCAAACCTTCACTCATGGACATTGTTTTCTTTGGAGAATATTTGGTCTCTTCTTGATGAGCCTGTTGATATTCTTTTGTTGCATGCATACAAAGTAAGAAAATTTTGAAGTAGATAATCTATGAAAATTTGGAAGGAACAAAGAGAAACAAGTTTAAACAATGAATTTTAAAAGCGGAAAGGCACAGAGGGATGAAATTCAGAGGTGACTGGTGAGGGCTATACAAATGACCGGGCTATCTTCTCTTCAAGTTCATCTACACTGTTTTTGAGTAAAGAAACATAGGAGAAGAGGGAAATTCTTTAACAGACAGCACAAGTCACACGTTTATCACATGTTAAGCTTCACTGTTAGCTTTAACTATGGATGTAATAGTTTTAGTTTGATCCAAACATCATGGAAGCTTCGTGTAGGGTTTTGATCTTGGTGTAATGAGTTTATGAAATGACTTAAGTTCATGGGGGGTAAACTGTATCTTCCCCTTTAATTAACTAGTATTACAATATAAATAATTGGAAAAGCTGCTGCCTATTTTGTTGTTTACATACTGAATAATACTTTAATTTACACAGCAAATTCTTGAGATGTGAACAAATTCTCTTCTTTTTTGCTGGATCTTTGAAAACCTAAGCGAAACAAATAGGAGCAACGGCTGAATACTTGCATCTGGAGTTTATAATCAAAAGCTCACCCCTTCTTGCCTACTAGAACATCTTAATGCTGGGAACCAGTGTCTTTTGCAGCCATGAATTCCTCAATAATGATAAAATAAGACTTCATGAGTGTATATGTGAAATTCGTGCCTTGTATAGGAGCTAGTGGGATTGGAATTGCATTTCTGTTCTTTTACCTGCTTGGTTACTTTATAAAATTTATAAGCAAACCTTGTGTGGCTGATTAATTGTGTTCTCTTATCTTGGCTTCCTTTTTCATTTTTCTTTTTTGTTCTTCTTCAGTTTGAATACTTTCCACCTTGCTGGTCGAGGTGAAATGAATGTGACACTTGGAATTCCACGTCTGCAAGAGATTGTGATGGCTGCCTCACATGATATCAAGACTCCAGTTATGACATGCCCCTTGAGACCTAATAAATCTATGTGAGAAACTGGCAATGTTCTCTGTGCTCTAGTCTCTTTGTGTGTGCGCTCATTATTTGGTTTCTGAAAACTTCTTGCTTTCTCTACATACAGACACGTATAGATGTTTGACGTAGTTGTTATATGCAGGAATGATGCCATTTGTCTTGCCGATAAGTTAAAGAAGATTACTGTAGCTGACATAATTGAGAGTATGAAAGTGTCTGTTGTACCAGTAGCTGTTCATGATCGTCAGATTTGCAGTTTATATAAGCTTGAGATGAAGCTATATAAACCTAAACACTATCCAAAATACACTGATATAACACTTGAAGACTGGGAGGAAACTCTAAAAGTTGTCTTTGTGAGGGAGTTGGAGGATGCCATTGAAAATCACATGATATTGCTCTCTAAAATTAGTGGCATAAAATTTTTTAAGACAGATCCACAATCAAATTCTGCAAAGAGCTCAGAGGAAGATGTTCAAAGCAATGGATCAGAATCTGAGAAAAAGGGTTGCAATAATGATGATGATGATGATGATGGTGGTGGTGGTGGTGTTGGAGACACAGAAGGGGCTGATGATCTTGGTTCAGATGCACAAAAGAGAAAACAACAAGGTATTGATGAGATTGATTACGAGGATGGTCCTGAAGAGGAAACACATGACGGTGAGCTATCAGAGGAATTTGCAGAAGGTGAAGGTGATGAGGATGGGAGTGATATCAAAGTTAACGAGGATGATAAGGAAGGGACACTTGATGCCGATAATTCTCCAGGACTTGAAGAACTCTCCGAGCCTAAGTCTATTGATGAAAAGGCTAATTTGAAATCTAAAAAGAGGAAATCTGAGCCAATAACAAAAAAATATGACAGGGCAGTTTTTGTGGAAGTGAAAGGGATGCGTTTTGAGATCCATTTTAGATTTACCGGTGAACCTCACATCTTGTTGGCTCAGGTACTTTCAACTGCACCTCATTTTCTGTTTCATATGCAGTATAAATTTCATGGCTGTCATCTTTCTTTCTTTTGCTGATATCAAAGTTTAGTTTGTATTGTTGTCTATGTGATGTGTTGTTCCACACTACAAACAGTCTATTTATATATTCCGGGAGATTATATGTACCTAGATTTGAAAGCAAGGTGCTTTCTATCTGCCTTTGCAGGCCCATTAAATTTGGCTACATCATGTGGCAAATGGTGGCGCCATCGGTTTTTATCATAGCGTGGGTGTCTTTCAAGGCTGACAATGAGTCAGCAGTTTGAATAACTTAGTACTTTGTACTATGCGTTAAGTACATTCTGCAAGTTAGTGTTAGTTACTTCTTCTACGTCCTTAAAACTCGGCAATTTTTAAAAAATTTGCTAGCATGGTATTTCTTTTAGAAAAGATGGAGATGTGATAGTTGCCGTGCCTTAATCTTTTTCTTATCCTGTGTATATGCACTCTTTTTTGTTTTTGAATTTCAAAAGTGAAAAAGATAATGAATTTGTCCAGTTCTGGATGTTTGAGCTGTGTGCGAATAGGGTAAGGATAGTAAACTGTTAAGTTCAATGTTGTTATTGAGACAGGGA
The DNA here is from genome assembly GCA_023212625.1 of Styphnolobium japonicum. Lineage (NCBI taxonomy): Eukaryota > Viridiplantae > Streptophyta > Magnoliopsida > Fabales > Fabaceae > Styphnolobium > Styphnolobium japonicum. Next base: position 15,559,637 of record JALBWW010000005.1, read on the forward strand.
AGTGCACCATCCTTGGGTATGTGGACAAAATAGTAACAGTTGAGTTAGAAGGAAATTATCAAGTGAAATACAATATGGAAGTAAATATAATAGCTGTTGGGTAGGTGTCATTTTTGTATTTTTCTTGCTCCAACATAAAACTAACTGTGTTTTCGAACTAACTATATGCAGATTGCTCAGAGAACAGCCAAGAAGGTTTGCATCCAGAACTTTGGAAAGGTTGGCCAATGTAAAGCTATTACATGCAAAGAAAGTGGAGTAATCTACTATGGTGAAGATGACAGGAAAAGGGAAGATATTCCATCCTCAGTGAAAGAAAAAGTACCAGCACTTCAGACGGCTGGTGTACATTTTGAAACATTTTGGGAGTTGCAAGATGATCTTGATGTTAGGTATATTTATTCAAACAACATCCATGCTATGCTAAATGCTTATGGGGTGGAAGCTGCCAGAGAGACCATCATCAGGGAAATACAAAATGTTTTCAAGTCTTATGGGATATCTGTAAATATCCGGCACCTGACGCTTATTGCTGACTTTATGACGCATTCCGGTGGCTATCGTCCAATGAACAGAATGGGTGGCATAGCAGAGTCTATATCCCCTTTCCTCAAAATGTGCTTTGAGACAGCCTCCAAATTCATTGTTGAAGCAGCTTATCATGGGCAGGTGGACAACTTGGAGACTCCTTCTTCTAGAATTTGTCTTGGTTTGCCAGTGAAGATGGGAACTGGGTGCCATGACTTGATCCAGAAGCTGGAAATATGATGTAGCTGGTATGTTCCTCAGCTCTATACATCCAGCCACCACATGCCTGGAGTTCCTGGCAAATTTTGACACCTTAGTGTACAACTATTGTTGGCAAAATTTTCAAAGCCATTTTTTTTCTGGTTGGAAAGTAATTTGTAATTTGTAATTTGTTTGGAGGGAGTAGTATTATAGTTTGAAAATGCCAGTCCTCGTATAATATATATATATATATATATATATATGCACGTCGTAGAATGATAGTTTTCCTGTGTCTTGATTTTCCCGGTTGTTCTAATGTTCAACGTTTTGACATATAATTCAATTTCAATATTTTTTTTCTTCGCTTTGCAATTTCAATTTGATTACATCACATAAATTATTATTTTCAAAAGCAAGCCATGTAGATTACTTTCTGGATTGATAATTGTTGAAATTCTAGAAGAAAAGAGAAAAAGACGACCTATTGAATATATGATTCATAGATATAGGGCCTATTTGATGGTATAGATTCCTTTCAACGCCAACTGGAGTTGAGAGGAAGGAGGTTTTCATTTACTTTTTTCAAAAGTTCAAGAAAAGACGTGCACAACTAACAGTATAACTAATAACTCTAATATTGTAACGCTTTCCTTCAAAGTTAAAATTTATTAAGGTTTAAGCTTGCTATAAGTAGCAAGCTCATAAATACAAGGTAAATAATTCTAATATATTCTAACACAGTATGATAGAACTCAAGAAAACAGTGCGTTTTTATTTGGATAGATAAAGTAGGGTTTCAACGAAAACAAAATGGAGAATATACAACAAGTTCCATGGAACTCAAGATAGGGGAAAGGTGGAAGGTACCGCTTGGGTGTCATGTTAAAATTCTAGGGTTCAGGTAAAAACAGACAGAAAAGAGAGGAAGATGGCTAATTGAAAATATATGATTGATAGATATAATGTGATACAATACCTCAACTTAATACTCTTATTTATATTAGTAAAATATAAGTATTTGTACTGTTAGTACAAATTCAAGCTCATTAACAGTAAGATTAATAATAACAAGCATAATCAATCTGAATTTTTTTATAGATATCGAGGGATTAATTAATACCAATGAACACATGACACCTAATTTTTATCAATCAAACAATTGAATTATAGTTTTTTTGTCATGATAACATTTCGTGTCAAATTTAAAAAAAAAAATTAAAGATCAATAATAACATTATCAAATAATTTATATTTCTATATATTTAATACTTATAAATTACGTTGATATTAATATATATCATTGGTGTAGTTAATTTTAGAGCAAACAAAAATATTAGTCTTCTAAATATCAACGCAATATCATGTCCTTCATTTATTAGTAACATCAAATGGTTATTCAAAAATAATTAATATCATTAATTTCGTCATTCAATGACCAATTTGATGACAAAATGTGTCATTAAAAGACTAATTTGATGTCGCATATATCTTTAAAGATCAATTTGATATATTATAAATGAAAGATTAATGTGATATCACTTATATCTTTAAATGACCAAAATTAATTTTTAATCAAGGAAAAGGAATGAGAAATGTTTTATTTTTAATTAAAGGGTAAATTGTAACTTACTCCTTCCAACTTTGAGCGATGTACAAATTAGACCTTAAGATTTAAAAATGTGCAAATAACCTATTGAACTTTATAATTTGAGTGTAAAACCCCCTTCCGTCAAACAAACTGTTAAAAAATTATTGGAAATGTCATGTGACTTGCAGATGATCTCATTAAAACCTATTTTAACCTCTAATAATACTATAATTAAGTGGGAAAAAAATTAGATTCAAGTGGAAAACTATCATAGTTATGAGAGAAAACTTGATTATTTAGTTTTTCACTTAAATCTTACTTTTTCACTTAATTATAATATTATTGGATGTCAAAACATGTTCTTTTTTTTTCTTACTTTAACTTCAACTTCCAATCAAGAAGAATGGAGTTTCTCTCATTTATTTACTCAAACATCCGAATAAATTGATTTATACCCTCCATTCCCTCTCCCTTTTTTCCCTTCCCTTCCTATTCCTTCCTATTCTTTGATTCTTTTTTAAAATTATAAGGACTCATTTAAAAAATTTAAACTATAAGAACTTATTTAAAAATTCTCAAAAAAGAATGCAGATTAATTTAATTGGAATTTATTATTGATTGGATAGTTCAATTTGTTCAAGTAACCATGTAAGTTAAACATAACTTGAGGTCTCAAATATATTGATTTTAGAGGGAGTCAATTAAAAAAGAGCTTGTTTGGATAAGATTATAAGAAAAGATATTTTTTTAGTAGAGATTTTTTTAAAAGAAAATTTATTTTGTATTTAGATGCAATGTTTGTGAAATACTTTTAAGTAATAAAAGAACTTGTAAGTTTATTTAGATAAAAAAAATAAAAAAATTATTTTTATAACAAAATTACTAAAAATATAAGATATTCAGAATGAAAGAGGCAAGGTTTGTAAGGAGAAAAAAATGAAGAATATGAGATGTAAATTTTAATAAAAACAAATAGTATTTTTGTTAATAAATTATATTAAAAATCACTTCTCCTTTTGTTTATAAGCTAAGGATCACTCACTTTTAAAAAATATGTTAATTAAGTTATTCTTAGCTTCTATTTTTAAAATTTTTTTTTATCTAAACATGCTTCAAAACTTATACTTTTTTATTTAAAAAATACTTCATTAAAAAAAAATTATCCAAACACACTTCAATTTACAAAAAAATATCTATTGATCATATATACTTCGGACACTGAAATATGGTATTTGAAAAGGTCAATGCTACCTCATACAATTTTAAAGGGACATAAATTTAATATAAAAATTTTTAAAAAAGAATTTCATCATTTAATGAAGCATGACAAAAAAGCAAAGAGTGTATATACGTCTCAGAAAATAAGGGTGGTAACTTGGAATCTATTATTTCAAATCAGAACAAACTAGGTCCTTATCTGATAAAATTTCTTATCAATAATCAAATCATCATACGAAAATGAATCTATTTCTCTTTATAATGTATTATGCAGCTGCCAAAAATATTTGAAGGACACAACACAAAGTGACAACATAGCAATTATGACCTTAAAATGGGTTAACAGTTCGTGGTCTGTCAAAACGGCTGAATGAAAATGACTTATTTTTTGGACTATTTGGAGGGGATCAGTAATGACTGAAACTCGAAGCTGTTATCCCTTTCTTTTTCCTCATCACTGAGTGAGAACTGACTCTTGAAAAGCGTATGAGGGAATGCTTCAGGCTGTCACTATATTTACTGGTTAGCCAACTGAGCAGGGCCCTTCTGCTTCGTCTTAACTCAGAAGTCTTCTATTGATGGCGATTGTTCATCTAACCCTTTGTACTCCCTCCAATACGCACAATAATTTCAGTTTGTAATCTTCATTTTTATATATAACAAGAGAAAAGAAAAAAATATGTTGCCATTTCACATCGACTACTTTTCTTTCTGTCGAATTTGTGGGCAACTAAATATCTATCTGCTGCGTGATATTCGGATAGAAATAGCAATATATATGTTTTAATATACTGAAAAAAATTCCACCAAAGATAATTATGATTGGAAATTTGATTTTCTTCTTTTGTATTTTAGTTGATTTTGTAAAGACTTATTTTGGGATGGAAACTATAATTAATAATCATACAGAATAGTTGGACTTTCATCCTCGACTAAAACGTCAGTTCAGTGTTAATACCTTCCAGGTAGGAATGGGCAGAAAGTAATATTAGAAACAAAAAAGATGGCCCAACATTTTTAAGCGAAGTCTGAAATTGTCACATTATCTCTAGAGAAATAACGTTAAGGGTATGCTTGATAAATAATAATTTTTATTTAATTTATTTTAAAAATTAATTAATTAATATATAATTAATCATATATTAAATATTAAAATAAAAATAAATTATTAATTAAATATATATAAATTATTAATTAAATTAATTAAATATTTAATTAATTTTTAAAATAAACTAAATAAAAATTACTATTTACTCAACTGACGTTAAGATATTTTTCCTTATTTCTTTTTCTAAGTCAATATGAGTCTTATGAGAGTGGATCTCCAAGGAGTCAAGTATGCAGTACAAATACAGTACAACACGAGGTGGTCATCCTAATAAATCTTAGAAATCAGGTGAAGTGCATTTGGCTTCTTTTAACTGTGTTCTTAGATACACAATCCTGAATGCTGCATGCCTGATCGATTGAAAGTCACGATCTCATTAATACTGAATTCAATTTGAGTCTAGAGATAGAAAAAGAAAATGATGTCATAATCATGTGTGAACAGAGACCCTCAATCATCATAGTACCATTTAACCGTCATCTCCGTTCCAATTCCAAGATTAAGTGCCACCAACTGTGCTAATCTCTACCCACCGGACAAAATATAATTAGTATTATGCAGCTTCCTTTGTCGCTTTGCTTATTCTTTTGTTCAACGTATAGCTTCCTTACAATTTTGAATTTTCACATATATGTGATCATGATAGATTGTTGATATTACATATAAAGTTAAGTTCTTTTAAGTTTGATTAAAAAAATAAATCTATTTGTACTACTACTATAAACGAAATGTCCTTATTGCAATACTGAAAAATCATTTAAGCTGTAACATCTTATTAATCTCTATAAATTACTCTTTATAATTTCATATCATTCCGTCTCCGGTTACCACTTCATTTTGCCTTGGTTTGTATAAAATTCCAGCATCCATATTATTTTCGGAGCTATAGTTTTGTATTTGCATATTAAGAAATATAACATATCCATCCAAATTAATCTCCAACTATTAGAGTTAAGTTAAGGTTTCTGTATTTTTAGGGGCAATTAATATCCAATGCCTTTAATTTTAAGAAAATTTCTCCAATTTCTTAGATACGAATATTTCTCTATTTAAACCATATCCTTCCAAAATCTACTGTCACGTGCTTGATTTCCACATGAACCACTAATAATAATATTTAGTACGTATCAGTTCCTACGAGACCACTAGTTACAACTACGGGCGAAAATAAGCTAAATTTTATTTTAAATATGTAACGTGACTTAGTATCTATTATAATTTTTTTATGACTTAGTATGATTTTTTTTTTGAAAAAATATAAAATTTTAATTTAATTTAAAAATTTATTTAAAATTTTATATTATATAAAAACTTTTAAATAAGTTAATAAGTTTAAACTTTATAAGTTTCAAATACATTTAACCTTTAATAAAATTATTATATTATATATAAAATAAATAAACTATATTAATATATAACTAATAAATTATATACTTATTATAAAATTTTAATTATATAATATTATAATAAATAAATAGGTTAATATACTAGTCTAAGCTTATTTTACTAAATAACTTTTTAAAAAAATTTAAGTTTAACTTGTTTGATAAATAAATAAAATAGATCAAGCCGTAAGCTTGAGCCTAACATATTTATACTATTATTTTTTTTTTATTTGACAATTTTTACCCTTATTTAGAAGTTCCAAGAAATATTATGAAGAAATTAATAAGGAACTAAGCTTTTTTAAGTATGGAGTCCATTTATTATTATTCTCTGTAGTGATCATGGGGATTAGAAATTTCAGTGCAGAGAAATTTGGAAATTTTCAGAAGACATGACATGGGAACACCCGAACAAAGAATGTGTCTAATTAATTAATTACTGATTGCCATCTTACAATGTAAACTCCCTCGTGCTGTCTTGGAAATATAAAGGATGAAAGAAGCACGGGATCTCTGGTCAACACAAATGCCCTTTTTGCTAAAAATGTTTAATTGTGTCCCGTTTTTCATACTCAAATTTAACTTCTAGTTTTGTTTAATATTTTCATACCATGCTAGAGTCTATAAATCTATTCAAACATAACAAAATAATATTAAATAATACTTACATTGTTTTTCCCTGAATGACAAACCTATTAATATAGTGCTTCCCCCACTCCAGGTTCTCCAAGTATGAAATTGTGCTTACATGTTATATTTGCTCAAAAAACTGCCGCATGTTTTCAAATTACGAAATTTTTTTTAAATGGCGAACGTAACTTTCTAGAGCTTTGAGCATCGTGAAGCTATCTCCACATCTCAGAGAGAGAGAGAGAGAGAGAGAGAGTATTGTTGGTTTGTTTCAAATAATGTTTGCCTTTTTTTTTTTTTTCCTGTTCTTGTATGTCACGAAATTGAGATGGGTGTAAAGGAAAGGAGGTACACGGTAAAGATGACTTTCGAGTAATTTAAATATAACTGGAAGCATATATAGAGGTACTATTTGTGCAACAGTGATACTTCTCTGCAGATTGTACAACTATTATGGTGTTCAGATTGACTAATGAATTCTTTGTAGACAAATCTCATATATAAATAGATAGATAATGTGCTGTGTCAAAGTTAAGTGGTTTTATGTTATTATTGTTAGTACTGCCAATATATTTGATGAGCAATAATTTTAGTACTGTTATTTTGTTTCATTTATGTTTTTAGATATTTAACTAGTGTAAGTATTTTTTCCCCAAATAAATGTTAGTTATGAACATTTATATATTTTTTAAATTATATATGATATGCAATTTTCAATTTTCGTATGCATGGCTTGATAAGCCATCTGTCTTCTTAATTAGAAATGCATGTACTCGTTGGTGCTGAATGAATTTTTCATTTCAAATGAAAATTAAAAAAAGTGCTCATCATCGTAAATTTCAATTTCAATTTCAATTTTTAATAAAATAATTTCTTATTAAGAAAAAGAGAAAATAATTATAAAGGATTGGAGGATAAGTGATATTCCATAATGCAAAAGGAAAATACAAACAACAAAGATAAAAAAAAAAAAAGAAATATCACTATGGAGTAAAGCTACATATTCAATCCCTTAAGCAATGTTTGCAAGGAAAGCTCTCTCAAAAAGACTATGTACTTTACACAAATAGATCGAAATCAAACGTCTAATTCTCAAATCTGTTAGTGCTAAAGACAACTCTTTAAATACGTTACTACGACATCTCATATGTATACGGTACATTTAAATAAGATGACTAAATAATTAGAAATGTAAAAGTTTCATCGTAATCCAAAATATTTCCTCCACCCGTTCTACAATATGTAGTATATATTATATATGATTAAGGAAAGAGTTTTATGATTCTACTTTATACAAGGCAAGAAGAAGTAGAGGTCATTCAATTATAATCATTTATGCAAGTTTTATGATTCTTCCGAATGACCTGCATAACATAGCTTCAGCGATCTGCGCGTGGACACACACACACACACATATATATATATATATAATATTTTTTCTTTTTTTTTATTGGTACAAAGGAGGGGCAAAAGCTCAAGAACATATATATACTGTTTTTTTTTTATATAAAAGAAATATTTTCTATAAAAATAGTTTTGTTATATTTTAATGTGTTTGGATGAGCATTTTTTAAAAAAAACACTAAAATTAACACATTTTGTGCTTATATAAAAAAAAGACATTTTTTATAACTAAAAAAAGTTGTTCAAATATATCACACTTGTACTCTTTCTTCGTTCGTAGAGATCATGAAGGTGAATGTCAACAGTACTGTCATTTGCTAAACGATAAGATTGTGTATTGTACAAGCGAGGACACCATATACAGTAATACAGGTTCATCTCAAAGAGAATGTAACAGGGAAATTGGGTTGGGGTAATTAAGAAGTATAACTGTTTTAGTTTGAACTTGGGAAGTTGAAGAAAAAACAATTCCCAACTTAAGAAGCTTTTACTTTTTCCTTTAATTAAGAAGATAAGTTTTGAAAGAAAAAAGAAAGAAAGAAAGAAAAATGAGAAAGAGATCTAGAGAGAGAGAGCAGAAGAAAGTGGTCCTGAATGTTACAGATGAGGATCCACGCAACGCAAGCCAGGGAACAGAGAGATGAATAAATAAAGCCTAGATTTATGGTGTAACTGTAACCAACATTTTCCCATGTCATGATCACCAAGTAGTCACTACACTCCTGACCAATATAATTATGCAGCATATATATAATGTCAATGTAGTCAGCATTAATTGTCCATTGCTAGCCCAGGTCATACTCTGAAACCAATTAGAGTGACACACAACATGTCCCTATCGACAATCAAACCATCACTCTTTCACACACGCACCCGCGAGCTGCGGGTGGGGTGGGATGGGGAGGGAAGTGGGAGCCAATGCTAGAAATCTATGCATCAAAGTAATTTAAGTCTCGATGTAGTATGTCTTTATAAGATGATACATCTGATTCTACATTTCTACCCTTTTATTTGTTTGGCTCTTCTTCTCCTCCCTCTTCCATGCTATTCTTTAGAGTACTGTTCTCACACTGGCCAACACACTCTTTGGCTCCTTTCGCCATTGCTGTGGTCAATTTGTGAACAGCATGCATTTGTCATTAAATGCCCCTCAACATTCTGACCTAAACCTGAGGTTATAATACTGTAGGCTGGTCTGATTTTACTGTTTCACACAGGAATAATAACAACGACTGTTAAACTGACAACATGCAACTTAGTTATAACTTAGTTAAACTTAGTTATAACTCATATACATACAAAAGTTTAAAAAATAAAAATTCACACTTAGTTTTAATGATTAGATTCACTTCTAAATCTACATAATTCGCTCAAGTACGAATCAACAATTCTGCGTATTAACTATATTTTATTTTTTATTTTTTTAAAATTTGTTTCTCTAATATTATCTATATTATATAATATAAATAAACAATTAATAGTACACCTGATGAATTACTAATTCATATAAAGACAACATTGAATTAAACAGTCCGGAGCTCACAGTTGGCTTAGCCGACCGGTTGCGCACACCAATGGAAATGTTGGGTACATATTGGGACTGGTTTTTTCTTGTCCCTGCAGCTATCGTATAAATTGAGAAAGAAACTCTAGCGTACTTTAAGAGAAAAATATTTTATTTTGATTTTTAGATTGAATTAATTATGTATTAAATTAAATTAAATAATAATTTATATATAATTAATTAATAATTTATTTTTATTTTAATATTTAATATGTAATTAATTATAAGTAAATTATTAATTAAATTAATTTAATCATTGAACCAAAATAAAATACTTTTTTATCAGGTACACTAAATTGTTTCTCTCCCAATTCATGATATTGTATTGTATCATGGTGGCTGTGACATGAGAGAAACAGATTCTATCTTTAATGCCTCTTGTCTTGCCTGGGATGCCTGCACTGTCTCAATTTAATTCATTCATTCACTCATTATGACCAAACTATGTTCGTCTGTTTAAAATTAAAATTTAATATCTTTCCTAAAGTCAAGTGTGCTATTCTTCGAATGTATATATATATATATATATGTCTGTGTGTCAGATTTCATGTCAAATTTAATCTACTAAGGTTTATCAAATCCCCCCTCCTCCCCCCTAAAAAATGGACGAAGAAAAGAAAGAAAAAAAAGTATAAGATTTAATAAACGTCTGATTGAATAAACTTCCAATATTTTTCTGAACCAATATAGCTTTTGATATATGGAGTCTTTTCTTAAAATCTAGATTTTTGTAACTTTATAATCTGGTTAAAAATAATTCTATTCTGATTTAGTAAGGGTGATATTTATGAATGAAAACAAAGAGTAAAGAAAAAAAAAAGTGAAGAGAATTTTAAAACATGGAGGAAGGGCCGGAGGAGATTGGAAGATTTGAATTTGTCGCAAAATTTCATAACATTGTGGTGATTTTAAAGGTTAGATCAAAATTATTTCTTTATGTTTTCGAGGCAGTTTAGGGCCATCCATTACATATTTTTTTTAAATTTAATTACTAATATTTATAGGCATTAAGGTGACTGTCAATTCACATTTTTTAGTTTTCATTCATATAATTACATTATTGAGGCATTTGATTCGTGGATTATTTTTTTATTTTTAGGAATCTTTACATGAGAATATTTAATTCTCATGTTTGGTATAACTTTTTAAAAAACGTTCTTATCTAAAAATGATTTTGGCTCAACATTCTCACAATTTTCATTCTCATGAGAGAGGTGAGTTTGCAATATTCTCATGGCATAAGAATATTTTTGGTATGTGAAATGTCCAAAATACCTACACTTCTATCGTCATGCCATCAACTAACCATTGACACGTTACTGTCGATGACCACCATTAATAAATCTACTTCATACGTAGATTTTTGAAGGTGAGAATAAGTAATTATATAAGTAATGCATGGATTTTAGTAGTATTAAGAATAGAAAAGACATATTAAACTTGCCTTTAAATCTTCTTCGATCATAAGAGATTCTTTGTAAATTTCTCTTAAATGTAAATGATTTTTGTACAAGTTTGTTTATTAATGAAGAAAGTTCATCGCCAGCAAGACATATCCATCGCTTAACGATGAAAAGGAGTGCAACTACTGACATGCATCGTCCAACGAGGAGATATGATTGCCTAGCGATGTTCATGCTTGTAATTCTGTTAGTCATCGCCCAACGATGATGACCAATGCTGGACGACAATGCAATTTGACTCATTTCTTGGGATCTTTTGCCATTATTTTTGGTATGAATTAGAGATAGCTCATATCCATTCAAGATACTTAGATATTCAAGTGCTTTTGGAAGGAAGAATTGAAGAACCCATGGTTTCTTGATCAATCAATTTGAGACACTTATGTTAGCTTTGTATTAGGCTTTATTAGATGTTTATTGTGCCCAATATTAGTATTTTAGATGAGTTTAATGTTGTTGGGCTTCATTGGGTTTTAATGCAAATATTGGATAATTTTCGGATTTTGATGCATTTTGACCTTTCTTCCTTGGTTAGGCCATAACTTGGGACTCGGTGATCAAATTGAGGTGATCTAGATGTCTTTGGAAAGCTAAGACAATGCTCTACAAGTTTCATGAAGAACTCAAGAGCTGGATCAGAATTCTAAGGGTCCAAAACATCCCTGCAATGCAGAGTGGGTTTGCTGTCACGAAAATCTAGGCAGTGTGTACATATTGGACTACATAGTGAGTTATAGGCCTCCTCTTAGGCTGAAACTTGGCCATTGGAAAGATAAGACCCATATCTCCAACTTCACTGAAGACCATTTAGTCAATAAATGTCGTTTTAGGTATGATAATGAAGCTACAAGTTGGTTTGAATTTGGAAACACGTTCTGCCAAACTAACATGAGGTAGGTTCAGTGTTTTTGGTATATCTGGAGTTCTAAACGTCTAAATGGCATGATTCCAATTACAAAATTTCAAGGAGACAACTGGCTACAACTTTCGTGAGACCTCAAAGCCAAAATGCTCCGTCTAGGTGATGAAAATGAAGCTAGAAGTCGGATAAGAGTTGTTGACTAAAAGCCACCAACCCACCTACCATGCACCAACCCACCAACCATGCATCAAGCTTCCATATTTGACAATTTTCATATTTTTATAGCTTGTATTCAGATTATGTACATGTACAAATTGGCTTCTAGGATTAGTATAAATAGAGCCAACCTCTTTGTATTAGAATCATTCAATTTTGAAATAAGTTTCAAGAAAGTTTAAGTATTTGAAAAAGTTTTCTTTCTCTTCTTCTCCATTCTCTTTACAATTTCGTTTTTGTTCTTTAATTTCTGAGTTCTTCCTTCCCATCCATGGAAGGCTAGGCTCTCATAATCAATCCAAGGGATTAGCCATCTTGATGTTTAATTTGGAGATCTTGTTTCGCTTGTTCATATTGCGTAATTGTTATTCAAGTTTCTCTTCTTCCTCTTTTAATTTTGATCTAGATTGAATTGCTTAATTTGATTTGGATGTTTATGTGATAATAGCTTTATTATCATGTATTCAAGAGGATCACATAGAATAAACAATTTATTAAAGCTTTTTGATGGATTGTTTAGCTTGGTTAAATTCTTGATCTTAAGTTAATATATGTTTGGATGATGCTTACTTTGTCTAACCTTGGTTAATTAAATCCTAGATGCTTATCTAGTAGAGGATTTTTAGATCATGTTGAGGCGTCTCGATATGATCTAAGGCCAAGAACATGGTTAACAATTAAGTGAATTCCTTGTGATCAATGATGGATTAAACTCAAAGATTGGTAAAATTTCCTTGGATTGGTTAATTTGTTAATTACTTTCCTTTAATTCAATTAGTGTATTATCATTTCAAATCATCAAAACCCCCCTTTTTAATTGTCTTGATTTGATTAAATCTTTGTTCTTTTTGAATCCTTGAGAGACGATTCGGTTCATGCTCTACATTACAAATTAGTTTGTGAACCGGTAATTATTATTATTTAACGGGGTCTCGACAACCTCTTGTCACTTCTCCATCACAACTTCACTCCATCATTTCCATTTCTCATATTTGTACCATGTCTTTTTAGATTTTTTTAGGTTAGGATAGGATGAACTCAATTGGATCTTGATGTAAGTAAATTCCATTTCTAATTCCAATTCATTTTCATATTGATTGAGTAATCTCTCCTATGCTTAATGCTTTTCTTTGATTGGCCATCTCGGAATTGAATTCAAGTGTGAATGCATGATTGGAAAATTGGTATTCATGCTAGAACTGAAGTTGGTTACCATTGTGATGTTGATTCTAGGAATAGAACTTCATTGCCATGCATTCCTCTGAGTCTTATACTTAATGTTTGTTTTAAATTAGGATCGCCTAAGGAATTAGGATTCTTGATTGAAAACAAAAGGATTTCTACCAAGGGAATGAGGATAATCTAAATTAGTGACTCGAATGTCAATCACATGAATTGAATTGGTATTAGAGCTTGAACTAGGTGATAATTGAGGGAATTATAATTCCTAACTGATTGTTATACATTGATTCCATTCTTTGTTCTTTGTAATTGATTGTGATAGTGTTAAAATTCAATTCAATTTATTTTATTGTTTCATTTCTTCTTCTCTTTCTAAATTCAAAATCAATCATCTTGCAGAACTATGATAATCATTCTTTCAAATAGAAATTGTTGAGTTATGGTTGATACTTGATCGTAATGCTTGTTGGGAACAATATCCTATTCATCACTCTATTACTTGTCACAATTTGGTGCACTTGCCAATTTGTCAACAAGCATCGATCATCGTTTGCTATGGCCAATCGCAGGAATTAGACCACTCTGTTGCCACCAACAATTGAAAGTGCTAGCGACTTTAGCCACTGTGCTGGTCACCAAAATCTGGTCATCCGTGTCACCAAGCCCAGATTCCCTGAAACTTGCAGCTGGCCACCAAAAGGAGGAGAAAACATTGGCTGTCCATTATTCAGATGGAACTCAAGAGGAGGAAACTAAAGAACGTGTTTTAACTACTGAAGAGAGAATGTTTATTGAAATTGTTTGTTTGGGTCTAGAGAAGAGATGTATTCTTGTAGCACAAAGGTTCAAACAGCAATCACTCTCTGCCTTTCTACATCTACTCCAGCCCTCGCCCTGTATCTTCCTTCTGTCTCTTGTAACTTGTCATAGTTTTTCCATGTGAAAACGTTTAGGATTTTTTGTTTATTGGACTTGGAACTTGATAGGAACCTTGTTAATTGATAAGGAAAATGGAGGCTAGCTCCTTACAACAGAGAATGGATTCTCTGAAAATTAACAAAACAGAAACAAAAAAGTAAATTCAGATAGTGCAAGCTCTTCGAGAGGCTTGCTCTCTCCCTACCAATTCCTAACCCAATTCTTGCCTACCTCAACTCTCCCTTCTCTGTACAATTGTTCTCACTGCCCCCCAACCTAATTCCCCCTCTCACTCATCTCCCACTGCCACGTAGGCATTCTGTTATGTTGCAGGTTATTAGCATGAATATTCCCCATCTTGTTCTCGTTGCACCCATGAGCTGATCCACTACCTCCTCTTTCTACCCGTCCTCACGTACACCTTAGTACTAGGGGGTCTATCAGTACTGTTTGACCTGTAGCAGTTTATAGCTCTGCCATCATCAATGAAGTGGAGTCCAAGGTCCCTTACTAGATGCTTGCACTGCAAGTGATAAGGAGGCTTCATGCACTTCGAATAGTAAAATAAGATTTGTGAAACGGGTAAAAGAAATATTTCAAACTGTAAATTGGGAGTGTTTGGTCTTTCTGTTTGGATAGTGCTGAACACTACAGTTGAGAAGCTATACATATTCCTTGGTATCTTAAAGTTGGTTTAAAAAGATATATATTGATAAACGTTGACCACATCATGTTTTCCATTTCTTCTGTCTAGAAAATTATTATAGAGAGACAAAATTTGAACCAAGATCTGATATAAGAATTGTTGCTTTAAGTGTCAATTTCACTAACTTTCTTGTTTTTCATAATGTAAAAGATCTTAAACCCATATGACACTGAGCTCATGATAACAAATAGTTATTTTTTGTTGCACTCTGTTATCTCTATCTTTTATCAACTATCAAATGCTGATATCAAGCATCCCTTTTGGATTTCAAAGAAGACAATCCTATACTGGTTCCTGACAGTATGAACCTGTGTTCAGTATTGAAACTAAAGAAAAGAGAGTAGATCCCAGTAAAAAGGCCAAGGTAGTAGTAGGTCTCTAACTTTGTATTTAGCTTCCTATGCCAATCTGTGTTGTTTTATTTTTATTTTGCTTTTCCTATGGAGGTCTAAGCTTGCCGACCATGTTTATGCATGATAAATTTGAGGACAAGCCCAATGTCCCATACCTATTGTAGACAGGGTCATTTTATCTGCTTCGGTTACATTTCAGATTAAATGTTGCACTTAATGCCTTGAGTCTCTGGGACTGGATTTTCTTTGTCAAACTTGTCTCACCCAGTGGACCTGCTATGGATCCTGACACTTCATTGGTTATTTTTTTTAAAGGAATTGCTTGCAAAATCTCTTCTGAGAAGTCCTGATTTGGGGGCTTTCAGATGTAAACCTGGCCATTTTGATAGGATAAAATTATTGGGAACATCAGATTTGAAAGTTACTGGAAATGAGGAAATCATAAGAAGCCAACTCATTCATACAGATACAGATCAAATCTTAAATTCGTTTTCCTCCAAATGCAAGGGAAATATTCCAAGAGTAGCCAAGGTGCAAGAAGCCCTCTTGTTACTCTTTTAAGCAATTTAACTTATTGGATTAGTAGCAATTACCTTTTCTTAGTTTTATTTTCAACAAGGTATTTAATGCATTTTTTCTTAAATTGTGCAGCAAGAAAATGCAATTGTCAAAGACAAAGACGTTAGCACAGATGCTTTTAGAGTTGCAACTGGCATCAAGGGGAGGAAAGTGTCTTGATTCCAAATTAGGTGCTTCAAAACAAGGGAAAAGTGAAACTTCTGATTTAAATAAAAGCTGTGATTTTGCTCAAAAAACTGCACGAAGAGCCTGCAAGAAAGAATCCAAGGTTACTCCAGCTGAAGATTTGGACTCTATGAATTTACCTCTACAAGTTGTTTATCCTCAAGAATTGTGTCGTGTTGATACTGAACCATCCTTTAAAGGAAATAAAGGTAAAAAATTTCGACAAGTGTACATTCAAAATGCTTGTCTTATTCATGCTGAAAATTCTGCATTGATTTCACTGTTAGAGATGCAAACCAAGAGTTTACTTTATACTGGGTCACAGCTGACAGATGAAGAGAAAGCAGAAGGCCTTAAATCCAAAATTGCTGCTACCCACAGCAAGTCCAATATGAGTTTCCCTTTGAAGCCAAAAACTCAGCGAAAGAAGAAACCTGAAGTAGAGGCATTTTCTGCCAGAGCACCACATGACAGTCCTATAGAAGTTATGCCAAATGCATCCTTAATTGTAACATCCAAGAGGTAGAGGAAATCTAGAGCCAGCACTGATGGTGCCAGTTTAAATGAAATTAAGTCCATGAACAGGAAGATTACTAAAAGAACAGTGCAGCCTGCCCAGCATGAAACTGAAGAGCTTACTATTGTTCTCTATGACAGTAAATTTTCTGAGTTACAAAAGACAAGAAGAGTTTCGAAGTTGCCAATCACTGTGGAAATACAAAATTCAACCGTTAACTTGGACCTACCAAATTCAGATACGATTGCAGTGGACAATGGGAGCCAGGTAGATCTTCAGATTAGCAAGTCGTATTCCTTGGTTGACTCCCATAATGAGACCTCAGCTTTGCCGTCTATTAGCTTGAAGAGCGTGAAATTGAGTAATTTGAGGGCCATTGCAAAGCAGCACAATGTGATAAAGTACTATAAGCTTGCAAAAGGAGATTTGGTTGAACAATTAGTTGATCGACTCAGTAGCTGCTGAACTTATTATTGGGTTTACTGTTGGTAAGTGGTAACCCATTTCTGCCTTGCATTTTTTAGGTATCTTTTTTAGTCTCGTCCTGATCTTCCATGGATTTTGATATAGGATTCTAACTTAGCTATGAATAATCCATAGGCAAACAAAAATGGATTTTGTGACAGGATATTGTACAGGCTATAGATAGAATACAAGTACATTCTAAATGAAAGGAAGTATAGGTGTTCTTCCTTGCAGCTGGTTAGTCTTTGGCTTCATAGGAGACTTAAAACTTGTGTGTCACATTCGTATGCATGCTTGTGAGCTCCATTTTGATAATATAATTTTAAATATGGGAAACAGATGGTTGTCTAATGTCACTGGCTGTGTAAAATTGTGGATGCTTCATGAGGAAAAGACGAGACACGTTTAACTTGGGTAGTTTTGTGTTGTTGATCACTAACATTTGACGAATCTTGTATTTGGAAATGCCACTTGTCCCAGTTCAACATCTGGGAACATTGTGGAGTGCTAGATGGTAAGCCTTCTGCAACGAGATATGTGACCCAGATCATTGAGAAATTCTTAGGTGTTACTGAGAAAGCTTACATTCTTACTCCAAGCACTGAGAAATTTGACATCATTTTCACATACTTGATCTCACTGCTACGGAGCAAGCGATTTCTCTTACAGCACGAGCTCCTTCACGTTACTAGTGTGCACTGCACAGTTAGTCAGAGGCTAAACAAATAATTCCTACAAATATTGGGGATTTCCACATAATGTGTTCCATTACGTTACACATTGGCTCTTCAATTATCCTGATTTTCTAATTATCAAGTAAGATTCAGTGCCCTGTTGGGATATTTTTAATTGGAAGAAATATGTAAGGTGAAAGGTAAAAAGGTTTTAAAAAGTAAGTTAACTCGGTGAAAAAGTAAGAAGAGCAAAGTCGAGTTGAGCAAGGTCATTGCAAGTACCATACTCAACGTCACTGTCAATGAAGGACTATTTTTCCTAACGTGCACGAAACGATAAGGATATGGTTAGTCTGTTGCCTACTTTGCTGAAATAGTTTTTTGGAGCGCTAACTACTACTTTTCAAGCATATATAAGAGATTTAACTCAAATTATCTCTATTGAAGCGTGCTAACACTTAAGAAGCAATAGAACAGTGCAATATTATTTTTTCACCCAGTGATGCAGTCTTAAGAATGTATAAAAATATTTGTTATTAAGACCCACCAAATTTATTAAAATCTTACAACAATTTACTGTAGGTAGTGCAAATAAAAGTCGATCCACAGAGAGCGAGTGAGATTGAACTATGTAACTAAGTACTGACAAGAGGTTGTTGAGACCCGTTAAATAATAAAAATTATCGGTTCACAAACTAATTTGTAGTATAGAGAATGAACCGAATCATCTCTCAATGATCCAAAAATAAAGATTCAATTAGATCAAGATAATTAGAAAGAGGGGGTTTTGATGTTGATTAACAAGATTGACAAAAGTACGAGACTTAAAGTTGTAAACAAATCTAAAGAAACAACCAATCCAAAGAAATTTACTGATCTTGAGTTTAATCCATCATTGATCACAAGGAATTCACTTAATTGCTAACCATGTTCTTGACCTTAGATCACATCAAGAAGCCTTATCATGATCCAAGAATCTTCTACTAGATAAGCATCCAGGATTTAGTTAACCAATGTTAGATAAAGTAAGCGTCATCCAAACATAAATTAACTTAAGATCCGGAATTTAACCAAACTAAACAATCCATCAAAAAGTTTTGATATATTATTTACTCTTTGTGATCCTTTTTAAATACATGATAATAAAGTTATTATCACATTAACATCTAAATCAAATTAAGAAATTCAATCTAGACAAAAATCAAAAGAGCAAGAAGAGAAACTTGAATAACAATTAAGCAATATGAACAAGCGAAACAATATCTCCAAATTAAATATCAAGAAGGTTTAATCCCTTGAATTGATTATAAGAGCCTAGCCTTCCATGAATGGAAAGGAAGAACTCATAAATAAAGAAAAAACAAAATTCTAAAGATAATGGAGAAGAAGAGAAAGAAAACTTTCACAAATACTTAAACTTTCTTCAAACTTACTTCAAATGAATGATGTATAATACAAAGAGATTGACTCTATTTATAATAATCATAGAAACCAATTTGTAATTGAAAATAATCTGAATGCAAGCTGTAAAAACATGAAAATTGTCAAATATGGAAGCTTGATGCATGGTTGGTGGGTTGGTGCATGGTAGGTGGGTTGGTGTATGGTTGGTGTATGGTTGGTGGCTTCAAGTCAGCAACTCTACTCCGGCTTCCAGCCTGCTTTTCATGCCCTAAACGATGTATTTTGGCTTGGAGGTCTCATGAAAGTTGTAGACAGTTGTCTCCTTGAACTTTTGGCGTTGGTTTCATGCCATTTGGATTTTTACAACTCTAGAAATTGCCAAAAACACTGCACCTACCTCAAGTTAGGTTGGCATAACGTGTTTCCAAATTCAAACCAACTTGTAGCTTCATAATCATGCCTAAAACGGCATCTATTGACTAAATGGTCTTCAGTGAAGTTTGAGATATGGGTCTTATCTTTCTAATGGCCGCGTTTCAGCTCAAAAGGAGACCTATAGCCCACTATATAGTCCAATATGTGCACACTGCCTAGATTCCAGTGGCAGCAAACCCACTCTGCATTGCAGGGCTATTTTGGACCCTTAGAAGTCCGATCCAGCTCTTGAGTTCTCATGAAACTTGTAGAGCCTTGTCTTAGCTTTCCAAAGACACAAAGATCACCTCAAATGGATCACCAAGTCCCAAGTTATGACCTAACCAAGGAGGAAAGGTCAAAATACATCAAAATATAAGAATTATTCACAATTTGCATTAAAGCCCAATGAGACCCAACAACATTAAACTCAACTAAAATACTAATATTGGGCACAATAAACATATAATAAAGCATAGTACAAAGCTAACATAAGTGTCTCAAATTGATTGATCAAGTACTAAATTAAGCTCCAAAATAAAAAATGTGGTTTGATTTGGAATAAATTAATTAAAAAGAAATATAATCGAAAAATAACAACTAGCAAATACTTTCAACAACAAAGTAATCAATTGATGAAATATGATTAAGGGAGTAATTGCAGCACTAGAACTAAAGATATGCAATTCAATTTACTTGGTACTCTAAGAGACTATTGATAATTAGCAAAATGTGAGAATAACCTCTGTTTTCCTTATATTTTAGCTAATTGAGTAACCGCTACAATTAAACACTAACCTTTGATTAAAATCTACAACAACCGTTCATAAACTCAATCATAGATCGCATTATGCAGAGAAAATCATTTACTCCAAATATCAATCACACACCGGGATTAATTGACTTAGGTTAAGTAAGGTGACCTTGCTCAACTAATAGAATAGTGTGACCTTACTAAACTATCAGTTAAATTCCAAATTATAAGAACTATGAGTTAAATACAGATACTCTACCACACATATAAGCAAAGTAATGTACGAAGAGTATTTCCAGTAGAAAATAATCAATTAAAGAGCTTAGTCTGAAACTAGTTTTCAATGAAAACTTTGAATGTAGAAGCAATTGCTAAAACATTTATCAACTTAGCTTCAAACTCAACCCAACACTTAGATCAGGTAAACTAATGTGTAGAAACTTAATTTAAAACCTATACAATGCACATGCAGTAAGTAAGTCAAAAATGTTCAACACATAAGATTTATACTGGTTCGATCAAAACAGCATGTCTACGTCTAGTACCTAGCTATCCACTAGGATTTTGTATTGCCACAAGTATTTTTTCTTCAACCCTAGTTTCTCCAAGCTAGATTACAAGTAGTTTTCTTCAACCCTAGCCTCTCCAAGCTAGAACATTTTCAAAATCTCCCACAAACTAGTTCAAAGTGCTAGCAGCTCTCCAATGATCACTAATAGATCAAGGATACAATATATGTATGAATTGGTGTATGAGTAAGGTATCAAAACACTCAAAGTAGGGGTGTTCAACATATCGGTTTGACCTAATGACCCGGTCAAATCAATCCAAACCAACGACAAACATTCAATTCGGGTTGGGTAATCAGGTCTACTGCGGGTCAAATTTGGCTAGACCGAATGATGATTGGTTCAAGTCTCAAGTTTAAAAAATTTCAAATCAATGACCAGACCCTCTACTTGATGACCTAATTGTTTCTTATACATTGTCATTTCATGCCTCAACCCCCTATATGATTTGCCAAACCCAAATCCCATTTTCATTCAACCCCCATTGGAGCCCTAACCATTGCGTTGGGTCATTGCAAAGTCCTTGTGACGTCGTTGACTACAAAGCCCTTTTGACGTCGCCCTGCCAATGCGAAGTCCTCTCTGTCTGCTGTCTAACTTTGCTAGTGCGAAGTCTTCTTCCCGTCTATCTATGTCTACTTCCAGTAGTCTTGTGGTCTAGTGTGAAGTCCTTTGCATCAATGGCTTCATGCAGACAGGTACAAAACCCTAACCTTCATCTGGTCCTACTTGCAAGTGCTTATTTATCATATCTCATGATGGAGTGAAAAATATAGAAGAATGCTTGTGGGGCAAACAATGAATCTTGCATTTGGAGCTCATATTCTTTCCTCCAGTTTCAAACATATAGTTTTTTTTTATTAATTCCTATTTTTTTATTGTCATATTGCAATGAATGCTTGGAACCTGATGACCTGAACCGAACCAATCCGCTTAATGTCAGGTTGGTACAGTTTGGATTAAGAGGAAAAAATTTGCAAAACTAAACCAAACCAACCAGACCAGAGTTGATCGGTTTGGATTTTTTCCCATCAAACCTGGACCAAATCGACCCGTGAACACCCTTAACTCAAAGAATAGATTACAAATGAATTTGTAGTGCTTAAACACTTCTACACACAAAAAAAAAATTCATTTTACAGCACTATGTAGAAAAACAAAGTGTTCAGAACATAGATTTTGATCTTTGATGTATAGATGTGTCTTATGTTTTTTTTTTTTTTTCTCTTCAACCTCTTATATAGAACCCAGAAACTAGTCGTTGAAGCTCCCATACGTGTCCATTTTTTGAATAAAAAATTGTCTTTATGTTAGCACAAAGTAGGGTGCATGCTCGTCAGGACCTTGCTTAACTCTCGTCCTCGACCATGCTCATCTCAACAACTAAACTTCACTTAACTCAGACCTTTCTCTTCTATTCTCTTTTAGACTTATAATCTTGTCTTAAATTAAGCACAGTGCTTTTCTCAGCTCGGCTCTTCATCTCTGACCTTTCTTAGCTTGAGTTTTTAGTCTTGATCTTAATTAGTTTGGCTCGTGAGCTCTATGCTCCTTCTTTGATCGTGCTCGGGTTGACTTGTCAACTTGATTCTTCAACTTTGGTTCTTCTGTTCTAACCTTGCTCTTATTCTTCAAGTCGTGATCACTTGAGCTCAATCCTTTCTCAGCTTGCACTTGACCATTCTCGACTTCTTCTTGTTGCCTCTCAGTTATGATCAACCTTTCTCAGCTATGCTATGATGCTTCTCATCTACTGTTGATCCTTTTGAATTGAGCTTTTATCTTTCTCATCTTAGCTTGAATGTCTCTGCAAGTCTATTTTACTGAAATCTAAAACTTACATTAAATCCACTATGAGTGCAGTGAGATATACTAGTAATTACATTGATTAGGATAGTTTATTAATCATCAAAACATAATACCTAAAAACTTTCAAGTGCTTTGGAGCTTACATACTAGACGTAAGCAAATGGTTCGGCCAAACTTGTAAAATTGTGTTAAGAGTGTGTTTGGGTAAGCTTTTTTTTTATATATATAAAAAAATGCTTTTATTAATTAAAGAAAAAGCACTTTTAACATAATAAATGACTGTTTGGGTAAACTTTTTGGAAAAACCTAAAGCTAAAAAAAAAAGTTGTCTTGATGCTTTTTTTAAAGTCATATTTTGGAGCTTTGAAAAAAAGTTCATGCAATAGATGAGAGAGAAGAGAAAAGAGGGCTTTTCGATTACTATATCCAAATATAAAACAATTTCTACTTTCCATAAAAGCTCTACCAAAAAAAGCTAGATCATAAAAGCACTTCTTTTAATAGTTTATACAAACGCTCTTTTAGTTATTGCATTACTTAGTGACACTACTCAACTATTAGTGTTAAAACTTATTTTAAATCTGACTAATGTGTTCTAAGCTAATTTTCTTAAAAATTATTATCTTGCATCTGCATACAAAGTTCTATACAAACTCATTTGTGAACCTGTCTGAACCTGTCTTCTAGTTACTCTAATAAGAACCTTATATACTCAAGCTGTTTTTTAAAAAACTTGAATTGAGCAAGGTCATTCTACTCTGCTTACTTCTATGTGCTTTTACTAACTCTTTCTGATCTCCAAGTCATTGTACTTGAGAAAGGTGTTGCATAAAAAAGTTAAAAAGTTTCCAGCACAATTTAACCCATTTCTTGTGTATCTCTTACATTCATCAAATGATTATTAATGCATTATTCATTGATAGAAACAATAAACATGATATATCATTATTTAACAATAGTTTAAATAAAAAATCACAGTAAGTACAATATTAAATATAATTAATGAATTAATAAACTAAAATGAATAAATTATATAAGTAAGGATTAAAATAAAGACAGTAAAACAATAGGATATGAAAACTTAAAATGTCGTCAAACAAACCATTGTGCAGTGTAAAGCTGATCAAAAACTATAAGTACGCTCAAATAAAAACAAAAATGTTACTCATGTTGAACTTCCATTTGAGAAATTCCAGTAGCCAAAATATATTTTACCGTGAAAATCAATTTTCATTTGCCTCACAAAAATCAATTTTGAGCAAGTCACTGAGTTAATGGTGAATTTGAGATAGTTTAAGTACCATCAACGTAAAAAAAGATAATAATTTTGCGTTGTTATTGAAACAAGAGCCACCAAGATTGGTAAATAACTACAAAGAAACAAAATTACTTATTTAGCCCCGTACAACACACAACTTAAGCATGACATGAACAAAAAGATAAAGTACCTTCCAAAAAATATAAAAGATTGGTAAATGACTACAAAGAAACAAAATTACTTATTTAGCCCCGTACAACACACAAGTTAAGAATAACATGAACAAAAAGATAAAGTACCTTCCAAAAAATATAAAAGACAATGTAAGATAATGCTAATCAACCAGAATCAGTTCGCCAAAATGGGAGCCAGAATGAGTTGGCAATGCTTAATGACTCATCCCTACCACTTCAGCTTATCCAACAACCACTGTTTAATCCTTTTTCTCTAGCTATATAGCACTACTCTTAACTCAATTGCCGCCCCCTGGATATATACTTGGAAGAAATTATGTCTACTATAATGTATGAGGCAAACAAAGTTTTGAATTCTAAAGTTGTAAAACCAGTAAGCCAAACATAGCATCACCAAGAATACCCTATATTTATGATGTACTTCAAGTTGTCTGGTTTTCGTATGAAAAAAATACACACAAAAAAGCAATAGTGTATCTCAACCCATAAGTTCAAGAATCCTGCAATTTCAAGCTCTCCAGCTGCTCCCGTGCTGTAACCTGATGTCAGGAAATGACAATACCAATTTAGCCATGAGCCAGATTCTATAAAACAGCATTACTTCAATTCATTACTCATAAAGGGGTACATAATAAGTTCAAACATTTTCATAAAAGCATCCTGCATAACCATTGGAATTGCCTCAAATGAAGTAAGCAAAAAAGGGGAAAAACAATCAAGATAAACATCAATGCAAATTCTCACCATCTAGATTGACTTTGGAAATTCAAGCATAGCTTAACACTCTTTTAGCTGAAATTTAAATCTTACAAGTGAAAGCGGATTTGCCACTATACTAGTTGCTTATAAGAACTATCCAACCTTGTTTAACTACTTGTTTTACTTACTTTTCTTAAATTTTGTGGTACCACATAAAACTAACTTTATTTGCAGGGCTAATTTTATTAAGCCATTATTTCTAACATGGTTCCTATCTTAAATTTTCACGTGGTCTTAATCTTATTCCCTCCTTTATAAAGAGATAGAATGCCTGATTTGGAAGTAAAGCAACACCTTAGTAAAAGAAAAATATGTAGAACCATATCTTCCTCCAAAAGTGTAATCCAGAGGAACAATTCACTTGTCTAATTTGTATATACAGCATTTCATCCAAATTACTGAATGGCCACAAATTTCGAAACCCATCTTTCAGAGAGTCAGAGACTCTTATTCCAACAATGGATACTTCCTATACAAGCTTTTACTGATTAATCTATATATATTTTAAAATAACTGAAAGAAAAATCAGTAATGCTCACTTTCGCTAACTTCAGATCAGCATCTTTGAGTGATCGCAGAAGATGAATTATACGGTATTGGAGTTTTTCATTTTCTGCAGCAAGCTTTTGAGCCTGCAAATCAATCATTGGTAAAAAGATGTATGACGCGCAACCTCTTACAAAAATGAAATGTAAATTAGCTATAAATGAGTACAACCTTCTCTTTTTCTGTAATTAACTCTGCATTTGCATCTTTTAGCTTTGACTGAAGATCATTAATCACTTTCAAGTGTTCCTCATTTCCAGCATCTGAGCAAGTTTTCATATATATCTAATTTAGGCCCACAACCTCAGGAACAGACTTGAATCTGTGCAAATACTATTGGTTGTGCTGAGTACCTTAGCACTTACCTCTTTTACTATTAAAGGCAGCTTCAAGTCTTGATAAGCGGTCCTACAATGAACATATTCTGGTTAGAGAGTTGTAAGAAATCCTTTTAGTCATACAAAAAGCTTTAATGAAACTCCACCATCAAGTAATTTCATAGTTTTGAGGGCACAGAAGAAACAAGATCATATGGACATAAGCCATAAGAGTCATTTGAATTTAAAACATAATGATAATAATTGTCAATCTCATTCCGTCTCAAAGAGAACTTGAAGTTCTTCCAATTCCAATAAGGACATTTCATTTCAAAATCTCTTTTCTTATAAGGGAGCCATGCTTCACAACACAGCGCAAAATTTCATGCATTTGGTAGTGCGGCAAGTCCAAGAGAATATATGGAAATCCAATTCCATATCTGCACAAGATATTAGGGTCCGTTTGGATAGCAAAATTGGAATTAGAGTTCTGAATTCTAATTTCAATTCCAATTATGACATAATTGAAATTGACTGAGAATCTAAAATTTGATGTTTGTGACAAATAAAGAATTGATACATAGAATTGTAATTTTAAACTGAATTTTATGGTTATTGTAGGACGCTACGAATGAGGACGACATTGGCGAGGGTGGCTAGAGGACTCCAACGCCGACAGTTGCCAGAAGATGCCAACGGCGAAGGTTTCCTAAAGACGTTGGAGGGTGGCAATGGTTGCCAAAGTACGGTGACGAATGTCTGCTGTGATAGATGCTGGAGTACGCAAGAGGCAATGATTAAACATTGTTTTTAACTTTTTTATTTCTTTAGATATTCTAAAAAGAAAAAATTTGTGCTTGGAATTGTAATTTTTATTTAGGGTTTAAGCCAAGAATTGGGAGTAGTGTAAACTAATTTTTTTTCAATTCCATGGAATTGCTACTTAGAATTGGAATTCTAAATCCATTGTACACACCAAACAAGATAATTAAAATTCAGAGGTCCAATTACAATTCCAGGACTCAATTCTAAGCCCAATTTCATCCGCCAAACGAGGCCTAAGGGAATTGCTGCAAAGCAAAGGAAACAGAATGTCTAGGGGCAATCCTGTCCAATCTTTGTAGGAATTATTTTTGGGGATTTTCTGTACTTTTTAAAGGTAATTTTAAGGTAATTATTGTATAATTGAATTCTTATAAAAATGCTATATAGATTAGGAACGTCCTTAAAGAATACTTACTTTCCAGTCAAGTTTAATGAGTCTATAAAGGATCTATCTATGTGTAATATAAGATAGAACTTATATTTTTCACTCATGAATATTATTCCATGGATTTTTACCCCTATCCCTTCAACCCAAATTCTGTCACAAGCTACCTGTCCCTGCCTTTCCCCTCTGCATCAAATGCATCATTCCCAACTGAATATAGGGAAAGAAAAAGAACTAGAAGAAGATTTTTCATGCTATGGAATCAGAACAGAACAACCAACTCCACTGAACTAGTAGTATTTGAACTTGTGAGACATAAATTGAACGCACAAAAGACAAGTTCACCAGTTATCACTTATCACCCCATGCAAGGTGGTAAATGTAAAACAGCTTCAACCAACTAATTTAAATTTATTCCTAAAATAGTAATCAACTGTTTGAATGTCCTCTGATTTAGGAGAAGGAAAAAGGGTGAACTACAATATACTAATTTTGGTCTTAGGGTATGCTTGGTAGGGAAGGCAGAATAAAGGGAGGGGAATGAAAATGGCGTGGTGTAAAATGATTTTGATGTTCACTTCGTGTTGCTTGCTAGAGGGTGGAAAATGAATAAAAAAACATTTTCAGCTCACTTTCATGTCATAGGAGAGGCCAAAACTGTTGGGGATTGAGCAAAAAAGAGTTGCACTCCATTTTCAACCCTCCCATATTTTTGTTGTATACCCAGCAAATATAAAATAATTTTAGTTCCAAATTTTCTACCTACCTACTTTCAGCTCAACCAAGCACACCCATAGGAAGAAGCTAGCAACAAAAAAGGAGACAGGTAAATGAAACAGAACAAACATCTGGTAAATAATAGGCAATGTATGGAAAATTATATTGTAATACATGGGAAAATTATATTGTAATACATGGTATGCTCTGTTAGAATATTTGTCATATAATAATTTTTTTCTAGATTTGATTAGTTAGATGTATTAGTCATAACTTATAAGTACCCTTTCATGAAAAGGGTATGTCTGTTAGTATTACTTATGCCTAACTGATTTTTCACTACCAACAAGTGGTTGGTGGAAGTGGTAAGCTGCTTCGACTCCTAAGAAGAGGTCAAATGTTTGAATCCTGGAGTCGCCACTGTTTGAGAGGGCTTTACCATACCGTTCCCAAATCTAAGAGGATTAGTATCACACCCAACGGTGTGGGGATACCTTGATCAACACAAAAAAATCTATTGATTGAACACTAAAGAAAAAACATATCTTATGTAACACAACTTCTAGAGTCATACCCTTCTTCCAAATGTGTGAGTTTGAACGAATATTAGGGCATATTTCTTAAATAGTTGGACTCTTCATACCCTACAAATATGTTTTTGTTGCACTAATATTATAAAACGAATCATACAAAGGACACAGATTCATAGTAAGGTTTAATCGCAAATAACTTGAGGAATGGTAGATTTTCAACAACAAAAAAAAAAAGGAAAAAAAAAAGAGTGATGGGAGATTAAGAAAGGATTCTGACCTCTGCTTCGGAAGCTCTCAGATAGAAAGGGTTTAAGGTTTGTTGGAGGTCGCTTAGTTTCACGGACTCCACCATTCTTTTCTTTCTCCCAAGCACTGGTGAGTGGCAACCGGTTGCTACCACCACGCCGCACGAAGATTCATAAACTATACTAGACTATATATGCAAATAAATACACAAATATCAAATAATCAGCTTTTGACTCCCATTTTTTACTCCTCTCCTTCTTTATTTTATTCTTTTAAATATATAGGTTATTAATTGGGTCTTTTAGTAAATAAATATATAAAAATAATTTTTAATTTTAATTATTTATATTAAATTATTTATTTAATATATTTTTTTATATTAAATTAATCTTTTAATATTAATTTTTACATTAAATTAATTGTTCAAAAGAACTAATTAAATATAAAAAATGGAATTGACGATATTTATATTTTTAAAGGTTTAAAATTATAATTTATTTTTATTTTAAAAATGATATTATTATTATGAAGAAAGTTTAAATTTAGTGTGAGAAGAGTAATGGTAAGACTTTGTGCCTATTGAGCTGAGATTCATCGACAAAAAGTATTGTTATTTTATAAAAACAAAATGACTTAGTGAAATTCAAACAAGACTAGAAGTCTTAAAAAAGGTTTGATATAACATCATTTGTAATGTTAAATTACAATTAAAAGTAAATTACAAAAGCTTCCTTTCTTGTTTAACGAAATGATATCATACCTTAATTTACATTCAAAATTATACTTCACTTCATAGATCTCTTTTGATTGATAAAATCTCTTAAAATAGATGAAATATTTTATTTAACCTCAACAACTAATCATGATTTACTTTTGAGAGCTTTAGAACTTGTATTAAGCCTAATGATAAAATCTATAGTTAATAACTAATTAGTGCTCATAACTAATGGCAACAATTCTTACTTTATTCTATGTCTAATGTCTATTAACAACTGTTAAGTGCTAACTAATGAGCAACAAATATTGTATTGTGTAACACTTTTTAAATTTGAAACTCATCACAAAATGGTCAAGAAAACACATGGTTTGGACTCCTTGGTTGTGCCAATATAACTAGTAAAGTCTCATGTCCCATCGCTCGCCTCCAATGCCAGGGTTACGACTCCTACAAAGTCAGATGCCATTTACATACCATTTCCCATGAGTTTACATATGTAAAGTTGGGCATTACTCTAGTATTCTTTTTTTTAGAATATTAATATTCAAGGTAAGTTGTTTAATATTCATTAGTTGTTATTTATATTTAATAGTCTTTTTAGTATTTATTATGAAACTAACAATCAATAAATGATTAACAACTCACTCTAGATACTAAACCTATCAAGATACATAACAACTCCCTACAAAATTACGAAAATTGTTGCCAACAGTCATGGGCAATAATTGCTTATGAACAAGTATAATTCTATAATCAAAATGAAATCATAGTTAATTATTAGGATTAAGTAGAATATTTTATCATATTTTAACAAATTGTGTCATTCAAAAAGAAGTCTATAGGGCAAAATGCAATTTTAGCTATAGATTAGGATGGATTGTGACTTTTTGAAACCTCAGTTGGTAAATTTAATTTACTGTTACAATAATTTTCCTTGGTACGTACTTAACCCACTTTCTTTTCCCCATTTTCTTGTTAGTGTTTCGGACATTGTTTTTAATAAGATATATATATATATATATATATATAAATAAATAAAGGATTTGTTTTATGACGGAGGCTTGGGCTTTCAAGTTATATGCTAGCTTCACCAATGTTGCAAAGGCCGACAGTAA
Source organism: Styphnolobium japonicum (assembly GCA_023212625.1). Classification (NCBI taxonomy): domain Eukaryota; kingdom Viridiplantae; phylum Streptophyta; class Magnoliopsida; order Fabales; family Fabaceae; genus Styphnolobium; species Styphnolobium japonicum. The sequence continues at coordinate 15,589,926 of JALBWW010000005.1, forward strand.
CAATTCAGATTGGTTTGGTTCGATGTTGCTTCACAAATAAATAAATAAAAAAAAAAAAGACTCTTTTGGCCCCATGATGCAAGGTATCAGCTCCAGTACTGCGGCTTTCACCACAATGTCGTGCCTGTGGCTCCTCAGCTAAGTCTGCTACATACGATAGCAATGTTTTGGATCATTTCCTATTCCTACTCGATTCACTCAAGTATGGTGCTACTGCAGTGTTTTTTGAGCTATCATCAGTCCAATTGCCAACGTGGTTTACAGTTTGACGCATATATACAATAAAGTGTGTATGAAATGCATCATAAAATAATGCATCTATGCCCATCTAAAAAATTTCTTGATAAATGCGTCCTATTATATATGGTTGCCTCCTCATTTGTTTTTTCCAAGAGAAACTGATCAGGGTTGTCCAAGAAGTGAAGGCCTGTAGAAAGCATGGCTTTGTGCAATCTCAATGCGTTCACGAGGGTCATTCAGATTTTCATCCCTCAGAGCTTGGAGAATAGCTTGTGATGACTGTTCCCTGAGAAATCCAACATGCAACCGAACCATGGGAAACAACCTTAGAGCATAGGCAAGATGCATGTCGATATTTATAAAAATGTAGTACTTGGAAGTGTTAGGTAATAAGCTCAAATGGTCAAGTAAAACAGGCAGGCAACCAAGGCTCCAGTTAATGGATGCAGGAAATTTACCTGGATATCAATATTTTATATAGTGTCTTCAAGATAGGGCAGAGCTCGACAGGAGCAACCGGCTTGTTTTCTTCAGGGTGTAACACATTCAAGCTTGAATGGCTCAAAAGTTCAAAGAATGCCTCCACTGCAGATACACCCTAGAAATATAAATGGCAGTTATCTTTTTCGTTTAGTTAGAGGAATTTGAATAAAGATAAAAAGTTGACTGTGAGGAGAAATTCACAAAGGAAAATCCTCCTTTCTCATGTAAATGGTATTAATTCTACTTGTGTGGAAAGGGCATCTACGAGGGCCAAATATCACCTATATTCTGCTGTTGCAGCTTGCAGAATATCAACATGGTCAGAAGCATCCAAGGTGTATTTCAAGGCATGTGTTCATCACTTTCACATTTTACAAAATTTGCACTTGCAGGATACATATGAAGTATTATGTTTTAGTTCTGGGGAATCACCTGTTTTTTTGAAGTTGTTTACACATTTAAAGAATGAAATAGCAACATCATTGTTAGATATATAAAATCATTCATGAGCCTTCACTCACCCATGAAATATTCTAGTAAGTTTGATACTTCTCAAAAACATTAAGAATGCCTTGGACCACTTCATGTTTTAAAAGATAATCTAGAAATTGCAATTGCAAGGATGCTTTAAACCATCATTATCATATTTTCCCCCTACAAGAAAAGAAGACAAAAGTCCTACTAAACTACAAGTACAATGACTAAAAGCAGCAGTTCCTGCCACGCTGTGGCTGTGCTTCCAAATTCTTCAAGGCACTATCACATTTTAATGCATATTGCACATTCTAAAGATGCATCTGGAACACCTCGGAACATATCATATGGGTTTGGAAGAAACTAAGAAGGGGAAAATTACAAAATATACCTGAATCATTCCTTTGCCGCTAATGCTGTCACCCATGTCTGGGCTTAATTCACCCTTAGCTAGCATCTGGCCATACCATGCATTACGACCTTTTAACAAAGTCACATAAGTGTCAGCCAATAATGGGCCTGCAAGTTTCTCAGGTTCTTCAGCCAACAAGTGAGTGATAAATATCATCTCCGATGTACAGTGTGCAAAGTATACAGATTTGCTGGTAGCACTCTCATTAGTTAGGGCTGCTACCATTCCTGACAACAATAAAAAGAAAAACAAGATATATGTTGTATATCAGAAACCAAGCGTAAGTAATGGAAATGATTTTCTAAAAAATTGAGGTATTCTGTACCCCTTGCAAAATTGAGGTGTTCTAAAAATTAAAAGTTATGGAAGGACACATAAAAGTCTTCATTCAATTTGCAACGATATGCATCACCAATTATGAAATCTTTATTTGTTCACCTTACTATGTACCATTACGGGAAAATTTCCATGGTTATCAGTTGCATATGCATCTTTTTGTACTAATTTCTTAACATTGTGAAATCTTTTTGTGAGATAATATGCATAAGTATGCTTTCTGTTTATGATTGTTTAACGTATTACAGCATAGCTAAAATTCAAAAGAACATGTCATGCACCAGAAACTTGTATCAACAACCATTTAAGGCAGTAAGAACAAAAATGAAGGCAAGCACCTCTTATTGCAATCCAAGTTTCCCATTTGCCACCCACAACACCAGACACAAGGAAAAGAGCAATAACATCAAACCAAAAAACTGTATATCAAAAGTGTATTGCAAGACATAATAAATGCTAGTTATGAAGTGTATTGATCTAGACACTTGGGACTTATACAATCAACTGCAATTTGGATATCTATGGCTTTAGAAACAAAAGAAATTCAATTTTACTATATTATAAAAATCACCTAGTGGGAAAAGGCTTTTGTTGTTGTTGTTGTATATAAATCACTGTCCTATCATAAATTCATAAAAATATGATAATCATTGGACACCATATAGTTGCAGAGCTATGAAACTTAACATGCATCTCCTAGAAAAAACAGACTTCATCGAGAGTAAGGCAAAAAAAATAGTAAAGATGGAGTTCCCATCAGATATTTGGAATATGAAAATCAAAGTTTGATAGTTTCTGGTGAGGGAGTAAATCAACAAGTGAAATTGACTTGTTGCCAAGTAGCCAACTAGCATATACATGGGGCTTTAACTGAAAAAACAATAAAGGAGAAAGAAGAACTGAAAAAAAGGGTAATATTAGATTAAAGCAGATGGACCAATGTTGCATCCTTTAAACGCTTATCTTGAATCACCATAAATTACTTGCACCTTTTATGGTTTCTCAACTAGTTTTCTTCTTCTTTCTTTCGTTCTTTCTTTTCCCCCTCCTTTTGTGTGTAAAAGAATGGTCTGTTTTATTTCTCCTCTTGTCATTCATCGTAGTTTCTTTTTAAGCACATTGCAATGCTTGTATAGAATTCAAAAGTAGAATTTGGAAAAAAAAAGGGCATCACAAAAGGTTATCAGAAAAAGCTACACCATTATACATAGGAAAGACATGGGCGATACAGATTACTACAAGTTTCACCTTAGCTGTTAAGCTATGATAGCTAATTTGAAGCTTACCTGCTCCAATGGCATAGACATTTTTCAATCCACCCATGACCTCATGGGTGACGAGGTCACTGTTGTCCCAGACAATAAAATGTGGTTGTCTTAGAAACTTTGCCAGAGGTTTCCTCCATTTCTCAGCTCCACATATTCGAGCATTGGCATACTCCTTGTTGTAGATTTCTGAGGCAATATTTGGACCACCAAGATAAAGTATGTTCTCCATGGGCACTCCAGCTGTCAAATATACATTGGATAGAGTTGAGAATGAGGGAAGGACAAAATAGATTGCAAAGAAAGAAGGCTAGTAATAATAAAAAATCTGATGAAAAAAGAGCAAAAGAGAATAAAACTCGTAAAAAATAAGGAGTACCAACTGTAGTATACTATTATTAACTTCCATTGCTTGGTATCAAATAAATTCTAGATAACAAATAGCAGTAACCTAGCCTGAGAATTATCACAGTGACACGGAATTTACCTAAATATGAATATAAATATGAATATGACAGATAGATTTTAGTGAAATTGACATGTTACAAGTGGATAAGAAGGTTGAGTCTATCATGGACCAACACTCCCAAAAGCTTAAATTGTTAGGGGAATGCTCATCAATGACTTTATATTCACGCCCCCTCACCCAAGAGTCCTTTGGGCTTGAAGCGTGGACAATGCACAAGCTCACCCTACCTTGTGCTGAAATTCAACTTAATTATGAAGAATGAAGGCAGCAAGGCAAGGATCAAACTCCTGACCCCTTAGTCATAGAGACTCAGATACTATATCAAGGACCAACTTTCCCAGAATTTTCTTTGGCTAGACTTCGTCTCTAGCTGTACTGGCCAAAAGATAGAAAGTTAATCCTGAATTGTGCCATACACCGAATAGCAGGTGGATGTTGCAATATGAGAAATGTTAAAAATGAGATATCAATGAGCCCCTGATACACATAAAGATGTTTCTCAATGCTGTTTACAGTTTTTCTTTATTAAACATGTTTTCATCTTGATCTGAAAGATTCATATCTTCTACGCTCCAACATCCTACCACTACAACCAAACTAACTACAAAAAATAATGCCAGTACAACTTCAACTATATATATATACTAAACACAGATAGTTCGCAACATCTTTCAGTTGTGCTTAAAGGGAAAATAAAAAGTTGCAGTTATATTGTTCCCTATGAAAATTTATGAGATCATTTATTCATTCCCATTATTTGCAATAGTTCACTAATGCATTTTTTTTTTGGGGGGGGGTCAAATAGAGATGAAGAAAAATCGTGTATGAGATTGAGAAAAAGACGACCTTCACACTTGTTTACTTACTCTATTCTAGCAAATCTATGAGAAAAATCTTCCGTTCTAAGTGGACGAAAGAAACCAAAAAGTATGGAGAAAAGATAACTCATAAATAGGGAAGAAGAAAACTCTTACTTGCTTGGTTAATCATTTTTGTGGGAGTTATAATATGGGGAACAGGCTCCAATGCAGCCTCTATACCCTTTGCTAAAGAGATTATTATGGGCACTGTGATTCTCTCCTTCCAATATTTACTAATCTCTTCAAAAATCTCACGTGTTTCAGTTGAAGGCAAACCATTAACCACAATATCAGCATCCCAAACAGCTTCCTGCATGTTTGTCACCACCTTCAATGGACAAAGTGGTGTATCAATCATATTCAAGCAAAACCCATCTTTCAGAATCTCATCAGCAAGAAGAGTCCTATCACCAAGCCTTGCCTCAACATATTTCAGATAAGCACAACGTCGGATCAACCTCCTCAGAACATCCTCCCTCGAGTTGATAACTTCAAAGAGATGCTCTGCAGTGGCTCTATCAACTGCCCTTCCTGGCCTTCTCCATATCCTGATTTGTACCTTGTCCCGGAATTGGCCATAAGTATCTTGCAACAGGGCTGCAAAAACACTGCCCCAGGCACCAGCTCCAACACTGACGATTCTCAAAGGATCACCATCAGCCTTGCCAAGAAGGCCACGAAGATCATCAAGCTTTTCCTCTAACCCATTGCAGTTCTGAACAGATCCATTTGAGTATGCATTTCGAACCATTCCCATAATGCTTCCCACCATGCTCTAAAAAGCAAGAATGAATTGAAGAGCTAAAACAAACAAGGGCTGAAATCTTCAATGAATTTTGGGGCTTTATTGGCTTCTTTGTACTTCAATAGGTGAGTTCTAATCCAGGTTTTATGTCTATAAATAAACTAGACATAGACTCCAATACAACCTGCCTCAATTCTTTTGACCACAGCTTTGTATTACCAAAAGATGCAGTGTGAATTGGAACATCAAATCTTATTATTGGTGGATGTTGCTTGACCAAAACTGAACTAATATTTGGGGTCTTCCATTTCAGAATTTCTGACCAAAAAATGAAGCTTCTCCAACTCTAAATTTAATTGAAACAGAGCAATGCATGAAATATATATTATATAAAAAAAATGTCCCCCCTTTATTTGAGTTTCTAAGCAGCGCACATGCCAAAAGATAAGAAGAAAAAACAAAATCTCAAAACTCAAAAACAAATGTAACTTTGTTTTCACCGTCTAGAGTTTGTTCATCTACCCAACTAAAAACACAGCTAGAAGTCTAGAACCCATAATAATAATAAACAAACTTTCGTGTTGGGAACTACAAATCTGTGTTCCTTCAATTAAAGGGTTGATTTACTTCAACTCCTCCAAGTCATCAAAAATTCCTATTTTTGTAATGTTAAGAGCCGATCTTGTTGGAGGGAAGGCTCAAAAGTTGATCAAGGCCCAAAAGAAAAATATAAATTCTGTGAGAAAGATAGCACTGAAAGGTGCATGAAGTTGAGGATACAAAGTAAAAAATTTAAAGAGTTGAAACCAGAAACTGCCTGTTCACATTTGCCATGCCATAGACAGAAGGAAGTAGAGATAAAGAGAGAGAAAAGGTGGGTGTAATGTAATTAAGCAGTGTGGTTGAAACTTCTTGACAGACAGCGTATAGGCATTGGCATTAAAGGTTTGTGGCTGTTGCCAACCTCCCCAACGGTCATTAATATTGGATGACTTTGCCTATCATGTTCCATGTGATGTGCCCCTCCCAAGGTTAGTTGGTATTTCTTCTCCATTGGCTATGGCCTATTTGCTACAGTTAGATACACAGTGCACACCCATCTTGTCCTTCTTCTGCGGTTAAAGGAGACTTACTAAATGATGCGCTGAGTAAGCTCCTACTAACTTTGAGCTTGTCTTATTTGGAAATTTATGATGAAGTGATCGTTTTATTATGGTACATTTTTACACTTTCACTTTTAAAATTGGATAAACTATCACTTTTACTTTAACGTCGACTTTTTTAGGTTACTTTTATGGTACTTTTACTTTTACTTAAAAAGAAATTACATTTGTTAACGACTGTTTCAGTACACTAAAAATTAATTATATAAGTAAAATATTTAATATTTTAAGAATATAAAAATTATTTAATATTTATATTAAATAATTAAGAAAATTTATATATTAAATATTTTCTAAATAAAATTTTAAGAATATTTATTAGCATCATCAAATCAATATTATCAGAAAATTAATTATTATTTTGGTGATGCTTAGCTTCAATTAATCCCTTCTGTTTAGGGAAATACATCCTTTATGAATTAGATTTATTTAAACCGTTCATGAGACTAATTCCTTCTGAGTGAAAATAAAACGGAAACGCTCTTCTCATAAGAGGCTTACAGAAATCAAACCTCGGTTTTTTCTTTTTCTAAAGGCATAACTTACTTTCACTGTCTTTTCAAAAAAAAAAAAAACTTACTTTCACTCACTGTACCAACCCATAATAGAGCTTTATTAAAAGTGTAAAAAATAAAAAAAACACAAAAAACAAAAAATAAAAAATACGCAAACACCTATTGAACCAAATTGACCTCAAAACAGCTTCTCCTACGTCAATGGGCTAGGGTCCTGGGTAGAACTAAAACTATCATATGGGCTTCATGGCGATGAGTCATCCACAGATCAATCTAAAACGTAAGGTCTCATTTTGGGCCTGCTCTCTCGTACCAAACATTTGTTCTCGGCAATCCAATGTAGGCTCACCGTTCCAAATAAAGCTTTGCTAGCAGTGTGACCGAAAAAGGAAGTACCGCAAAACCTAGACCAGAAATTTGCAATAATAGCTATCTATACCACAATAATAATAAAAGTAGTGGGCTTTTTATCTCAATATTGATTATTTTGTTTTTATTTTTTAAAGTACCAAAATTTTTGTTTTGGGTGCAGTTTCGCACCATTTTCAGTAAATTTTTTTTGTTTTATAATTTTAAAGTCGTCAGTGATTTACTTATGATAAAATTTTTAAAAAAAGCTTTTTTAATATGATGGTGAGCACCTTCAATCTAAATAATATAAATCACTTCATTGTAAAATTAACTTTTAAACAAAATTTAAGTTTATATAAAATTAAATTTGTAAAATTAAATTTAATACAAATTTAATTTAAACTCACAAATTAACCAGCTCTAAATATTACGTGCTTTTAATCAACTAAAACCGAATCTCGGCCACGGAGACTGGGTCACCGATTCCTATTCTGGTTTTATATTGGGATTTTGGCCATAATTAAAATCCTCTCAAATCTTTTAACCACTGTTGGCTCATGTAGTTGAATTTTCTCGTCATATTATTCATATGAGTTTAATTTTAGGATATATTTATTAATAATAATTTTTAATGACATTATAATAAATTTTTATTAAAATTAATAGTTTGTCATGACTGTAAATATTGGGAATGAGTCTTTTTCACACATAAAATTTTTTTTATGCAAAAAAAAGAATAAATATTTATTTTAATTTTTCAAAAATATATGTGACATTATATTAATCTTTTATTTATCAATGACATTAAATTAATTCTTCAATAATAATTAATACCATTAATTTTGTCTCTAGTAACCAAGTTGATATTATTCTAAATATTAATTTAATGAAAAAAATATAATATTTAAAAATTAATATAATATCATATATATTTGTAAAAGACTAATATAATATATTTATAAATGAAAATAATTTAGATGATATATTTAAAGCATGTTTAGAAAAGAAAAAAAAAATTTAAATAATTTTTTTTGATAAAAAATATTTTATTTAAAATATATCTTATTTATTTAAAGTGTATATAATTAATTATAAATTAAGATTATTTTTCTATAACTAACAATAACTTTTTTAAAAAAATTGTTATTTTAAAATTTTAATTATTTGATTTCAGATTATTTTAAAAGTTTTGAAAAAGAAATATCTATTTTTCCTCAATCAAATAATTTTTTTTCAATCATTTCATATATTTTTTGATAATTTAATATATAAAAATAATTTTTTTATACAATTTAAATAAAATTATTTATCATAAAATCTATTATGAATTAACATATTTAAACATAAATTATTTTTTTTATAATCTATTTTCTTAAAAATCAATTATATACACTATTAATTTTTTACATAATTTTTTCCATAATTAATCTAAACACAAAGTATCAATGTTTACTCAAAATAATAATAATAATAATAATAATATTCTCGCAAATCTGCACTGTGCAAAGCGCACAAAATCACGCACTGAGTTCTCCCCCGCTACCGCTAGAGAGAGAGAGAGAGAAATGCACTCAGAATCAGAAATTAGAAAGATGGATAGCAAACCCACCGAAATCAGCAGCACTAGGATTTTCGGAGGGTACAACAAGAGGTACAAACACTTCAGCCCTACGCTCGGCTGCTCCATCACCTTCCACATCTTCTTCCCTCCTTCTTCTTCTCATTCTCACAAATCCCCTGGGAGCCGTCGCTTTTTTCTCATTCACTCTTTTCTTACAAAAGATATGCACGATCATTATCGATTGAAGTATCGTATTTTTTAAGAAAATAAAATAAAAGCAAGAGTTTATTTTGTCTCCTATTTGATTGCATGTGCATTTCTTATGCAATTGTTATTCTAGTTCAAAATTGTTTGAATGGGATTTTAATCATGAGGCTTTTGTAAACTCTCATAATGAACTGCAATTTAAGCATCCACAGTGATAAAAAAAAGAATGCCATTTTTAATGTTTTTTTTTTTTTTTGCGTATTAAGTATATTGATCCAAGAGTTTCTTGTTTTTGTGTTTTAGAGTTAATTACTATGTACTTGAATATTCTCTGCAATTTATGTATTAACCCAAACGCAAATTAGGTCCCAATCCTATAGATAGAATGTGTCATGATTAGATGGTTTTGATGTCATTGTGTGAAGGTACTCTACTGGCTGTCTGGTCTCACTTGCTCGGATGAGAATTTCATAATCAAGTCAGGTGCTCAACGTGCCGCTTCGAACGAGGGTATTGCCTTGGTTGCCCCCGACACCTCTCCAAGTAAGTTAGCAACACTTCCAACCATTTGGGTTTTGAGTAGCCTAGCAAAAATTAAATGCAGCAATAATTATGGGAGATTCCTTTGGTACCCTTTGCTTTTATGAGGGTACTGGTACCCTTATTAATTAATGCCTAATATTTAGTCACATGTCTTACTTGGTTGAAATATAAATACAATATTTATATTTCAACTAAGTAGAATACATGTCCAGATAATAACTACTAATTGTGAAAGGATAAGGAGAAATGTGCAGAACAACTGGTTTCTGTTCTATTTCAGATCGTCATACCGGTTTTCCTTGAGACATGCAATTATCAATTCTCTTCTCTAGTTTATATTAACTCTTCCAAGCATAAGGGTCCTGTTTTATCCCTTGGCTTTAGAGTAGACAATTTTTTTCCCTTCATGTTCTTGGTTTCAAGGTATATTGTAATGTTACATTGAAAGTGCACAAGTCTTTTTGACTGGCATGATCTCATCTGAAATAGATATGGGTTGGTCTTTTGTCTTCCTTTAATTGATGTATCCCTTTAAAAGGATACACATCAGTGACATCATTATATTGCATGTTTGATCCTTTGAAATTTGTAAGTTTGCTCATACTTCATAGACCAAATGCAATCCGATTAGGGTTCTTGCTCATTATGTATTCCTTCAGAAAAAATTTCTGGCTGTGATGACAGTGACACACTTAATTACCTTCTCTAGATGTTTAGGTAGTAAAGGATTTTAGGGCCAAAAAAGGATAAAAAATATATTTTGATGAATCAAAACCAAAGTGCTCTCATCACTTTTGCCTGTTTAAACAAGAAATATTATTGCAAAACTGCTTAATGGGACCTTGCCGTTTGTTCACTGGACAGACGTTGAAAATGATGCTCACTTATCACCTCTGCAGGAAAATAACAGTACAGTAAAGAGTGGGCAGCGGGCAGCATTTCAATAAAGAAGTGAAAATGAAAGTGATCTCACCTGACTGAAATATTTTAATTTATTTTTGCAATATATTTCCTAAGTAAAACTCATCTGCACTCTACAGTGTGTCAGTTATATGACACTTGATAAATAAGACAAATCTTGTTATATACTTTTAACTGCTAACCTATTATTTATATTCTATTTTTAGATGTAATTATATAACTATGAAATGTGCTTTCCTTTGTAGCTAGACTCCAATATGGTATGCTGCTTTGTTCTCACTTTTTAACTTCATGATACAGGAGGCCTAAATGTGGAAGGAGAAGCAGACAGCTGGGACTTTGGTGTAGGTATGCCATGTGAGACCATTATATTTGGGTCTTGAATAGAGCTAGGCATGAACTGGCCCTTAGGCTAACTTCTTAAGAGATTTTGTTGAGCTGGAGGTTGAGCCCATTTGAAAATTGACAGACTCAAGTTTAAGCTTGGCCCATGCCTGGCTTTAGTCTTGCAGATTGTTTTTCATTTGATAATATTGAGTTTCTTGGAAATGACTATTATTTCTATCCTTCTTAATGCCCTTGCAGGTATGGTACTACTTCTAGGAATGTTCAAAGTTTTGTTCTACTACTGTGATTATTAATGTGACTCAGTGGCTAGGCTTTCATTCTATATAACACAAACTTGTGTTTCACGCTTATTAACGAATATATTGTGCATATGGAAGTATTATTTAATTATACAATACTATATTTTCCTAAAGATTTTTCATATGTATAAAAGGAATTTTTGCTAATGACCACTGTTCATGGATACTTCTTAAAAAACAAGGCGGAGGGAGAGATCTCAGGTAGGAAGCCGACCGAATGAGTGTTCATGAGACTTTCCAATAAGGGGAGTTAGAATTATTTTTTGTACTCTTAAGGCAATTCCTTTTCGTTACTGAATGCAGCTCTCATTTGTATTGTAAAAGAATGTTTGTTTTATTTTTTCTTCTTATTGTGTGTGTTTTTTTTTTAATAAATAACAGTCTTCATATGTTTTATAATATTAGATATGGAAATTATGATATAAATTATGATATTGAGGACCTAAAGGAATTAGAAGTCTTAATTAGGTCCTTTTGAAGCTTCAAAGTAGTCTTCTTTGTTGAAAGCAAAGGGAGAGTTGTTTTGTGTTTATTTTGGTAATCGTTTATGCCTTTTGTTGCAGGTGTTCTGTGGAGGGAGTTTCCTAGGAGAGTTTTGGGGCAGTTGTGGTGGTTCCCTTTTCTGTTTTCTCCTTTGATTATGTTTGTTTTGTGGTTTCCTATGGGAGCTTTTACTTTTTGTTTTCCTTCAGCTTTGTGATTTCTTTTGGAGGATACCTTATCCTCTCTTGTCTTTTCCCCTTCCTTTCTAATAATATATCTTTTTCTATCCAAAAAAAAAAAATTTAAAACTTTATTTACGAAGCCGTGTGGAGTATGGGACAGTATATATTTCATTGTTATATCTGATTAACAAAATTCAGATGCAAATCAGTGGCTATGGGTTGAAATAAGTATTTTTGAGTTTATAGACCCCATACTGTTACAAATTATGATATTGTACCTGAGCTTAGTGAAGTCATGGTTTTACCTTTTTTTGGCTAGTTGGAGCTTGGGCTTAAGTGAAATGCTTTTTTGTAATTTGAGTATTTGTTGAGTTTCTGACCTTTGGAATCTTGAGATGATTGTTGACCAAAATTTTCAATAAAATTCTTCTTTATACCAAAAAATTGTTGGCTAGTGAGTAGTGAAAGAATATTGCATTGCAACACTCTATTATATATGAATGTATGGTTTGTAAGTATGTATGTATAAGTACATGAAGAATGTGTGTATATATTCAGTGTTTGAAGCAGTAGAATATTTGACAATTTCGTGTATAATCTAAACATTTTAAATATTCTCTAATATATACCTTGAACAAAAGTATTTTTATGGTATGCAACAAGAAGGAAATAAGTAAGAGTAAATAAGCAACTTAGTCTTTGAAAATATCCCTCACTCACAGACTCGCAGTTTAGTCCTTTAACTTATTTTTGTATATGGGTTAGACGTTAATTTTATAAAACCCATATTAATTTAGTCCTTTTGTTATATTCGACTGACCAAGTTAAACAGTGACCTCTGATGTGACAAGTTAAGTGCCTATGTGTAACCTTAAGTGACGCATGACACATTACTTAGCCATCCCCCTTGAGTACAACATAATTTTAGCTTAGTGAATCATATCCTCCTCATTCATAGAACACTCATTCACTCACTCATTAAGCTAAAACAATGTCATATCTCAAACAAAAGTGTTGAGCAACATGCCATGTGGCACTAAATGTTACATATAGACGCTTAACGTGTCATGTCAATGGTCATCATTTAACTTGGTCAACCAGAGATAAAGGACAAACTAAATTGATATGAGTTTTATAAATTTAAGGATTAACTCATACGCGAGAATAAATTTAGAGACTAAATTGCAAGTGAGATATTTTTAGGGGCTAAGTTGCCTATTTACTCAAATAAGTAACTATGGGGAACACTTGTAAGACTCAAATTTCTTGAACAATAGAACCAAGTCTTTGATGATTATACAAAGTGCAGCTCCCTATTTAAGTTCCCGAATTTAACAATGAGGTCCTTGACTTGTCATTCATGGGTCAAGTCTATGTGGCTTAGTGTGTCCCTCAGTCATTAGAAAGGGTAATGGAAATTGCCTCATGGTGTGTAGACTATGCTTTTCTTTGAATTCAACCTACTATTTTTTAGCTCAATTAAAATAAACTAAATGATAAATCACAAGCCCACTAATGAGGAAAAATATCTAAGGCTAATTGAATTGTACTTTTGTTCAAATAACACCAAATTCCTGTGTGCATGCTCCACTTGGTCCTAATTATCTGCCCCTGAATTTCAGCCTGTTTGTGATATCCTGCTTCACCCCCCATTTTTTGATTAAAAAAAATAGGTAATTTTTGTTTGGATGACACTAATATTGTGTGGAATAATTCTAATAGTTATGGGCTATAGCTAAGTACTACCTTGAGATGTGCAATATATATTTTTCTTTACAGAAGATATCTTAATTGCGTATGTACATTCCTGAACAGGTGTTGGATTTTATGTCAACACTACACAAGAGAAGTGGAAGAAATGGCGCATGTATGACTATGTTGTCAAGGAATTGCCAAAGCCTCTAAGTGATAATTTTCCACAGCTTGAAACATCAAAAGCTTCTATATTTGGTCATTCTATGGGTGGACATGGTGCTCTAACAATCTACCTGAGAAATCTGGATAAATATAAGGTGTTGATGATTATGCCACTGAAAACTTATGATTTTAATATAGTCAAAGGAGTTATTGTAAAATTCTTGGAAATCTTTCTGAAAATTATGGATAGTTTTACTGTTGAAATAATTTACATGTGCTGCAAATTGTTTGTTATTAATTGCCTTCAATAACTGACATACTTTACAGTAATATATGTTTCTATTGCAAGCTGACTGTATTGGTATTAATTTTTTTTCTGTCTGAATATATTCAATTGGTTTTTGTAGAGCTTACTTGGAGAAATCATCATATGATTGTAGTAAGATGATGTCATATGTTTTCTTAAAGGTGGGTAAGGACTGAGGACTCTTGGTTAGATTTTGGGTGGATCTTTGGGTCGGGCATACCCCTTTATCGAGGCTTCTCCTTACCTCTGTCTTCTTCATTGATCTAGAAAAAGCCTATGATAGGGTGCCTTGAGAAGTCCATTGAGTCCATATATTGTAGTTATAGAAAGTAGTTTGTATTGTATATATTTGAGCTATAAAGGATATGCATGATGGGGCAATGACTAGTTTGCGGATGCATTGAGGGTCAACAAAAGGTTTTCCTATAACAATAGGTTTACACCAAGGGTCAACATTGAGTCCATATTATTTTACCACATTAGACATACTTACTGGGCACATCCAAGAGCCAGTGCCTCAAATTATGCTTCTTGCGGATGATATAGCCCTAGTTGATGAGTCAAAGGAAGGAGTGAATTCTAAACTTGAATTGTGGATAGAGCTTTGGAATCAAAGGGTTTTTAGTTAAGTAGGAGTAAGATGGAGTATATAGAATGCAAGTTCAGCAAGATGCGAGTTTACAATATTTCGGAGGTGAAAATTGGGGATCACATCATACAATAAGTTGCACAGTTCAGGTATCTTAGGTCCATCTTACAAAGTGAGGGGATGTAACACATAGGATTCAAGCTGCGTGGATGAGTGGACATGTAAGAAAAGATGATGAATGTATTCGAGAGAAGGCTGAAGTAGCACCAATTGAGGAGATGAAAGAAACTCTTCTAAAGTTTATTTTTCAAAAGGCATATAAGGTGGAATTGCATTCTGCATAGCAATTGTTTGTCTTTGTAACAATTAAGTTTGTTACAAGTTACAACCAATTATCTCATCCTTTTGGCATAGGGAACTTTGAAGTTTGTAGAACTCTATTCCCTAACGCAACAGAGACTTTACCTTATCATGATAAGAACTTTATTTATTATCTTGATTCTAACTTCTTTTTCTTCTGTGTTTCTTTGCATGCTTGTTCTAGTCAGTTTCAGCCTTTGCACCAATAGTAAATCCTATAAATAGCACATGGGGTCAGAAGTCTAGGTGGCAATAAATCAGATTGGGAGGTAAATTAAAGGGGAAACTGACATGTTTGCTTTACAATGGTCTTGATGTGTCACTATAATAACAAGTTAAAAAATGCAGGATTACGATGCAACTTATTTGATAACAAAGTTTCATGATGTACCTACCACCATTTTGATTGATCAGGTAAGAAATTGTGCGGTTTTTGTTAATTTTTATTGAAACTTGTGACTGATATCGAGAGTGACAATTTTAGTTGCTGGTATCTTGTAGGGTTTTATTAGATTGTTTGTATTTCATAGGGTTTTGTGTTTAAGAAATCCAGTTTTAGTAGCAATATGAATAAATCAAAATGGTCTGCCAGATATAATACTGTTTGCCATAGACCAAGGTTTCCATTTATAAACAGGTACCACTCTCTTGCTGAATTCTTGCTGGTTTTACCGCTTCTTACTGTTGGTCTACTCTTCAGGGGGAAGATGACAAATTTTTGCATGATCAATTGCTACCTCACAAGTTTGAAGAGGCATGCAATGTTCCACTCCTCTTAACGTTTTCAACCCGGTTATGATCACTCATTATTTTCTTGCCACCTTCATATATGATCTCATCTGGCATCATTCTCAAGCTCTTGGAGTTAGGCCCTGTTTGGATAAATAGCTTATATAAATACTTATTTGAGTATAGTTTATTTAATAAGTTCTACTCTTATAAGTGTGGTCTAAAATAAGCTAAATAACATTTGAATAAATATTTCAATAAGTGTTTTTCACAAAGGTTTATTTTTGTAAGCTTGAATTTTTGGCTTATGAAAATAAGTTCAAAACAACTTATAAGGGGTGTTTCAAGAACTGTTTTAGTAAGTTCATTTGCACATAAGTCTATTTAAATAGGGTCTTATTTAAGTTGTGTGCACTATGATAATATAGAACTGTTTTTTTGGTCAACTCTACCGAATATTCGTAGCTCTATTTGCTTGTGATACATTGGGTTATATTAGACTATGGTTGAACTTCAAACTTCTTTCTTCATGCCTTCATTCCAGTTCAAAACTAAACCCAGGTTTATGTAATGTACAATATAATGAAACCAAAGCCGAACGAAGGGGGGCACCTTACTGTGGAATAAACTATACGACTATAATGGTCACCGGTAAATATGGTGGTGGATTGTAATGTCCTAATAATAGTAAAGC
Source organism: Styphnolobium japonicum (assembly GCA_023212625.1). Taxonomy (NCBI): domain Eukaryota; kingdom Viridiplantae; phylum Streptophyta; class Magnoliopsida; order Fabales; family Fabaceae; genus Styphnolobium; species Styphnolobium japonicum. The sequence continues at coordinate 15,606,319 of JALBWW010000005.1, forward strand.
TGAATGGTAACACAACTTGTTCTGTAAGTCTCATCGTCTTTTTCGTTCTCTTGTAGAAGGGATAAGAAAAAACATGGAAAAACTTGAGAGTATGCTAGGTTGGGACTTGGGGAAGAAAATGAGTAGGTAAAAACGGTGTCGAATGACAATGTTGAGTGAACTTGCTGTGGGTATTTGGTATAACGACATTACACAAGAAGGAAAGTGTTTCACCGTGCTAGGGATTTTACATCATTAAAATCTTAATTGAGTAATTATAATTTGAAATAGGTTAAATTAATTTGTAGGTTCATATTTTATTTTATTTTTTGAATTTTTATCTTGAAGTCAACCTGCTGTTAGAATTTCATAGGGGTTTAATTAAAAATATTTTTAAAGATTCATTTATAATTTTTAAACTATAAAAATTTATTGAATTTTTTTAAAAAAATTCAAGGTAAATATAACCTTTGAAATATTCAGACTAACCAAATTGTTTAGGAATTTGTGAAACGCTATACCCACTTATGGTACGATTACCCGAAACTTCCATTTGAACTTTGCAAAAAGGCTTTTAATATTTTTTTGTCATGTTCGAGAGAAATTTTTGTCGACAAAGTGAATGACATTTTCATCTCAAGTATGGTTTGAGCAGAAATAACATCTTGTTGCTTTTACGGTAAAAAAAAACTTGTTTAAGTGTGTATTGACAAAAATACCTTTATAATTTGATATTATATCATAATTTTAATAATATTTAAATAAATATAACTTAATAATTTTTTAAAATATTATTATAGTTGTATTCAAAGTAATTTTATTTTACAATATTTCAAGTAGACTTAACTTTTAAAAGAATTTCTTTTGCCATCAATTTATTTATAATTAATCTTTTTAACATCAATTTATTAACAAAATAATTCATACCCTTTTTTAGTAATTACACATCATAAAGTAATTTTTATCAACATTATCAAAACAATATTCATGTAACAATCAATTTTTTAATAAAGATTTCCAAATATAAATCACTTCACTCAGACTCATTTATGATTAAAATTAAGTTGACAAAATCAAATTCATCTAAAATCAAGTTTACAAAATGTAATTCAAATCAGTAAAATATAAAAATAAATGCAGGAGAAATTTCCAACCAGTAGTTGAAATAACCAAGTGAAACACAAGAAGGGGGGTTGAATTGTGTTTCTTAACCCTTTTTGATGAATAAAAGGATTTTCCTTTTCAATAGAAAATAGAACACAGCGAAGGATAAAGTTTAACAAGCAAAGAGCTTAGGATTAGCACCACTTAGTCCTATTGAACTCTAAGGATTTTGAAAAGACTTTTAATAAAATGGTTAACACGTTCTAAAACCAAATAAAAAGATCTTTGTTAATAAACACAATGGTAAACCCCAGAGGTTAGAGAAAATAATAAAGCACACTAGAAGAGAAGAGAAGCTTACACACGAGATTTATCCTGGTTCACTCTTATCAACCAAGAGCTACGTCCAGTCCCTTCAACCAGAAGGATTTTCCAACTAATCTTTTTCACGATTACAAGTATTATGCACCTCTTCAGGTAACAAGTATTTTCAACCTCTTCAGGTTCTATCTCACAAGTATTCTTTTACAAACAGCCTCTTCAGGCTTACAAGGCTTAAGATGAATAAATGAAAGCAGATGAAAGCTTGAGTTTAAAAACTCACTGACAAAATGAGAATAGACAATCAAGATCTCAAGGCTTTTTCTTTTTACACGTATATGGAAATCCAAGAAGAAATAAAGCTTTTTAGACTTTGTATGATGCTTCAGCGAAGATCACTCTCTTTCTTCAAGTGCTGCTTCTTCTCTTTATAAGTAAGAACAAATTGAGCAGACTTCATGGGCTAGATCGTCCAACGGAAATATTTATTACCGTTCTGAGTAGCATTAAATGCATCTACTGGAAAAGTGCTGAACTTCTTCTGATGATGACTTTTATTCTCTGAGATTTCCAATCAATGAAAACAAAAGTCCTGATTTGTCTAAGATTGCAGACGGTTTCTTATTTGCAAATCTTTGTAGTTGTTAGACAATGTCAGCAAAAGTGGCTTAGTTGACTTCTTCTGTCGCCGTGAGCTGTCAGAGTTCTTTTCTAGCATTTAATGAGGAACAGTTCTTCATTTTTGAAATTTCACTTGGACGAGAGCTTGAGCTTGAACTTTGAAAGAGTGAGTTGAGTCCGAGCTTTGGCAGACAGATCGTATTGGACGAACTAATAAAAAGTAACAGTATATGCATACAAGTATTGGACGCACCAATAGTAAAAGTATATAATACATTTATTGGACCCACAAAGAGTTATAGCATATTGGACGCACGAAGAGTTATCTTTAAGCATAGAGCAGAATGGACGCACATACAAGTAGCGATTTGTTAATACTATTGTCGAAACACTTACTTGTTCAAACTAAATAAATATTTTTGTTATCCTCAAAACTTAACCAGGGAAAGCTACAGCTTTTAAGAATTTAGTACTTAAACCTTTTTATAAAAAATTGGTTTCAACAATCTCCCCCTTTTTGATGATGACAAAAACTATTAATTTGGTTGAACACAGATTCTTTTTAAAACAAAATTGCTCCCCCTAAGAAAAACATTTCTAAGGGATGGACTCAAAGTCTGTTGGACGCAGAGTCGATTTGACGTAGTACATGAAATTTATTTTTACGAAACAAGTTTCAAGAGCAAGTAATAATATCTTTGTATCGAAGTTTAGTTCTTGAGAAAAGAGTTTAACAGAGACAATACTTTTGAAAAGAAATAAACCATGCCAAAATTTAGATCAGATCCTACACAGCAACACAGTGCATTTGCAGAGTATTCACAATTTCAATTAAAGCATTTATATAAAGGCAACAGAATAACCGAGACAAGGATAATGAAACAACCAGATGAGAGAAAAAAAATCAAAGTTTTATTAAAATAAATTTGTATGTAACAAATCAAATTCCCAATATTCTCCCCCTTTGTCATCAGACAAAAAGAAAGAAAAACATCACTGTCAAAAAAGATTTGGCTAAAAAGAATAAAATAAAATCAAGAGGAAGAAGGTGGAGGAGGAGGAGGTGGCCCTTGTTGAAAAAGAGATTTGAGGAGGTCTTCAACTCTCTTGTACATTAAGTCCATTTGATTATTCACGTAGGCCTGAAAAGCTGGGGGCACTTGGGTGAGAATGTCGTGAAGGTTGTGGTTCCACAATAGCTAGCTCAGTGGTGGAAGCAGGAGGGGTCACATCCATTTGCTGCACAACAGACTCAACTTCGTCTTCAGACAGAGGAAGGTCAACATCCCAAGGAAGAGAGGTTCTCCGGTATCCAAACATTTGATCCCAGGGATAAGGCCTGCCTATGTTGTCAGACGGAGGTCCAGAGACATAGCTTGGACAAGAGAAGATTGTTGGCAATGGCGAGTTCAGAGGCAGTCCAAGAAGATCATCTACCATATAGATAGAACGAAAACACTGGAAGCTCTGACCAGGCACAGTTATGATATCTTCCTTATCTTCATCACTTAGTCCTGAAGAAGATGCTTGTTGCTCACACTCCCAAATGTGCTTTTCCCAGAAAGTCTTAGCCTCGTTCTCCTCAGCTTCTCCTTTATTCGAAACTTGCCACAAGAATTCAACATCAACATCAGGGGAACGTAAGCTCCCAAAATTTGGCTTAAAGAGGATGGGCTTGGGAAAGGTGGCTTGGCTTCTGTACTTTTTCAAGTCTTTGTTTTTATTTAAATCCACCATTGGCAACCTTGGACAAACCCGATCCAGCTGAATCTTGATGGCGCTTGTAGAGGAGATGATCGATGAAGGGTACAAATCTCAAATTCTTTAACAGAAGACTCCCCTTAATGACACTGACAAGGATGGTGTCATAAGGACTCGCAAACTGTCCCATTTCTTCCAGGGTGACAGGTTTGAAGGAGAGGTCACTAGGGAAGATGTGAACTTTTGTTGAGTAACCATCACAGCACCGGGAGCGTCTTGCTGTGAGTGAGAGAGAAGAGTCCTTGGATTCCCAAAGAGGAATAATGTGAGGAGAAACCCCCACAGAGAAAAGGTTAAGGTAGGAGGAGTTGTAGAAGGTCTTTTGAGAGAGGGAAGGTGAAGGAGATTGGAAGGGTATGATGTGAGTTTGAGAAGAAAAAGGTTCAGTGTTTAAGGGAGAGGAAGTTATTTGAGAGGTTGGGAAGGAAGTTTGTGGTTCTGATTGAGAAGAGGGTAAAATGGAGGAAGAGGGAATGGTAGGTAGAGGTTCCTTAGGAATGGACGCAAGCTTGGAAGAAGGTTTCCTTGTGATGGGTAGCTTCGTCCGGGTTCCTTTTGGGATGCTCGCAATGGACGCAACCTTCATCCTTTTAGCGATGGGTTGGTCATCTTCAGAGTCATCGTCCATTATGAGTCTCCGCTTGGGAATGGCTTGGACGGATGGTGATTTCTTCTTTGGACTCTCAGCCTTTGAAAGAATAAGAGGCTCTTTCACGGTCCAGAAAATCTTGGACGCTTTGAAGTTTCATCCTTAGAAGATTGCTTCGTCCAAAGATTTGTTGCTCTTGGATCCGTCCAAAGATCCTCTTCTTCTCTTCAACATCTTTAGTCTCATGGGGACTAAAGATACCTTGATCTCTGAAGATCTTGGTTAAGAGAACACCATAGGAGATGGTGGTCTTCTTCCCTTTTCCTTGTACACTTCTCTTGAAGTTCTTAAAAAGCAAAGAAGGGAGATTGACTGTTGACACAAAGATCGGATGACACAGTGTAAGGCATGAACTGTAGAGGCGAGTCTTTGGACCTGCCTTGTGGAGTATTGCCTTGTTTAGAAGTTGATGCAAAACTCTTGCCTTGTCATTCATCTTGGAAGCAGTTATCTTCCCGTGGATGACTCCTTTAGTAAGGTGTCAAGAACGACATCGGTTCCCAAATGCTTTTTCCCAATCAGAAGTGATGGTGGCTCCTTCCAACCAACATCGGGTGGCGTTGGAGATGGTTACCTCTGAAACCACAACGGGTTTTCCCAAAACACATCCCCTGACCTCTGTCGCAGACACGGATGCGTCTTTCCAGAACATTTTCACCAATTCCGGATAAACCTCCACCGGTTCTCTGAAGTAATTATCCCAACCAGCACCGACGAGACATTCTTTGATATCTATTCCACATTCTCGCTAAAATTGAAGTTTGGAGCAGTATTCAACTGATACCTCGGCTCTTTCAACATCAAGGGTCTTTCCTCCGGCCATTTCTTAGGGTTAAGGAAATTTGAAAGAGAGAGAGAAATTTGCTAAGGTTCTTTTTGCAACTGTTTTCTTTCAAGGTTTGAAGGCGTAAAAATTTGATCTTGTAAAGAAGGAAAATATTTATAGAAGAAGGTAGGTTTTTACGCTTGAAGGTTTCTTGAGAGAAAACGAATCGTTTTTTTTTTATAAAAAAAACAAACACATTAAATGTGTATTAAAAGCAACTGTCACGTCCGCAGTAAAAAGTTACTTTCGTGACCTTTCAAAAACTGACTCAGCGTGGGAAATTTGAAAAGTTTCAAACAAGATAAATGCAAATGATTTATGTCTTATCAAGAAATTTACCACACCATTTATCAAGTACAAAGCATTTTGGACGCAGATCTTCAATGGACGCAAGAAATATTAATTCTTTACAAAATGCATACTTAGATGTTTTCGAATAAGAGTGAATCTATCCTCTGAGAGGGGTTTTGTGAAAATATCCGCCCATTGATGATCTGTATCCACATATTGAATATCAAACACACCTTTCTGAATATAGTCTCTTATAAAGTGATGTTTGATTTCAATGTGTTTTGCCCTTGAGTGTAGTATGAGATTTTTTGATAAGTTAATTGCAACAGTATTATCACATAGTAAAGGAATCTTACTTTCAAAGATGTTGTAGTCTTCTAATTGATGTTTGATCCAGAGTAGTTGAGAGCAACAATTTGACGCAGAGATATATTCAGCTTCAGCTGTTGATAGAGCAATTGTGCTTTGTCTCTTGCTGGACCATGATACTAGATTTCCTCCAATGAAGTGACATCCTCCACTTGTACTTTTCCTTTCGATTCTATCTTCAGCATAGTCAACATCACAAAAACCAACTAATCTGTACTCATGAGATTTCTTAAATACCAAACCCAGATTAGTAGTTCCTTTCAAGTATCTGAATATTCTTTTTACAGCAATTAAGTGTGACTCTCTAGGATCAGATTGAAAACGTGCACAAAGACACACACTAAACATTATATCAGGTTTGGACGCAGTGAGATATAAGAGTGATCCGATCATACCTCTGTATACCTTTTCGTCCACCTTTTTATCCTTATCGTCCAATCTTAGTGTGGACGATGGATGCATTGGTGTGCTCATTGTTTTGCAATCATCCAATTTGAATTTCTTTAGAAGTTCATTTGTATATTTGGTCTGATGAATGTAGATTTCGTCTAATGTTTGCTTCACTTGTAAACCCAGAAAGAATTTTAATTCTCCCATTAAACTCATTTCAAATTCCTTCTTCTTGTTGTGAGTAACCTTGGGCTACCAACCTTGCTTTGTTTCTCACAACCTTACCATCTTCGTCCAGTTTGTTTTTGAATATCCATTTTGTGCCGATGATGGACTTGTTTTTAGGCTTTTGAACCAGCGTCCAAACATCATTTCTTTTAAATTGATTTAGCTCTTCTTGCATGGCTAAGATCCATCCTTCGTCCTTCAGTGCTTCTTCTATTTTTCTTGGTTCCATTTCAGAGATGAAGGCTACATTTGAGTATTCTCTGAAGGTAGATCTTGTACGTACTTTATCATCTGGATTACCAATGATTTGGTGTTCTGGATGATAAGTTTTGAAATGCCAGCTTCTTTGACCATCAGTTGTTTCTTCTTTTCTTTCATCGTCCAGTGCTTCTTTGTTTTGGGTTGCTGATCCTTCTCCTTTGTCTTTTAAGTTTAACTCTGCAAAGGACTCATCTAGCTCTGACAGGTCATTGTCAGGCTTTTTGTCATTGAATTTAACATGAACAGATTCTTCAACAGATAGAGAGCGAGAGTTATATACTCTATATGCTTTAGATGTTTCTGAGTATCCTAGGAAAATACCAGAGTCAACTTTAGCATCAAACTTTCCTAAAGAATCCTTAGTATTCAAAATAAAACATTGTGACCAAAAGAATGAAAGTAAGAGATGTTGGGTTTTCGTCCTTTCCACAATTCATAACGAGTCTTGTTTAAAATAGGTCTAATATATATTACTGTTTTGAATATAACACGCGATGTTAACGACTTGACCGAAGTGTTTGGAGATTGAGTTGTCATTGAGCATTGTTCTAGCCATCTCTTGAAGAGATCTATTTTTCTTTCTACCACACCATTTTGTTGTGGTGTTCTTGAAGCGAAGTTGTGATGAATACCGTTTTCTTCACGAACAATTGGAAGCTCTCATTCTCAAATTCTCCTCCATGATCACTTCGGATTGAGTTGATACACATTCCTTTTTCATTTTGAATTCTTTTTACGAGAAAATAGAAAAAGACTTTGAAAGACTCATCCTTGTGAGCTAGAAACATAACCCATGTCCATCTAGTATAGTCATCTACTATGACCAATCCATATTTCTTTCCATTTAGTGAAGAAGTTCTTGTAAGACCAAATAAATCAAGATGTAACAATTCTAGTGGTCTAGAGGTGGAAACGATGTTTTTGGACTCAAAAGAATTTTTGATTTGTTTCCCCTTTTGACAAGCTTCACAAAGAACATCTGATTTGTACACAAGCTTTGGTAGTCCTCTTACGAGGTTATGCTTATTTAGTTTAGAGATTAATCTCAAACTTGCATGACCAAGCTTCTTGTGCCATATCCACTGTTCTCCTTTTATGGAAATTAGACATGATACATTTTGATCTGAAAGATCTTCCAAGTTAATTTTATAAAGATTGTTTTGCCTTTTAGCAATGAAGAGTATGGATCCGTCGAGTTTTTAACTATACATTCTCCTTGATTGAATGAAACATTAGATCCACTATCACATAATTGACTAATGCTAAGCGATTATGTTTCAATCCTTAAACTAGAAGAACATTATCGATAGAGGGAAAAGGATGATTACCAATCTTAACTATTCCAACAATTTTACCTATCTGGTTTCCTCCAAACGTGACGGAGCCTCCTGAATTAGTATTGATGTGATGGTACATAGACCTTTCTCCGTCATGTGCCGTGAGCAACCACCGTCCAGTACCATGACAGTGTCTTTTTCTTGTTGCTAAGCACATCTGCAAGAGGAATTATCATATCCTTAGGTACCCATATCTTTTTGGGTCCTTTTTGGTTAGCTCTTGGAGATCCATAATATTTTGACCTTTTATTAAAAAGATCTATTGAGGAAGGGTAAACGTTCTTTTTACAATCATTCTTAATGAATTTAGGTTGAGTAGTAGTTTTTGAAAAAACTGTTTATCGATATCTTGATATCCCAATCCGGTTTGTCACGAGGGTCTCTGGAATATTTGAGTAAAATGTTTAGGTTGTTGGTGCTTTTTACAAATTTTACGAGGTCCTCCGTTAACTCTTTTTACCTCATTATGAAGTTTATCAACTTCATCAAGTGTTGGACTCGAGAAGATGTTTTTAAAAGAGCATTTTCAGATTTTAATTTTTCACAATAAATTTCAAGTTCTTGTTTTTCCAAAACATTTTTCCATATTCTCTAGTTAATTTTGAAAACTTTCTTTTCAAGGATTTATATTCAACCGCTAAAATGGATGAATTATTTAACAACTCATCAAATGCATTACGAAGATCAAGATCACAGTTTGTTACCTCATCTTCTTCTTCTTCTGACACGGTGTTAGTCATGAGACATAGATTTGCTTCTTCTTCTGCTTCTTCTTCATCATCAGTAGTTGAAAGATCAAGATCTTCCCAGGTGGCCATTAATCCTCTTTTCTTCTTTGGAAAGAATCTCCTTTTCTCTTTCTCCTTGTTTAGTGAAGGGCATTCCGCTTTAATGTGTCCGGGCTTCTTGCATTCATAGCATATGATTGGACTCTTGTCTTTTGTTTATGTTCTGTCCTTTAGTGACCTTCGTCCAAAGTGCTTTCTCCGCATACCTCCTTTCTTTTTCCACATTGCTTGTATCTTTCTAGAGATGAAAGATAACTCGTCATTATCAGATATATCATCTTCAGATGACTCGGCCTCGTCTGATGATTTTTCATCTTTAAGTGCTTTGGACGCACTGCCTTTATGAGCTTTAAGGGCAATTGATTTCCCTTTTCTTGAGCTTTCCTCTTCTTGAAGTTCCAGCTCATGAACTTTAAGAGAACCCAAGAGTTCCTCCATGGTAAGAGAAGCTAGATTCTTTGCTTCCTGTATGGCGATAACCTTAGGTCTCCACATGCGGAAAGACTTCTTAGGATTTTTCGATATGATCTTGATTATCATAGTTCTTTCCCAGAGATCTCAAGCCATTGATTATTGTTTGGAATCGTCCAAACATTTGATCAATGTTTTCATGCTCTCCCATTTTGAAGAGCTCATACTGGTGAACCAGCATGCTTATCTTTGATTCTTTGACTTGAGATGAGCCTTCATGTGCTAATGCCAGAGTATCCCATATCTCTTTAGCTGTTTCACAGCTATGGACTTTATCGTGCTCTGATCTAGTGATGGCACACATAAGATAATGTTTGGCTTTTGAGTTAAGCTGATGTCTGTTCGTTGTCCTTCCGTCCATTGTGGTCGAGGGAGATCCTGTCCTTTTGCGTTGGTGGGTGTTTGATATCTATTTTGAACTAGGTCCCAAATGTCTATATTTTGGGCATCAAAAAAGGCAATCATTCTCTTCTTCTAGTAATCATAGTCGTTTCCATTGAATAGAGGTGGTCTGTTCACCGCTTGTCCTTCGTTCTCCATTAAAGGGTGTACTGGATCTTTTTCCTCTGCACTGTTAGATGCTCAACCCAAGAGGCTGAGCTCTGATACCAATTGAAATAACCAAGTGAAACACAAGAAGGGGGGTTGAATTGTGTTTCTTAACCCTTTTTGATGAATAAAAGGATTTTCCTTTTCAATAGAAAATAGAACACAGCGAAGGATAAAGTTTAACAAGCAAAGAGCTTAGGACCAGCACCACTTAGTCCTATTGGACTCTAAGGATTTTGAAAAGACTTTTAATAAAATGGTTAACACGTTCTAAAACCAAATAAAAAGATCTTTGTTAATAAACACAATGGTAAACCCCAGAGGTTAGAGAAAATAATAAAGCACACTAGAAGAGAAGAGAAGCTTACACACGAGATTTATCCTGGTTCACTCTTATCAACCAAGAGCTACGTCCAAATTCCTTCAACCGAAGGATTTTCCAACTAATCTTTTTCACGATTACAAGTATTATGCACCTCTTCGGGTAACAAGTATTTTCAACCTCTTCAGGTTCTATCTCACAAGTATTCTTTTACAAACAGCCTCTTCAGGCTTACAAGGCTTAAGATGAATAAATGAAAGCAGATGAAAGCTTGAGTTTAAAAACTCACTGACAAAATGAGAATAGACAATCAAGATCTCAAGGCTTTTTCTTTTTACACGTATATGGAAATCCAAGAAGAAATAAAGCTTTTTAGACTTTGTATGATGCTTCAAATGAAGATCACTCTCTTTCTTCAAGTGCTGCTTCTTCTCTTTATAAGTAAGAACAAATTGAGCAGACTTCATGGGCTAGATCGTCCAACGGAAATATTTATTACCGTTCTGAGTAGCATTAAATGCATCTACTGGAAAAGTGCTGAACTTCTTCTGATGATGACTTTTATTCTCTGAGATTTCCAATCAATGAAAACAAAAGTCCTGATTTGTCTAAGATTGCAGACGGTTTCTTATTTGCAGATCTTTGTAGTTGTTAGACAATGTCAGCAAAAGTGGCTTAGTTGACTTCTTACGTCGCCGTGAGTCAGGAGTTCTTTTCTAGCATTTAATGAGGAACAGTTCTTCATTTTTGAAATTTCACTTGGACGAGAGCTTGAGCTTGAACTTTGAAAGAGTGAGTTGAGTCCGAGCTTTGGCAGACAGATCGTATTGGACGAACTAATAAAAAGTAACAGTATATGCATACAAGTATTGGACGCACCAATAATAAAAGTATATAATACATTTATTGGACCCACAAAGAGTTATAGCATATTGGACGCACGAAGAGTTATCTTTAAGCATAGAGCAGAATGGACGCACATACAAGTAGCGATTTGTTAATACTATTGTCGAAACACTTATTTGTTCAAACTAAATAAATATTTTTGTTATCCTCAAAACTTAACCAGGGAAAGCTACTGCTTTTAAGAATTTAGTACTTAAACCTTTTTATAAAAATTTGGTTTCAACAGTAGTATTCCTAGCATCTCATATTCTTACCATTATTTTTTAACCATGCGCAAAAGGCTGATGTCAAGTCATTATTTTTTAACCCTATTATCTTATCACAATTTCGCAAGTGTACCAAAGCGTGAAGTTGACTACTAAGCAATTACCGCATATTAGCGTATTTCTATTTTCTACTACAGCACTCGCAAAATTATTAAGAACCTACAATTCTAGAGGGAGTGTCTTGTTTGCCAGTCATCGTCCTTTTCCACCTTGCTGGACATCCAATAATTGAATTGCTCTCATTTTTCCTCTAACGAGATGAATTATTCAAGTTCTTAATCACAAGTGATCTGATTATGCGTTGCTAATTATCATGCAATGGACTTAATAAGAGTGTCAATAGCAAACATCAAGTTCACCAAGTTTTCACCCTATGCGACTCCATTAACGTGTTCAACATCACTTGCGAGCCAGTTATAGTAATACATGTGCACGGAGCGCTACCAGATACTAACTACTACATTTATAGCATAAAATATTGCTTATAGCACAAAAATAATAACACTAGCGAGGATAGCCCAATCTATACAAAACTCTGCAGTGAAGAAGAGGGGTGAACCTATAACCATCATATATTTAGCACTATCATTATATACAATCTAGGATATACAGCTTCGCCTGTCTTGCCTCAACTTTGCCCCCCCACTATTTGCAGCAAGAATGGATCCAAAAAAAAAAAAAAAAACTAGAAATTGTTGATAAACTAGAGAGCCAACCTAGCAATCTCTCCAAAAATGTCAATCCACAAGTTTGACAGAATAGTGACTCCCCAGTATTTAGTAAATTATACGATGGTAAGGAGTCATTGCGTCTTCAGGTGTTGGCCTGTTTCTGCTTTAGAAGCTCCAGAACTGAAATCACGTGAAGGTGGAAATTGGGTCTGCTCTGGAAATATGGTAGCTGTCCCAGGAAAAGCCTCTTCAAACTTTTCATTCACATTCTTCTTTGTCCTCTTTGGTCTCTTTGGTTTCTGGCCCACCGGATCAGTATTTAGATGCGCATCATCCAATTCATCATCTAAAGGCATACTACCGAATTCATTCATCTTTTGAGAATTCTTTGGCCTAGAAGTTCGCTTGTCGGAAGCAGCTTTTCTCTGCAAATAGACATTGTTAACCAAACTGAATATAATATGCACAATAAACTTGCAACATTTGACCACCATGAACATTAGTAGAGCTAAAAATTCAAATTTACTCAGATGTTATCACATAAGACCAACAAAATGCTACATGTCCAATGATTAAGTTTCTTCCCAAACAGAGATCCATGGATTTCTAAGCGTATAGCAAATGTGCAATTGATCCAGTACAACAGCTAAAATCTGCAACCATTAAATGCACACAATTGATTCTCCTATCTGAACATACTTCCTCGAAACAATACGGCTTTACCCTCATAGGACTAAAAAGTTCTATCCTAGAGACTATCCAGAAAGAGTGCTACTCATTTGTGCTTCCAACACAAAATGTCCTGGCTGTCTGTCTTCTACTTTTTTAGTTTTTCAGTGGCCTACTTATCTTTTATTATAAAAAGTATCTTTTCTGATAATTGCAATTGAAAATATAAATTGTCATAGCAGAAAAACAAGTACATTAATCGTATACAATACGATCTTAAAAGTTTTAGAAATGAGATTTTGGCCCAAAGGACAGCCCAACTGAACAAAACACCCTCCTATCATTTCCCAAACAAAGGTTACCACATCAACTAAATAGATGTCAATTCTATTTCCACATCAACATCCCTCAAACAGTTGTTTGATTCCTCAACAACTAAACACCTTTTGATACAACTTAGGTATAAGTAATTTGGGTCAAGCCTGAAGAAGACCATGAAACTCTATAATGTTTCAATCCGGCACCTCTATCAATTCAATGCTTTCCAATCTACTAGCCATTAGTGTGTAACTATATCTGCCATGTGACTGAAGGCACTAACGAGATAGTCTTATTGGCATTTAATGTTTTAAGTTAGAATATTTATTGAAAAACAACTGCCCGTTAGCAAAAGTTGGCAGTCGTGTAGCATTTTTAGGATCAAGCTGTGGTGGTAACAATTTTCCAATGTGCCGAAAAGTCCACCAAAAGTTGGACAACAATTGAATCCATTTCATAATTTAAATAATTAGAAGTTTCGATACTTCAATTGCTTAGTAAGTCTGAAGTTAATTTAAAATACACTTCTAAAGTGTAGACAAGCCTTTCTATTTTTTTCCTAGAATTGGGCTGCATTTGTCAAGTTGCAAAAAATGAGAAAACAAAGACATTCATACCAGTTTAAGAAATGTAAATGATACTTATTGAAAAACTTGAGCAACACACTTAAATCAATGATGGAGGTTGCTTTAAGGGCAGAGAAACAAAGACAATGTAATTTTTAATATTCTTAGTCTTCAACAAAAGGAATGTCATAACTTTCTAGTTCCTAAATCTTTGTTGCCAATTAATCTCCAAAAATTAGAATATTAAAAAATAGTTTCAGATAATTGTTATAAAAATGCAAGTAGCTGAAGCATTGGCCAACAGTTTTCTCATCCTATGGATTGCAGAGTCCATAAAACCTATTTAAAGTCATAGCAGTTTACATTGGATATCCGTTTTTCTATTTCTTGTATTTTAGAGTTTTTCCATTTTGGAGGACTTAGCGTCTTTTAGGTGGCTTCAGTAAATGGTATTGAGTTGGAGTCCTTAGTTCTCTAAGAATATAGTGTGACTTAATGGACACTGAAAATATTATGCACCCAAATTTATAGCAATACGTTTACTGCTGTAAGGGTTCTGAACTAATAAGATTTGAAAAAAAAAAAAAGACAATATACTTAGAAAGTCAAAGTGTAATGGAGTCAATTATAATTCATTATAATGTGCCACTCAGCACAGCTTATACATGGCAAAGAGAAGGTACAAAAAGGTTTTACAAATAATTTCAAATTTATGGTTGGTTGTCTGGTTATGTGGTTCACTTGAATGGATCATAATCTATCTTTCTGTTAATGCTTAAAAACTTCTAGGTTCTTGCAGACAGGAATCCAAGAAATCTTCTCTCACTAGGACTTTTTTTAATAGAAAGAAATTTTATTTGATAGAAAAGAGGGAAAGAACAACAATGGAGTTATGTCAAGGATAAGATATCCTCCAAAACAGAAAAGTCAAGACACAAATTTAAGGGCAAAGAGACCCGTAAAGATGCAAGCACTTCTCTCCAACCAAATGCACCAAAACCTCCTACTAGGACTTCTAAATTTCCTTGCACTGATATTTTTTCCTCTACACAGATCAGCCTTGCCACGAACTAAGAAATTTCTCACTTTGGGAATTTCAGACACTTAAATGGAAAGGCTCCATGGTGAATCCCGATTTATTTGCTTTCTTCTTTTCCTTATTATTTTGGGCCAAAGGGGGAGGAGTTCTCTTTCACATGACATAATTTCACTTCAACTTCCTTATTTTCTTGAAAATTGCTGACACCTGAAACACTTTATATCCAAAGCCTGCAATTTTCTGAACAGTTGGCATAAACCAGAAACTTCCCCTAAAATTCTTCAAGACCTTTTGTTTATCTCTTGTTCTATCCACTAATATCTTACCCATCTATTTTGATTCATTAATCAGAGGGCTGTTATACATAAGAGAAGAAGTAATAGCAAACTGCACTTTTACAGAATCTTTCTTTTCTCTTACTTTCTGCAAGCAACAATACAGATATACTTTAATGCAATGAAACTACTCAAAAGACCTATCATAAAGTAGTTTCCAATTTTCATGTTAGGCAAACAGATCTAAGTAAAACCATGTAGAAGTGTATCTTCAACCACATGACAATTCCTCGTGCAACAGACACTTCCCTTGCAAGCAAGAAACTACAAAACTTCCACTACAAATTTAAACTGTTTCTTATCATGCAACCAGTTGAAATGAGATTCAAGGACCCACAACCAAAACTTTTAAAAGTATAATAACACCTTATTTGTTTTTATAATAAAATAATATACCTTTTTATTACTGGACTTTGATCCCTCTGGGTCCATGGAAAGATCATAATCTGTAGTACCCTGGGCCCCAGCAGCACCAGCGTTTGTTAGATCTTCCAGAGATGCATCACCTTCTTCATTTAACCGTATACCCTTCATAGGTTGTTTTCTCTTTTGCTTGTCCTTTACCTGGCAGGATAAGTGAGGTCAAATATAATCAGAAAAATTCTCATGTGTTGGCTTCAGGCTTTTGGAACTTATACGTTTCCTTATTCTTTCATACTGTTGGTCAGAGGGATATTCAACATATTGCAATAATGAATTTTGGGTGAGCAGATTCACAACCAACCTGGAGAGGGATTTCCTTTAATTTCTGTTCCAACTGAACATCATCCAGAAGCAAAGATACAACATCTTCGGGAGCTAAAAGATCACCACCAACAGAACCACCAGTCATGACAAGGTTCTGTACAGTACTTTTCTGACTTGCTCTAAGAAGAATCTTTTCTTCAACTGTCTCTTTACATATAAGTCGGTAAACAGTAACCTACAAGTTTCAAAATACATATAAAATTAGTTTTGAACTAAAACAGTAACTTAGAAACTCCAAAGGAGTAACCTGTGTGTTTGTGGGAGCAAAAATGTGCAAGATTGAGGCAGAGAAAGGAAAGCAAGGAGTCACAGTGCCATATGTGTAAGGAACGAATATTCGCTTCAATTCTTAACATTCATGCAACATGGCATCCATAGAATGATCAACAGATGTGTGTGCATATGGGCAGACGGGGAAGGAGAGAGAGAGAGATGGATCTAACATCTTTTGTCTGACCCAAACGATGAGCTCTATCCATTGCCTGTAGATCCAATGTTGGATTCCAATCACTCTCATAAAATATGACCGTGTCAGCAGCTGTCAAGTTGATACCCAATCCACCAGCTCTCGTACTCAGTAAGAACACAAAAATATCACTCCTATAACAAATAAATTAAGAATAACATAAACAACTGCATAAAGAAATATGTCATGTTGAGTAGTCTGACCAGAGCAGAATATCATCACATGACAACAAATACATTACCTATGCTGGAAGTCTCTGACCATGTCTCTGCGATCCTGAATAGTAGATGATCCATCGAGTCTAAAATACCTATATTTTCTATAGTTCATATAGTCCTGCAAGAAGGATTAAATTACCTGTCAGCATTTAAACAAACCCATCAAAGTTTGAAGGCTGGGCAATAACATGACTAGAACAGCCATGCTGCTAGTGTAAATAGATCTTCAGCATCATAGGACTGTTTCCACTTTCAAATCATAGACCTTACCCAAAAATAAATCACATTCAACTCATTATCTGCTTCAGCGAAAAAAAAAAAAATGCAACTTCCAGTCTCCTTCCAAACCGATTCCATATAGCCATTACATTGAAGGGAAACAAACTCACAATTTTTATTTTTATTTTTGCTACTAAAAAGTTTTAGGTGAGGGGAAGGAGAAGGACCATCCCCAGTTCGAGGTAAGGGCAAACCACCAACCTCATTGAGAATTTATGGCGGGATTACAAATCGTCTACCAATAAGCTAGGAAGCACGGACACTTCAAAATGGTTTCTGTATCGGTGTCACCGTCGTGTCAGTGTCGGATACTTCTCCGACACCTTTGGATACTCCCTAGCCTACATCTTCCAATTTTTCACTTTTTATTTTTTGAATTTTTGTATCAATAGAGGTGAGATACAACAAAAATTAGATAAATGATAGTATTTTATTCTATCTACAATGACTAATGTTGACTTTTGAAACATTGATGTCTTTATTTTAATTTAGATTTTGTGTTTTTATGTAATCTTACATTAATTTTAAACGTTGTATTATAAGTTTTAAAATTTGTCGTATCGCTGTGTCCGTGTCATATCCGTGTCTCGTGTCGTATCCGTGCTTCCTAGCCATAGGCATACCCTGGATTTGAACCCAATCATGGCTAGCATGAGCAGAAGGTCCGACCTGTTGAGCCAACACCCGTTGGCATGAACTCACAATTTTATTCATTCATTTATCCATGTCTTACATCTTTGAACACATGAGAACATAAAACCAGAGACTTTTTGTATAACCAGTATCAAAAGGTTTAACATTTTGCCAAGTTCAACAATACCTCCAAAATATTCAGCATCTTAGTCATCTGAGCAAACAAGAGAACACGATGATTTTCTGCCCTCAAGCGTTTCAACAATATATCAAGTGTTTGAAGCTTCCCAGAGTCCTAAATGAAAATTATACAACATAAAAAATCAATTCAATATGAAAGCAGAATTTTTTAGGGGGCACAAAATAAAGAAGAAAAAACAAAAGGAATAAAACAACACTTACGGTGAGCAACTTCGCAGGGTCAAAACTCCTCATGGGTGGTGAAGAGCCAAAAATACTGTGCGTTAACTGAAGAGCAGGCTGTGAAACAGGTAGTTCTGAATCAATCTCTTGAATTAAATGATGAGGAGGACAATCTGGCTTTCTAGGCCCATTAGATTCAGATGTACGTGCAAATCCCACAAACAACCTCTTAACCCAAGGATCATGTAATTCTTCAATCATTTTATAGGAGAAGTTTCTATCTGAGCAGTGAGCACCAATCTATAAAGAAGAAAAGAAGCAACATGGTTGACAATTAATTATCATTTTGGAAAAAACAAAGGCAATTATTTTGGAGAATATAAATGAAGACTAGATAATAAAGAAAGAAACATACTGGGGGAGCTCTAGTTGGTGGGATATATGTGTATGCTGAGTGAAGAAGCCTTGCATTGGATAAAATCCTATCTTGATGAGAGACAACCAAGGCCTCAAAAGGAGCATGTTTGGGCCCGGTGGCAAATCTTCTTTGAAGAAACTTGGTCTCTGATCTCGATGGCACCAATAACATACGTGTAACTGCTCTCACTTTTCCTTTCTCAAAGTAACTGCATTCAGGATCATTTATTATGGTCTCCATAAGAAAGTCTACAACTTCATCAAGGAATTTCTGTTCCCATTTCTTCATAGAAAATAACAGTCGCTCCATAAAAGAACCAGTAGCCAGAAATGTCACCTCTTGTGGAGACAAATCCATCAAATGGGTAAAACCAAAGTTTCCACTTTTAACAACCATTTCTTCTGAGAAGATAGATCGATAAACATTTTCTGGTCTAAAAATATTAAAATGTTTCTGAAAAGATTCTCTGCAGACACCACAACCAATAGCTGAGCTGAGAATTTCAGAACTCTGCATAATTTCTTGATAGACAAGTTTTGGTATCTGAAAATATGGGGGAAATAACAAAAACAATAAGAAAAAGAAGGAATCACTAACATCATGAAGAAGAGACACCTAATAAGTAATAACTAGGGAAAAAAGGCAACCCTATATATAAAAAAAGGAAAAACCAATTTCATGTACAAGGTTTAAAATTGGGGTTGCAGTTGCGTTGCGATTACAGAAATTGAGAACAATTGTGGGAAAATGCAAACAATGCAGTCTCTGTTGTGGCTTCGTTGCAGTTGCAAAGACCACCAAAACAGCAATATTGCAGCGACAATTGTAGTTGCGGACCGCAATTTAAAACCTTGCATATACAAGATCATTTAGTAACTAGATAATCCAAGGCATTGTTGTCAGAACCGGACCGGACCAATTAGTTTGACCGTAAGCCGAACATTTAGACGGTTATGGTTCAGTTCCAAAGTCAAATTCACAATCAGACTACTTTGGACCGTTTATTGAACCACTCGGTTTATCCAGTTGACCCAACCAACCATTATTTTATTTTATTTTGTAAAAAAAACTATTTTCACATTTCATAAATGGTTTAATATATTTTATATTATTTTATGTCGATTATTTTTATAATGTCATCTAGTTTGACCAGTCAATTTAAACAGTAAAACTGGTTGAACATGAACTGTAAGTCTCGCCTGATCACTATCTGGTCCTATTTTAACAACATTGCTCCAAGGGATAAACATGATATTGAAAAAACTTTCCTTTTACAATAAAAATACCAAGCCACCAATGCAACAAGCTCCATGTGCATCAAATTGTACTAGTAACTTAGTAAATATGGATCCCACATGACCATGTCTCATCTAAGAGACAAGGGCCCATCTACAAAGCATATGCAGGGAAGGTAGCTTAAGACATCTAATCCATTTAAGACTAGCTCACTATTTAGATGTTCATAAAAGATAAGGCCTTATGACTTATGAGTCAGGTCTGAGGTGCCTTTAATAAGTCATAGAAAATCAGTGATAGAGAAAAAAATTGTAACACATATTTGCCAGAAGAGGTTAGAGTTTAGTGTGGCAAAGCATTAATTTACTCTCTATCATCTTTGTCCTTCCTCCTTCGTTCTTCGCAACCTTAACCCAGCCACTGCCCATGTTACTGTCTAATACCAATAAAACATCAGATGTTCCTCTTTCATATTCCTCAAGTGCCCGAATCTCTTATTATATTTTACCTTCTCAAATCAACTGGAAAAAAAAGAGGAAGAAATAAGAAATGACATGAAAGTTAAACCCCACAATTCCACTCCACTAGACTTTATTATCTAGCAAAATGTAGAAGCGTCATGTGCAATTGCCTTCCAGAAAATTCTTCCACAAGTCTCAATAGCTGCATTTTGCCTATAAACCCATTTCTGACAATAAAAATAACCACTAAGGTAGTATAATATAAATCTAAAACTACAATTGCAGGCCTTCTAAAAGTAAGAAACCAAACAACCACATATACTAACCTGTAGCAACATTGCTACAAGGTCCTGACTCCTGAATGAACTTGACTTACTTTTTCCAAAAAAGTAAAATAATAAAAACCTCATTCATCGAATGAACTTGCTTTGACTCCAAAGATAGTTTTGGGCTGTACATTAACCAAATATTATATAATGCAAATATTTCCTAGATTGCATGTGTTTTTGATTGGAATGATAAGAACTAATTATAAAGGAATTGATGCAGATAAGTTTGAATATAGCTTACACAAAAACCTTTGCAACATCTTGTGTGGTTTATGCAATGTAAAACCCAAGCCTTATGGCACCAAACACACTGTAATATTTTACTTTTGCTTCCAAATTAAGAGAATATTAAAAAAAAAAAAGGGAAAGAGAGGTGGAGGAAGAGAGAATACAGAAATTGAATGTTTTGATACAGTAGATAAGGTTTGAGGAAGTACCTCATATGATATGGGATTATGACTTCCAGAATAGTACACGTCCTCCAACTCCCCAAATGGAGGAGGTTGAAGGGAATTTGGAATCTCTCCAAAGTAAAAGTATGTGCTTCCCTCGCTCCTTTCGAACAACTCAGGATGGTTGCAAACCTACCATATTTCAATAGCAATATTTATTATGGGCAATCTTTTGGTGTTTTTTTTTGGGGGGGGGGGGGGGCGAGGAGGGGGGAGCACATCATATCATTGAAACCCAACAATCTGTATTTCAAAATGAACCAATTAATACAAAATTTAAGCTACTAAACTAAAATTAAAAGAAAAAAAAGATAAAAGAATCTGGATAATATGGACCGTCTACCTTCCTTAGTTGAATAACAATGTTCATTAAATTCAGAATTCTCTTCTCATTGAGCTGCCCGCGATTACCATCAAACAGCTCAGTAAGAGATATCTTGTTCTTAATTGCTTGATAGAAAGCTTGTTGCCGAGAACTCAACTTGCAATGCACCATAACCTCAGTTTTCATAGTAAGCTCAGAAACTACATCTTTTTTAACACGTCGCAGCATGAAAGGCTTTATAATTGAATGCTGTTAAAAGAGTAAACAAAAGATAAGTCAAAAAGTTTAAAAAGATAAAAATTATAACAGGTTTAACAAAAACCAGCTACAAAAATTAGAAGAAATAGTAAAAATAAGGGTCACAATTAACACATAATGTTGTGACTTTAATCATCATATCCCTGAAACACGCTGTATCAAAAGTCATAAACTATGTATACATTCCGGATGTAACAAATATAAAAAAAATTAACATCCAAATAATGCAAGAACAACATGAATGCCACCAACAGTTTCCCCTAATGCAAAACCCGATGCAATCCCTCCTCATTCCACAACAAAGACTACACAACAAAGGCCTAATATTATATATGCCCATAAAATTTCTGATTAAGAAGTCCAATATAACATTTTTTTTAAAGAAAATCCAATGTAATACATCTTAACCTTCTGCTTACTATGAATACTAAACAGGAAAGGCAAACTTACCAATCTATTAAGTTGGTGCTCATTCAAAGTGCCCCCATGTTCTGCATGGTTCTCAATTCTGGCATGTGATGTATCATAAAAGACCGTTAGACTATAGTTAAATTGGCTAAAATGTCCAGTGGACATTAATGAGTACATACCCTTTCGAAAACCACTCATTAAACTGCTCATGGCTGTCAAATAAAGTTGGCATAATGAAGTGCAGAAGAGCCCACAACTCTGCCATATTATTCTGAATAGGTGTACCAGTCAACAGTAGGCGATTCCGACAATTAAAGCTGAGGAGCGTCTTCCATCTTATACTGTCAGGTCAAAAAGAATTTTAAAAAGAGCAACAATCACAATACAGATGATAACATAACTTCAAATTTTCATTAACCACACAATTAAAAAATACATTTAAAATTATACACAATTCAATCCTAAGAAGTAAGAAAAAATGGCATATATAAAATAATTAATCACAGTTTTCTTATAAGAAAAACATTCATCAGGAACAATGACCAATAAATAATATATGCCATTCACTTATGCAGTATGCACCTCAAAAACATATAGATTATATCAAAACCTGTTTGAACTTTTGATTGCCTGAGCTTCATCTAAAACCATGTATTGCCATTTCACACGCCGAAAATACTTCTCATCAGATACTAGCAGCTGGTAGCTTGTGATGAGAATGTGGAATTTAGCTTCCCTGGTAAACAAGAAAGGAGTAGTAACCATAGTAATCAGAAGGATGAGAAAGACCAAAAAGATGAATTACAAATAGAACTAACTAATAGCAGGTGAGGGCCAAAATATGATATTAGCCTCAGAACTCCAAAGGTTAGAAATCACGAAGATGACTCTATGCAGATGAACAATGCATTAATACTCACCAAACATCTGTACTATCATAGATAGGGGATTTCCCCAGTGGGTAACCATTTTTTACTTTCCTAAAAACCCAAATGTTTTGCTTAAACTATAACTGAAAAGTGAGGAGAAATCATCATTCCAAATCAGTCAAAAAGATCCACCACTTACACACAGTTCCTACTGTTAAGGAGCTATTTTCAAATTAATTTTTTAAACATATTGCAGTTTTTAATCCAGCTTTTGTTCAATATTTTAATTTAAAACAGAAAAGCTGTCATGCCATCATATAATTAAATCAAATTGAAATTTTTTCTTTATACCTGTAAAGGACCAGGAATTTTTTTTTTATATTTATAAAATTAGAATATTATTAAGACGAAGAGAAGAGGATACAAATTGGAGGATAAGGGATCCTCCAAGAAGTAAGAGAAGAACAAAAACAATAAAGAAAAAAAAAAGCATCAATGAAGTAAAGCTGTCCAATCCCTCAACATATCTGTTAAGGAGAGACCCTTAAAAGGACCATGAGCTTTACATACATCATATAGATGCCAAATTAATCTTGTCCCAAATGATGTGTTGAAGAAACCTCCTTAAAAATACAAGAATGATTTTATATCTCTAATACGCCCCCTCACATAAAAGCCCTTTAAACTTGAAGCGTGGACAATGTACAAACCCACTTTACCTTGTCTTGAAATTTAATTTAAATATGAAGAATGAGGGGTGGCAAGGATCGAACTCCTAACCACATGGTCATAAAGGCTTTGATACCATGTAAAGGACCAATTCTCCTAGAAGTTTAAGTTATTAAGTGAAGGGTCAGGAATGGTTTTATATCTCTAACACACCCCCTCACGCAAGAGCCCTTTGGGCTTGAAGTGTGAATATTGCACAGACCCACTTCAAGCCTTGACAATACCCATATAGCAGGTACTGAGGTACGTCTTATCATTAAAAGGAAAAATTGTTATTACTTATCTATTTTTTCCTCTTTTAAAAGCATCTCATTTCCACAGTGACCCACTATCTAAGGTTGGATCTGTATGATTTTTCTTTCTCATTCCCACAGCCCAAGTATTAGAATCTGAAGCCATTATATATAAAACATTTCATTTAAAGTGAATCTTGACTCAAAATCAGTTTCTAATACAAAATTTGAGCATTTCATCTAATCCAACTCACTCTACATGACTTCAAACCAAATGTGAGCTTCTTGCCTGAATTTTACTAAAAATATGGATCATTTTCCTGGCACAGAAAATCCACTGAAGAAGTTGAGATAAAAAAAAAATAACTGAACACCAAAATTCAGTGCAGATATGATTTTTCTATTGGGGAAAAGAACCTTTGCTGAGCTTAAATCTTCTTCCTTTATGAAGCACAACAATCCACCGACTGAGGCTCTAAGGAGGTTGTGCTATCAACAAAATCTTTCTTTGGTTACCAATCTACCTAAGTAATTTCATCTATATAGATTTTCACAAATATGTACCCCATGTACAAGGCTATTACTGCCACCAGTTTTTTTTTTAAGGTAAAGAAAATGCATCAGAAATTAACATTACCTACGATAAAGGTCCTTTGGGTTAATACTTTTCCTAAGTACTGTCCGCTCTGAAAGCCCACCCCAATAAGGAAGTCTTTTCAGTTCAGGGCAGAAGCGCTCAAGTTCCTCATTCCAATTATTTAATACAGAAGCAGGTGCAACAATCAGAAAAGGCCCCCATATGTTTTTCTCCTGCACGAGACGAGCAAGTTAAAATAAAGTCACGAAAATGCAGAAAAACACCAGATCGAATAGCTACCTCAGCTAAGTGGGCTAAAAAAGCCATAGCCTGGATGGTCTTTCCAAGTCCCATCTCATCAGCAAGTATACCATTTAAACCCTGAAAGACACCCAAAGCCTTCAAATTAACAACCAAAAAAAATATAAAAATCATAGGGAAGTTATTTGGGATTGCTCAACAACCTGCTCATAACAATTAACTAGCCACTGAAGACCTTTTAGCTGATATTCTTTTAGACAACCATTAAATAATTCTGGTGTTTGAACTGTGGATGCCACTGGCATAGTTGAACTGCAATATAATAATTACAAAATTAACAGAGAGATTTGCAAATATACATTTATACATGTCCGTGTAGTGTACACGTATGCACCCATATGACAAAAAAAACAGAGAGAGAGGGAGCTCACGGGGTTTGCAAATCAATGTTACTCGCTCCTGCAACTTCCTGTGGTAGTGAATCAGT
Organism: Styphnolobium japonicum; assembly: GCA_023212625.1. Taxonomy (NCBI): domain Eukaryota; kingdom Viridiplantae; phylum Streptophyta; class Magnoliopsida; order Fabales; family Fabaceae; genus Styphnolobium; species Styphnolobium japonicum. The sequence continues at coordinate 15,631,108 of JALBWW010000005.1, forward strand.
TTCACCAGCCTGGCGCAGCCTCAAGCATTCACTGTCAAAAGCACTTGTCAACCTTCTCTGCTTAGAGACTGCTTCTTGAGCAGCCTTCAAAGCTTCCTTTTTCAATTCAGCATCTTCAGGATCTTCCTCCTCATTAGGTCCAGCATCTGAAGAGTCGAACAGTGCATCTTGATCATTTGTTTTTTCATCTACCATGGGTAAAGCTTCTGAAGATAATGAGTTTGACTTGTTCTGCATAAAGTGACTGTACAGCTCAGTTTGTTGTATGAGAAAATTAAGCCTTTGCTGCTGCCTCTTAGCTTCTCGAAGCTCCTGTTCCCGCCTCAAGGCTTCAGCAGCTTCTTTCTCCTCTCTTTTCCTCACTTCTGTCTGCAAGGAATGAAATTGAAAAATTACAGCACACTCAAGTCTAACCGTACAAGTGAAATAGACTATGTTCACATTCAAAAGATAATTCCGAGTACAGATTATCAGATATGCAGGTCTATCAAACAGACCACCCATTTTCTGTCAGATGAAACAAGATGCAATATGTCTAATAAACAGAGCCCAATTCTTCTCATCTGAGTCCCAAAACCCACTTAAACTGAACAGCTCAGACAATATCACCTAGATCAATCATTTGCCACCAGATTTGGAAAACATGTGACACCATTTCGATAATCTCATTGATACAGGAGATTACAAGATTAAGATCCATTAGATAAACACACATCAACAAGATATATGCACACATAAGCAATTCAACAAAACCAAGAAACTTCAGAAAGGAATTAAAAAGTACCATCTCCTTATCTATTCGCTTCCAGAACAGCATCATTTCTCTAGCTAGTTTCCGGATGCGAACGCTACCACCCCTCATCCATTTAAGTGATCTACTCACTTTCATTCTAACCTGAAGAAAAAATGGATCCATATAAGTTATAATAGAGCAAATTCAAAATACAAAACCAACCACCACAAGCTTTGGACTAGATAGCTAAATACCAAAAACCAATGTGAAACAAAACAGAGGAAAAATGTGTAGAAGGGGAAAAACAGGGCATGCCTCTCTTTGACAATTCTCTGAGAACCTCTTGGCATCAATGAGTTGCTTTCGATGAAAAGTAGTAAAAATTCTATGATGCTTTGGTATGTCTCTTCTTACAATGTTTACCCAAATCTTTCCAATTCTGTCCATTTCCTCCTTCTCAATCAAAGCAGGGTCTTTCTTTACCTTTTGCTTCTTAGGTAGGCTTCGTTCAATGATCTGAAGCAGTTAAAAGACAAGGCTGAATGAAAAAAGAGAGAGGGAGAGAGTAAAGATAAAAGAGAAAAGTCTCTCATCATAATATCCCAACTAATACATTGGTGTAAAGCACATGGTCTTTTTAAGGGAGTTTCCCTAATAGATATGTTGAGGGATTGGGCAGCTTAGCTCAATTGATTTTTTCTTTTTTCTTTGTTGTTTAAGGTTTTGCTCTTACGGTAAGGAGGATTCCTTATCCTCCAAACTCATTGCAATTTCTTCTCTTTGTCTTAATGAATTTCTTCTTATATCAATATATATATATATATATATATGTATATATATCCGAACTGATACATACCTCATAGGTGTCACCTTTTTCCAAAACCTTCACATAATAAACCTGCAATACACCACCCTCAGACAAAATAGATCGCTTTATACTTCCAGCTGCCCCCTCCGGAATAGAGGAATTCAAACCAATATCAGATACTTTCAGACTGAATTTATGAGCCGAATTAGAAGCTGACATAGCCTTTAATCGTGCCTGAAGTGATTCATATTGGGATAGGGCTTCCCCCATGCCCGCTTGGTTTCTAGACCCAAACCTTTTATCAGCAGCCATCATTGCAGCCAAGGACCCCAAATCCAAGGTACCCTTTAAGTAAAATTCCTCCACGTGGATATCCGAGAAGCTTGGAAGGTTCAGCGTTGAAGCCAACTTATCATAAATTGGAGGAATCTTGTAAGTAATACCATCCCCAATGTCCAAAGAAGCAGGTTCATACATAGTCCTGCAAGAAGTTTACAAAAGGTAAGTTCATTTGTAACATAAAAAATGTTCACTACTCAAAAACTACAATACTATCAAGGCAACAGAACAGAAAAGGCAAACCTATCAGTGCCATATTGCTGCATAATATCTGCACCACGGTAGTTTCCTGGTTTCTGAGAACTGGAATCATCTAGCCATTCATATGTAGTCTCTGCAACATGTAATCCTCCCCTGTGCTCATTCCCCGACTTTCGAGCTTTTAAAACAGTGTTACTTTTGAGAAGTGGAACAGCAACCCGATTTTGGGCAGGACTAGACGAGGTATCCTTAAACCTCCTCTTGTATTTCTGAATATGCTCTCCGAGCATTGATCGATATCGCTCCTCTGTCATGTATGTCCCGTAAAAACTGCCCTTTTCCTCGTCGTCACTGTTTTGAGACCACGTCCTCTTCTTCAAGAAATCTACCTCCCTCCCGTGCATATTCCCATTACTGTGATTTGCAATTCCCCCAATACCTACTTATGGAAGCATCCCAAAGACACAAGAGTATACTTACATAAGTTACAACTCTTGAACCAAAAAAAGTCACCCACCATCCAAAACAGTAAACTTTACAATAGAACCATAATTCACAAGTATAAAAATCCAAGTATGTAAGAGCCCCATCAAATCCAAAAAGAAGTATAAACAAAAACAAAAAAAAGTAATGCCTACCTTGGCTATCTCTGCTCTCATCCTGACTACTATTCCCATAATAATCAAAATCATCATCTTGATCAGGAAGTTGGAAGTTCATCAAAGGCTACAAAAACAACGCAATCAGAAATACAAAAACAAAAACAAACAAATAAATAAAGCAAAGAACCATATTAAATTCGTTGAATATAAATATATATATATATTGAATGTAAATAGCTAAACACCAACAACAACAAAAGCGAATCGAAGAAAAGATAAAAGGCATGCAGAATCTCCAATCCAGACAACAATGGTGGGGAAGGAAACACGGTAACAAGAAAAAATTGGGGAAACCCCAATGCGACAAACCTCAAGATTGAAGAGAGTGGAGTAGGAGAGCGAGTCCTTGGGTTTGCTTCTGTGATCCATATGGTGCGAAGGCAACGTTGAGCGAAGGAACCCTAATTCTCCGAAAAAGCATGAACGAAGAAGAGGTTCGAAAGAGAGAGGGGGAGAGAAGAAGAACCCTAGCCCTAAAACGAGTGAGGGTGAAAGGGAAGAAGGGAAGGGAAAGGTGCGTAGGATAAGGTGGGTAGCGAGGAGAAAGAGAAAGAACGCAGACGGTGTGGGAAGCATGGATGGATGCTAACGTGCGCTGGGTGGGTGACATTTTTGTTAACGTGCGCTACCGAGTATATTTCGTTTTTGTTGGTCACAGTGGAACTAGGAGGACTTTGCCGTATCTGGTGAGTGAGTGAGTGAGTGATGGGGTAACGGTATTGAGCGGGCAGAGAGATAAAGAGAAGGGGGTGTTACAAAAGAGAGAGAGAGATAAAGGGAACATTTTCTAAAAGAAAAGATGACCAGAGATAAATGAGAAATTAAAAAAATATATAGAGAGAAAACAAAGTTGATTGAGTGGTAGATTTTAAATAAAAATATGGGGAGAATGTATTATTTGAATTTTCCTTTTTTCATGGATGAATAATTTTCAATTGAATTCGTTCATAGTTAGATACCATTGTATGTATGTACAAATAGTTTGCATATTTTGTGCTAAATAAAATATGTTTGGAATTGATTTCATTTATAAATGAAATTCTTTATTTACAAAGTTATAAAATAGAAATTGGTTTGATTTTGAAATCTTTTTGGAATTAAGTTGTGTGTATACATAAGTCTAATTAAATTTTGTTGGATTTGAATAAATGATTTTGCCCTTATTACTTTATCCACTTTATCTATTCAAAGCAATGTTTTAAGAACCGAACCAGCAAAACTTCTGAATCATGATTTGATTGGTTCAATTGGTCAAATTGATGATCGAACCAGATAATAATAATAATAATAATAATAATAATCATCATCATCATCATCATCATATAACTCATTTTCATTAAAAAAAAAAAGACCTAATTGATAAATCTTAATTTAAAGTTTCAAACTCAAACAACCAAATTACCAAACATAACATATTCATATCATAAGTAATTCATTTTTCTAGTAACTAGATCTATAATTCAAAATGCTAGTTAGAATATTAACTCATATTTAATTGGCATAATTATAATGCTTGTAGGCTCTTTACTACAGGTTGCTAAGGGGAAGATTCCGCTAATGCCATCTAAAGGGTATTTATTGGATTATTTAATCCTATGTGAACTAGCATAGTCACATATTTTGCTAAAAGGTTTGGATTAATTAAATTTTATATTTGTGAAGCATATTTTGATTAAGTTCATTTGTAATCACTTTTGTTATTTGACACTTAAACCTATTACGGATTGTGACTATAAGTGGCCCTTGTGTATGAGTTTTCTATGATGGGTAAGTTAACACATTGTAAATACAAAGAGAGGTCCCTACTCTCATCTTATATGTATTATGATTGCCCCTTTGAAATCATAAGATTGAATGCATATAGGGAATAAACGTAGTTTCTCTCCTACACATTGGGATTCATGTTGGTCTTTTTCTCATGGTGCTTCTCTTAGAGATATGGACTCCTATTCAGTATACATGCAATTCTAAAACTAAGGTTCCATTTGGATAGACTTGTATACAATTTATTTAGGCTTATATACTACAATAAGCACTTATAAAGTGTTTTTATTCTATTTGGATGAGCTTATTAAATAACTTATAAAACCCTTATAACTTGTTTTGGGTTTATTTTCATAAGCAAAAAATTCAAGCTTATAAAAATAAGCCTTTGCGAAAGTTAAAAATAACATAGGTACTAGTTGTTTTTATAATAATTTTTGATAAAATTAACTTTAAGGAATTGACACAATTCATAGCATATCCATCAAATGCACGATACTTATTCTAAAGGGTTTATGAAATGCACTTCTGGAAGTGTTTATCCAAACGTTATTTAACTTATTTTCGATCGCGCTTACAATAGTAAAGCTTATTAAATAAGTTCTACTCAAATAAGTACTTATATAAGCTATTTTTGTAAACAACACATGGCAAATAGAGTTTTGATGATAACCTAACAAAGGCTCCCTCACCAAGAGAACAAGAATAAAGATCACAAGTTGTCTTCAAGTATATGTAGGACTTAGTTTCTCTCTGTAAGAGTATTTTTTCATGAATCACTTTGCAAGCACTTTTTTTTTGTTTAACAAAACCCTTTCAAAAAGAGGAACCTAGCAAGGGATAAATTTGTATAAATCTTTTGGAAAGAAAGAGTCTCCTCATATTTAAAATGTGTATTTTAAACTTCTCAAACCAGAAAGCACATGTAGTCGACTACGAGGTTGGTGTAGTCGACTACACAGCTCTTTTACTTCACAAATACACGTTTCATACCTTTGGTTCGTAGACACTTGTAGTCGACTACACATGTTCTTTGTTTTAAAATCTCATCCTTATGAACTGATTCGAGGAAACTCGTAGTCGATTATAGGTTTGGTGTAGTCGATTACAATGTTTTTAAAAAAATTACTCCTTTTGAAAATGAGTTGTCCCGAGGAGACACGTAGTCGACTATGTGTTGTTGTAGTCGACTACATTCTTTTCTAGTATAAGGCCCCGTACAATTCAGAGTGGGTTTGCTGTCATTGGAATCTAAGCAGTGTGTACATATTGGACCATATCGTGGGCTATAGGCCACCTTTTGAGCTGAAACTCGGCCATTGGAAAGATAAGACCCATATCGCCAACTTCCCTGAAGATCATTTAGTCAATAGATGTCGTTTTAGGCATTATTATGAAACTACAAGTTGGTTTGAATTTGGAAACACGTTTTGCCAACCTAACTTGAGGTAGGTGCAATGTTTTTGGAATATCTAGAGTTGTAAAATTCCAAATGGCATGAAACTAACACCAAAAGTTCAAGGAGACAATTTTCTACAACTATCATGAAGATCTCCAAGCCCAAATACATCGTTTAGGTCATGAAAATCAGGCTGGAAGTTAGAGTAGAGTTGCTGACTAGAAGCCACCAACCATACATCAACCCACCAACCATGCATCAAGCTTCCATATTTGACAATTTCCATGTTTTTACAGCTTGCATTCAGATTATTTTTAATTACAAATTGGCTTCTAGGATTAGTATAAATAGAGTCAATCTCTTTGTATTATACATCATTCAATTTGAAGTAAGTTTTGAGTATTTGTTTGATAAAAGTTTGAGTATTTGTGAGAGTTTTCTTTCTCTTCTTCTCCATTCTCTTTAGAATTTTGTTTTTGTTATTTATTTTATGAGTTCTTCCTTCCCATCCATGGAAGGCTAGGCTCTTATAATCAATCCAAGGGATTAGCCATCTTGATGTTTAATTTGGAGATTTTGTTTCACTTGTTCATATTACTTAATTATTATTCAAGTTTCTTTTCTTCTTTTTTTGATTTTTATCTAGATTGAATTGCTTAATTTGATTTCGATGTTGATGTGATAATAGCTTTATTATCATGTATTCAAAAAGGATCACAAAGACTAAACAATATATCAAAGCTTTTTGATGGATTGTTTAGCTTGGTTAAATTCCGGATCTTAAGTTAATTTATGTTGGATGGCGCTTACTTTATCTAACCTTGGTTAATCAAATCCTAGATGCTTATCTAGTAGAGGATTCTTGGATCATGTTGAGGCTTCTTGATGTGATCTAAGGCCAAGAATATGGTTAGCAATTAAGTGAATTCCTTGTGATCAATGATAGATTAAACTCAAGATCGGTAAATTTCCTTGAATTGGTTAATTTATTAATTACTTTTCTTGAAATTCAATCGTTGTATTTTCTTACAAATCATCAAAACCCCTCATTTTAATTATCTTGATCTGATTGAATCTTTTTTTTTTTGTTGGATCCTTGAGAGACGATTCGGTTCATGCTCTATACTACAAATTAGTTTGTGAACCGATAATTTTTTATTTATTTGACGGGTCTTGACAACCTTTTGTCAAATTTGGCGCTGTTGCCGGGGATCCAAGGCAATTATTTGATCATTTGAAGACCACATCTAACACTAACAATTTTTTTGTTTTGTTTTTGAAGCTTTTTTAAGTGGAATTCTGCTAAAATTAGGTAAAAGGCATCCTATTAAGATTTTGGTTCGGTAAAGTATCTTTGATTGAGCTAAATTTTGATAGACTAATTGAAAACGTTATTTTGAAAAAGACTTACTATTTATAGTGAGGTCACCCCTATTTTAGACAAATTCTATCCTTTAGATCTCTTTTTTAATTTTTTAATATTTTTTATTATTCTGTTGGATAATATTTTTGAGTATCTTTTACCCTGTGGTGGTCCCATAATTTTTAAAAATCTCTAGATATGTTTTCTGTAATTGTTTTGTGTATATTTTTACACTTGTTTTTGTGATTTTGTGTTTGATCACTAATCTGATGGAGCATAAACTTGATGAGCTGGCTTATTTGGTAAGGCAGTTAGCAGTGGGACAACATCACTTGCATGTGCAGAACCTGCAAGATTTTGCAGTATATGTTGTAGCTTTTTTCATCCCACATATACATGCCCCACATTGCAAGATGATGGTTCTGTATTTCATGACCATTCTGTTAATGCAACATGTGTATTTCTTGGTGAACCACAATACCAACAGTCTGGATATGATCCTTATTCTGCTACCTATAACCTTGGCTGGGGAGATTATCCTGACTTGAGATATGAAAATACAGCACAACAACAACCAAACCATTATATACATCCATTCCAACAACCAATGAGTTCACAATAGTTCCAACCTTATGTTAGACCAAGCAGTCTATACCAGGAGCCTATGCCCCAGCAAGGCATGAAATCTGAGCCTACATTGGAGGACTTAGTGAAGCAATTGGAAACTAATAATCTGCAGTTTCAGCAGAGAACTGAGACCTTTCAACTAAGAACTGAGACCACCATTCAGAATTTGAATACCCAAATTGGTCAGCTAACATCTACATTAAGTCAGTTGAGCAAGCAACATATGCAAATATCTGATTCTGTAGAACATGAGATCATTGATGTGAAAAAACCAATTGATGATTTGTGTGCTGAATTTGCTAGTTTTACTGATTTTGCTGATTTTGTTTGTTGTGATGGTGATATGTTGTGTAATGCATGTGCTGAGATTGTTGCCTTTTTGAGACATGATGAATCTTTTTCAGCAGATTATGCAGCAATTCAATCTACAGAAGTAGTGAAGCCACCAAAATTGGAGTTCATTGTGGTTATTTATCTTGATCTGATTGAATCTTTGTTTTTTTTTTTTTGGATCCTTGAGAGACGATTCAGTTCATGCTCTATATTACAAATTAGTTTGTGAACCGGTAATTATTTATTTATTTGACGGGTCTCGACAACCTCTTGTCAGTCAATGTCATCGATAGTGGCACTGATTGTGAAGACCTTTTCCTACAAATGTTATCAATTGTGGTGTGATAAAATCTACTGGTAGGAAGTATGTAATTCTTCTTTCGCAGTGTATAAAGAAAGTTTTTTGTATAATTGGAAATATACCTTTATTGCTTCGTCTATATTGATGTCCAATATATCTTTCAACGGTCTCCTAGTTTTGGTCATTCTCTTTGCAAAGTCTACTTCTATTTGTTCCTGTGGCATGATCTCATGAACTTGATCTTATTCAGTGGTGACCCTGTGTCATAATTAAGTGAATTTGAAGTTATCAATTGATATATGAAAGTTCATTTGGTTATAAATGTACTTGAATTACCTGTTTGTAAGATCCGCAGATTCTAAAATGTCGAGGTTGATATATATTCTTGTGCTTGTAGTTGAGTTTATTGAATAATCATCTATAGGAATATGTGGCATTTTATGACATATTAGAGACACTTGTTTAATATTAAAGTTTTTTGAAAGTACCTTTGAATTTCTTCACCAAGGTGGAGGTGATTGCTACTGTCACTGGCCCTATATTTTGGTTGCACAATGTAGGGTCAATTTGGTGGACTGTGTTTTGCCATAGTGTGACCTTGACCTTTTCGTTCCTTATTTTTTGTTGACCAAGAAAATGGGGAAGAAATAATCAGATTTAAGAGAAACCAACTAGTGCATATATTATATAGAGTCAACCTGCATATATTATGTTGTATAGAGAGGTAGACATTTGAAGAGAATTTGACTTGGCGAAGGTGCAGTTAAGGCTGATGAGCGTAATAAGTGTGCAGGGTTCATAACCTTCTACATAAAGACTAAGACAATGGGGAAGAAATAACCAGATATAAGAGAGATCAACTGGTGTCAAGTCTTGGGTATTTTGTGGATAATGCTTTTTGAGATGGAATGGTATTATGCTTTGAAATTAATGGCTGAATGGAGGAGTTGGGTGGGGAGGTGTGGCACTCGTTGTGTGTGTGTATGTATTTGGTGTGGTCTTGGTTGCAGTGATGAATGGGCTTGTAATATAGGTACTTCTTGTGACTTCTCATTGGCTGGAGATTGTAGGCTTAGAATAACTTTTATTGTTACAATACAGGGCTGACATCTTGACATAGCCTGAGTGTCTTGTCCGATAGGTTAGGTAGCAAGCCTGTTGGGCTCATAAGTTGATGAAAAGTACTCATGTGGTATTGATGCCTTTTGCATGATTGATAAGTTCTAATGGCTTCCAAATATAAAAAAAAATAAAACCCAACAAAAGGGGGAGTCACAAAAGTCAAATTGTATATATATATAGATGACACGTCACTTTGATAAGCACTCATGTAAGAAATCCATACAATTAAATTATACTAGCAATGGAAAAACAACCTTGTTAAGGGAAAATTTGAAGGGGTCTAGAAATGATCCATAAGAACATAGAATTTCAAGTATTTTAGGTTTATTTAACCTCAGCCTACCATAATGATTTAGTTTCAGCCAAGTCCAGCTAGTTTTTTCTAGAGTCTGAATCTGTAGAGAAGATTCAAAGCAAACAAATAGAGAATTCCCCTTGAAAAGTGTGAAGTTTAATCCTCCCACTTACTTGCAGCCTTAATTCCTCCACCTCTTCATTTTAAGACAAATCTAGTGTAGGAATAGATTTTATTTTATAGTTGAATAGATGAATGGATCGAGATGGGAGTGAACATAGTAACTTCAAAGGGCTTCAGTTTCTAGATTTATTGTGGTTGGCGAATAAGGATGGTTTCAGTTTATGAGCAATAAGCTTTGACAAATTGCATATGAATATGAAGTTCATTATCACAAGTTTAGAACCATCCTCAAGACATGATGGTTTATTGGTACTGATACTTAAAACTAATGCGGATAATAGGTATAATTAATTAACTAAAAAAAAGGGATGCCAAAAGGGATGCCAAAAGGTATTATGAAATGTTTGACTATAAATTCTAAAAGTCCTTATTCCAAGAATGTTTTGTATAGAAGTTCAAATTGCAATGTAATTAAAAAGCAGAAGAGTGTCTCTTATTTTCTCAATATTTGTCTGACACCATTTATAAGATCACATCTTACTGTGAGGAGCATGGAAACAACTAAAGTGCAATTACCCTTAAATATCAATTACTGCTGGGAAGATAGGGAACATTTTAAGTGGTTCATCATTGTACACAAAGCTAGCTGACAACAAATGGGTAGAGTTTAGTTTGAAATAGTGATCAACTAAGCCATATTCAGAAAAGAGAGAAAAATTAGCAAGGCTAAGTTTGTTTGCCTCAAAATGCTTCTGAAAAATGGCTTTTATGTGATGGAATATACCTTGTAACATTCACCAACAAAAGCTTCAGTTATGAGTGTTAGTTAGCTTATATTCTTATTAATGTGTAGGACACCCAACTATACGAGACGTGTCTAAATCATAAAAGTGGGGGTGAAAATTCAAGTTCAAATGTGAGGAAATAATTTGATAGTTTGATCACTACACATTAAAAAAGAGTAGCAGATCCTGCTACAGAAGGGTAACTAAGCCTTTAGGATACTTCACACTACTGTTAATCCTATATATGACGATGCATAACTGGCCTAGATATACATTAGTCTGTTCAATGTTAACTATTGAGTCCATTGTCATAATATTAAAGCCAACATAAATTTTAATATCTGTGATAATTATTTGAACAATTTCATTATCCAAAAGTGTTTAGAGAGAAAATAAATTGCTAATGAGGATAGATATTTCCTTTTTTATATACACATACTTTAATTGAGAGAACATATTGGAACATATTTAGAAGCAAAACATGCTTGTTTTTCAAACTAAAATTGTCTTATGCAGATATAGATAGTGTAATGGTGAGTTACTCTTTTAGGATCAACCCCATTCTGTGTATCCTTGTTTTTCTGCCATTGACATTTATTTCTTCAATATGTCCTAGTGCATGGAGTCTTCCAATGATATTTGCAATAATGGTGAAAAGAATGTTACAGTAAAAAAAATTGTTGTGAATGGATTTTTTAATGATTATATTTTTTGTATTATATATTTTTTCTAACCTATGAGCATAGTCCTTTCGCCAACCCTTTCCGAAAGAATTTGTAGTGAAGCAAACTCGAAGTAGTGATTTGGGATGTTAAGATAAGTGTCTTCTAATCCTTTAACAGTTGTTGTCAACAAGAATATTGCTTTCACTGCCCCAGTGACTGGTTTGTAGTTGTCATTTCCAGGCACTACTTTCAGGTGCCTGATGGTGTACAATTTCCCCTCTCTTAGGATCAGCTTGAATTTGGCAATGAGATTTTTCTTCATTGATGCATATAGAGGAGTTCCCTGTATTTTTTTCAAAGGAAGCATGAACATGGGATAGGAAATTATACAGTTATGTTGAGAAGGCATGTCTTACAATTGAATTGAAAGGACTAAAAAAAATGAAAAATGGAAAAAAATTTTTCTAGTTCTAAAAGTTTTAAATGAAAGAACAAAATTGTTTCTAAATGTCTCAAAAGAAACAGCAAAATGGATCATCAAAAGTATTCTATTTCTAAAGGAAAAAATAAAATAATTCTCAAATCCTTTTTTTCTATTTGGATTCAACAATCAGTAACAATAATAAAATGATTTACGAATCATCCATTCCAATTCAATCTATTAATTGGACACATTGTTCATTGACAGAAAATAAAATAAAAGATCTGAATGCTAAAACAAAGATAATCAGTGTTATCTAAACACATTCTGACACAACTTGACTTAATGTAGTTGGTCCTATTTCATAATTGATTGTAGTACAACGAAGATATACTTGTCAATGTCATCATGTTGGAGTATGAGATATTGGTTAATGTTACTGTTTGTTCAAGTAAGGGTAAATGAGCAAAAGATGTAGTAAATAGATGGAGAGATCAGTTGGTTTGGGAAATATCAATTCAAAAATATGAACATGGAAATAAAGGCATGCTATTTATCTAGGATGTTAATTATGTTTGAAATTTCAATGGGCTTTTACATGTGTAATTTTTCCTTGTTGGAGGCAATATCAGAAGTGTTTTAAAAAAAGCTATTTTTTTTTAAATTTTGGATTCAATTGTATGTGGGGTAAAATGCAAATTAATTATATGAATGGTGTATGTAGTGTTTACCTTTTCATCTATAAGTATCATTTTGATGTAGATTTAGTCCTTTTCATTTTGTGGGGTGAACACATTCCATAAGTGAACTACACATACTTTGGCAATCCAATGGTCACTGTCTGAATTGAGTTCTTGAAGAAATTATTGATCCACTCTTCTAATATGAAGATTTTTGCAAAGTATGATAAGATAGTGATAGAGAGACGAGGTGAGAAATCTATAAGTATGTCTGTTTATATAGACATGAATACTCTTAAATGAGGAGGTCTTTTCCAATTAGCTGTCATGTAACTCGTGCATTGAATTATGATTATTTTTGTAAGTTATACTTTGGGCATTATTTGAATTTAATTCGTTGAACTATAAGGAATGATGTTGAGCATTGATGAGCATCATATTTGCAAAATGCTATAGTAACAATAACACTTATTAAATAAAATGAGAATAAAATGAAATAAATAGGAATAGCAAAGGGCTTCTCAATGAAGACAAATGATTTAATGGGCAATAATAACTTTGATCTTTACTGATTTAATGGGCAAGCATTACCTTTAAAATGGTATGACTGATGAGTTACTTGTCTTCACTTTCCTTTTAGACATTTTTCATCTAAAAGGGAGAAAATGAAGGATTTACAGAAGAGATCTAATTAAGCTCCATTGTATATATCAATTGAACACTCAACAGATAAAGCACCATTATTATTCGCATGTAAAATGTACATAGACCATATATATAATTTTTTGATTGGAACTATTAGTTATATTTCTATGAAGTGGCTAATATGAGAAATATCTTAAGATTATAATAGATTATTATTGTCTGTAAAGAAGTAGGGAATTTCTTTCATTAATTTTGTTTGTAATTTTACTAAAAACAAAGATAGTCATGTTACCAATACTATTATCATCATTTTACTGTGGCAAATAGTCAAACACATAAAAACAAAAGATCATAAAGATATTCAAGAAATTGTTCTACATAAGAACTTGCAATTATTCTTTCTTGACCCAGAGAACACTGGCAAAATGGAAAAGGCATATGTAGTTGCTCTGCTTGACCCTTTTAACAAAGCAAAAGAGAAGGGTTAGAAAGATAAAAAGGACTTTATAACTTTGATAATACAATGCTAGCAATAGTACATCGTCAATCAATTTCAAATATATATTCCCCTGAAATATAAAGGTATATAGAATGAATGAAAATATAAGAACACTCAAATTCAACATCCTAATGATGAAAAAGAGATTTTTGACACATGAGATAAAAATAATTACACCAATAACTTTATCCTTCTTGTCCATGTTAATTAAAATAAATAAGAATCCAACATCATTATAAGTTCAAACTGGAAATTCAAAGAAGAACACAAATCAGATTGAGGAATTTAAATGTTACTAAGAACAAAAACATAGGACAACCCAAACATGACACAAGTTTCAAATTAAATAAAATAGTTATATAAAGAAAATATGTGATATATCAGCTTACTGGCAATCCTAACAAAAATGCCTTATATTTATTGGAAAGAAAATAAAATCTATGTAAATGTTTAGAAAGATAGTACAACTGCTTGTGTTCATATTGCCATTTCACAAGTAAAAAGGAGAAGTTACAAAGGTAAGTAGGATTTCATAAAATCGTCGTCAAAGGTTTTTGGGTGCTATTTATGCTTACTTATAATTGGGTTGTTCCATTTTGCTAAGTTTGATTAAAATTTTGATATATTATCATCAGAAGGAAACATATAAGTATAACCATTTAAGTTGTATGTATGCTTAGGGTAAAGAGACAAAACGGAAGTTGACAATCTGTGTATATTCATTGAACTATGGTTGACCATTGCTTCTTTTTCTCCCCTTCTATCTCTATGTCCCCTTTTGTTTTTAGGTGCTATGGTGAAATTGATCCTACATAATAAAATCACATAATTAAGCAGAAGGAATACTTCAAATTTCATAATCACATAACTGTAGAATCACTTGGAAGTATGTACAATCAAAGATAACATACTGTTGTCTTAACTCCAACTTATGAATACAATTTACTATGAAGACTCATATATAGAATTTTTGTCTACTCAATGTATTAGAAGTACAATTAGTATTAGAAATTCTGAGGAAGGCTAACTAAAGAAATGTATCACTTTTCTTGGATAGCTAACTAATTGGTTAATCACCCAAAAATTTGAAGTAAACAAGTGAAACACAAGAAGGGAGGTTGAATTGTGTTTCTTAACCTTTTTGTAAAACTTTTCGTTAAATAACAAATTAGTTACGACAAAGGTTGAGTCAATAAAACGCAATGGACGAATAAAACTTCTTAGTCCAATTGGACGCTAAAAAGATTTTGTAATAAATCACTTTGAATGCAGTGAAAAAGTTCTACGTTTTATCTTATAACCTTTGTTAAGAAAACAATGGCAATCCCCAGATATTAGTGAATAAATAAAACACAAGAGGGGGGAAGAGAAGCTTAAACAAGATGTTTATCCTGGTTCACTATCACAAACCGAGAGCTAAGTCCAGTCCCTTCAACTAGAAGGATTTTCCACTAATCTTTTGCGAAGATTACAAGTATTGTCCACCTCTTCAGGTACACAAGTATTCTAAACCTCTTTAGGTTCTAAGATCCAAGTATTCTTTTATACCCAGCCTCTTCAGCCTTAAACAACCAAGTTGAATAAAAGAAGGTATAGAAGTGCTTGAGTTTTTAACTCACTACAGGTGAGGATAGAAAATAAATCTCAAGACTTGAACTCTTTACAAGAGTAAGATTACTAGGAAGAAAGAAAGCTTTTATTCTTTTGCACTTTTGATCACACAGATTGTTATTCTCCTACTTTCTTCTTCGAAGACATTTGTATATATAGGTGAGAGCATTTGGAGCAGTCTTCATAAGCTTCTTCGTCCAACGGAAACATTTATTACCTTTCTGAGCAGTATTAAATGCATAAGCTGATATCGTGTGGAACTTCTTATGAAAAGATACTTTGATTATCAAGAATGTCCAAGAATATGATATCTGAGTGCACAGAAAGTTCCTTATTTGCAGGTCTTTGTAGTTGTTAGCGGTGTCAGCTAAGCAACTCAGTTGACTTCTTTTGTAGTGTACTTTGTCAGAGTTCTTCTCAGCATTTAATGATGAACAATTTCTTCATATTTGAATTTTGGCATTTGGATGAATGCTTTGAACCTGAGCTTAGTAAGGAAAATTTTGGACTATCCAATATAATATTATTTGAAAAACAATTTAAAAGGTATTGGACGAAAACTTAGTTTCCTGTAGCTCAAATAAGGAATGGACGCACGTACAAGTAACTGTTTGTTAACACCTTGTTTCCTTGTTAATAAATTGTCAAAACAATTTAGAAACGGGTTACGTGAGTTTTTCACTTATTCATTCTAAATTAAAACTTTTGTTATCTTCAAAACTTTATGGAGTATTAGTTCTTTAAACATTTTGGTTCCAAACCTAATTTCACAAAGGTTCTTTGGTTCCAACAAAATTCATCTAAACAAAAAAGATCATATAAAATCATTAGTTATACTATGTATATGTATATTGCTATCAGAGGTTTTTTCCTTACACTATATTATGCAAAACACCTTTGATAACTTAACCACCATTGAATCCCACAAGAATAGAGTTGCCAGATGTAATTTTCCTTACATAAGTCTCAATAAATTTCTTGAAAAAGCACCAAGTGAAATTATCTCTCTCGAGTTATATTAGCACCACTGTAAAATCTGTGACTTCAATTCTAAGTTGCATCTACTTAGCTTCCTCTTAGACAGTAATGTAGATAAGATTTTTAGGGAATGGAAGCTCTCTAGGAGTTCTGATAGCAATTCATGTCCTTTATTTTTTAATGTTGAATTAGTGGAAACATATGTAGTGTAAATTTTTTCAAAAGGCACAACCTACACACCAAAGGAATTTGAAAAGCTAAGCAAGCTATTGCAAGGTTATTTGAGATTGTTCTTGAAGAAAGAATAAATTCCACACACTATATTATCATTGCTTGAAGCATCACCGCAGATGTCTTCAACCTTTTGGCACGGGCGTTCTTAACTTGGCTCCTCCATCCTTGAAGTTTTTGACCAGTGACCTCTGCGAAAAGGAAAAAAACTAAAATGAAACAAATTGAAATAATAATGACAACAAAAAGACAGAAGCCTGTAAATACTACACCCTTGTCCTTATTCAAAAGAACGTGAGCAATCATGTAATTTTAAAAAATAGTTGCTTAGGCAGTCACTGTTCCAGAGTTGTGAACAAACAATTCCCAACAACAAAAGTTGTACATTTTTTCAACTATCAAATCCTTATAGCACGACATAACAACAACTAAATGGTTAACAACAAAAACTATTTGAAAAATAATAACTTCATAATATACTAGCAATCTTTAGCCACAACCTGCAGTATAAATGAGACCAGCATCAATAAGATTTTACTGCAAGTAAATTCAGAATTGATATGTGATCAATCAATTTGAGACACTTATGTTAGCTTTGTACTAGGCTTTATTAGATGTTTATTGTGCCTAATATTAGTATTTTAGATGAGATTAATGTTGTTGGGTCTCATTGGGCTTTAATGCAAATTGTGAATAATTCTTGGATTTTGATGCATTTTGACCTTTCCTCCTTGGTCAGGCCATAACTTGGGACTCAGTGATCCATTTGAGGTGATCTTGGTGTCTTTGGAAAGCTAAGACAAGGCTCTACAAGTTTTATGAGAACTCAAGAGCTGGATCGGACTTCTAAGGGTCCAAAATATCCTTCCAATGCAGAGTGGACTTGCTGTCACTGGAATCTAGGCAGTGTGCACATATTGGACTATATAGTGGGCTATAGGCCTCCTTTGGAATTGAAACTCGGCCATTGAAAAGATAAGACCCATATCTCCAACTTCACTGAAGACCATTTAGTCAATAGATTCCTTTTTAGGTATGATTATGAAGCTACAAGTTGGTTTGAATTTGGAAACACGTTCTACCAAGCTAACTTGAGGTAGGTGCAGAGTTTTTGGCATATCTGGAGTTTTAAAAGTCCAAATGGCATGAAACTAACGCCAAAATTTCAAGGAGATAACTGGCTACAACTTTCATGAAGACCTCCAAGCCAAAATACATCATTTAGGTCATGAAAAGTAGGCTGGAAGTTGGAGTAGAGTTGCTGACTTGAAGCAACCATACACCAACCCACCAACCATACACCAACCCACCAACCATGCATCAAGCTTCCATATTTGACAATTTCCATGTTTTTACAGCTTGCATTCAGATTATTTTCAATTACAAATTGGCTTTTAAGATTAATATAAATAGAGCCAATCTCTTTGTATTATACATCATTCAATTTTAAGTAAGTTTGAAGAAAGTTTGAGTATTTGTGAGAGTTTTCTTTCTTTTCTTCTCCATTCTCTTTACAATTTCGTTTTTGTTCTTTTATTTCTGAGTTCTTCCTTCCCATCCATGGAAGGTTAGGCTCTTATAATCAATCCAAGGGATTAGCCATCTTGATGTTTAATTTGGAGATCTTGTTTCGCTTGTTCATATTGCTTAATTGTTATTCAAGTTTCTCTTCTTCCTCTTTTGATTTTTATCTAGATTAAATTGCTTAATTTAATTTAGATGTTGATATGATAATAGCTTTATTATCATATATTCAAAAAGGATCACAAAGACTAAACAATATATTAAAGCTTTTTTATGGATTGTTTAGCTTGGTTAAATTCTAGATCTTAAGTTAATCTATGTTGGATGGTGCTTACTTTATCTAACCTTGGTTAATCAAATCCTAGATGCTTATCTAGTAGAGGATTCTTGGATCATGTTAAGGCTTCTTGATGTGATCTAAGGCCAAGAACATGGTTAGCAATTAAGTGGATTCCTTGTGATCAATGATGGATTAAACTCAAGATCGGTTAATTTCCTTGGATTGGTTGCTTCTTTAGATTTGTTTACAACTTTAAATCTCATACTTTTGTCAATCTTGTTAATCAGCAACAAAACCCCCTTTCTAATTATCTTGATCTAATTAAATCTTTGATCAATATGCAACCTCCTTTATGCCACGGTTGAAGGCAAAGATCAATGAACCTCTTACTCATAATCCAAAGAAGAATTGGCAAATAAAGGAAAAAAGAAACGGGTGAGGGGTAAGGGTATTCATTTTTCATACCTTTGCAGCCTTAGAGAGGTTGTAACTTGCGACATGTGAGTTTCTTCAAAAATTGATGACGTGTTGAGATGGTATTGTAAGTTAGAATAGAAAATGTGAAAACATCATATGTGTCAATTTAAAAGAAGCTAATATGGGTGATGTGTCAGTTTTATAGTGGATGAGGTGTCAGTATTACAGTTTGTGAATCTGCTTTAATATGTACATAAGAAGAACTGGAGGAAGCAAAAATTTAAAAAAAAAAAAACAGAACTAAAATATCTAAATATCTACTGAGAGGAAAATAAAATAGTGCAGACAATTCATCAAATCAGCAAGGGACTGCAAGATATATAGGTTTCATCTAGATGTAGTAAGTTATAAAATAAAAGATTTACCAATAAATAAATTGAGTAGTGCAATGTCTGGGTCATTGTATTGACAATATAATTGAATGTAACTTTCAATTGCTGGAAGTCAGTTAAGAATTAGGAACAGAGGCAGACCAACATGACCAATCACATGAGTATGACTAAGATGAAGCCTTTTCATTTCAATTTTGAGCGAGCTTTGCACTTGTTCTTCCATTTATCCTTCAAGTCTTGTGGTGTACGATGCTTAAGATCCTTCTCAAACACATGAGAACCAAATGAAAAAAAAAATTGCCATGGGATTTTTGGGTCAAATATAACCTTAAAATACAGAAAACATGATACACAAGTAATACATTAAACCATAGGGCTCAAGATGGAAGAAACACGTTCTAAGGATTCAAATTCTTTAACTTTCTAACGGAAAATTATAAAGTTCTAAACCACAGAATTGTAGAAGCAAAAGAAATCCATTTCTTAAGAATAATGTTCACACAGAGATTGCAATAATCTTCAGGAATTTATTAAAAAATTGATTCGATGATTCAACTTTCAACATCGCAAAGAGTACTTGTGAATTACAATAAAAGAAAATAAAAATACATCCTGAAGAAAATTTTGTTATAAAAAAACTTTAAAACACTGGACATGACCAGATAAGGCAGAATTTCTTAACACCTCAATTAATTAGAACTTCAATGATAACATATATGAGGGAAAGCATAGAAACTTACTACAGTGTTTCATGCTTCCAGATTCTCATGAAGTATCTAGAAATAATATGCTTTTCACATTCATCTTCAAAAATTTCCTCTTTCTCAATATCAAGTGCACAAAATAGCTCTACTGCTCCATCCATATTGTGTTGTTTTTGCATTTATTTTGGAATTTCTTCTCCAGTATTGCTTTGATTAACAGAGACAATATTTGCTTTTTTAGAAGAAAATTTATCACCACCATCCCCATCTACTAACCCATTACTTACAATTTCCTTTTCTCTGTAAGATGAGTGGACTCATGATATAGAGGCTTGTTGCTGACTTCTTTGAAACTGATGATTATTGACTTCATTTGCATGCTCACCAACATGATCTTCTCTATTGTCTTCACACCCTAGTAACTGATCATTTCTAAAGCAAAAGAAATAGGTATAAGATTATTATATGAAAATGCACATATCCTGCTGTAAGGACACTACCAAAGTCACTGCAACCAATTTATTCAAGGTTGGCCTACCAATAAATTTTGAAAATCAATTAGTTTAAAGGCACCTAAAGTACCTATCTAGTTGTTGGAATGTTAATACCATGTGATCATATGAAGGTGGAAAGATTAAGGTAGCTATCCAGTTGGGGAAATATTTGTATTTAACATATCACTTTACAGTTCACATAACAAAATTTCTCAAGCATGACATGAAACTACATGGAATAAAATTTGTGTGAAGTTTTGCAAGAACACAACTGGTAAGGCCAATGTGGTCATTTTTATTTTATTTTATAAATTGATGCATAGAATACCTGGCATTAGCTATTTGATAATTATTGCCATGTTACCAGTCTAAGTTTTGCCCCAAAGACTCGTTTAAAAATAATTATGAAAACTGAAGTGTAAGTATATCAAGGGGTAGTATCCTACATTCTTGTGACTTGTGAGATAGGATCCTTGTTTACTGAATGAATAAGGCTGTCCATCTATCCAAATCCTATATGTGCAGATTGTTATTTTAAATCAGTTTAGTAAGGCAAGTGAAGGTCGAACAGAAATATGTGAATTAGCATATTGGTACTGTCTTGCTATTTACCTTATTATCTTTGTGTTGTGGGGATGGGGCCCCTATAGGATCTCCTTGTAGACAATGTTTAAAGCCATGTTCTCCCTTGGCTGTTCTTCATCAGTGGTGAGGATACGTATGCCATTCCTATTGGTAACCCTTGACAGAGCGACATATAATTGTCTGTGTGTGAATAATTGTTTTGGCAGGAATAGTCCAACATGTTCAAGGGACTGTTCTTGGCTCTTGTTTATGGTCATGGCAAAACATAACGATATAAGATATTGCCTTCGCTTAAGGACAAACGGCCACTTTGATTCTGAAGGTGACAATGTTATTCTTAGGATGAGGATCTTTTCCCCAATGCTAGAGCCACTCATTACTTCCCCTTCCACAAACCATCTGCCAAGTTGTGTGATCTTCATCCTTATACCATTGCATAGGCCAGCACCTTGGTTGATGTTCCTAAGAAGCATGACCGCAACTCCCTTTTTTATTATCAGAATGTGTGTTGGGAACCCTGGTAATTTGAGTGTGTTCAAGAATTCAGTTGGATAAAGGATATCGTGGTCTTCTACATTAAAGTCTGCTTTGCAAATGGAATCAGATGATAGATAAGTGTTTTCTTCACTAGGTAGAATTGCCATCATATGGTCATTGATGACTTCAACAGTTTCATTTGTAGGAGTCAAAATAGCATGAGACATAAGGTAATTTGAGTCTCCAATATGATGTACCAAATTTGGGTAGATGCTTCTAGCAATAGATCGAATGCCATCAGAGCTCATATCGACCATTAAATCTAATGGTATTGTAACCCATGATTCTCCATTGTCAGGACAATGTTTTCTATCACCAATATCAAGTATCCAATCTACAAAGTGTTTCATTTGGGCTTTTGAAGTGGGATCCAAGTTATCGGATTGAAGTTGCATGTTTTCTTGTAATGAATGTACCTCACAAGATTCCCAAAGATATGATGTCTTAATGCAGGCTTGAATGGTATATTGTCTGTCGCCTTTTTGAACAACTAGCAAAATTTTCCTGAAATCACCACCAAGTACAGTTGTTATTTCGCCAAACCGTTTTGACGAACACTCTTCTCTAAAGCTTTTCATAATTTCACGTAGGGTCTGATCCACTGCTTCAAAGCATCTTTTGTCGGCCATTGGAGCCTCATCCCAAATTATCAAGGATGTTTGCATTATTAAGTCAGCGAGTTGCGTGCCTTTATTGATAGCACAAGTGGATTCTTCTATTGGGTTCAATGATATGTGAAATCTAGAATGAGCAGTTTGCCCTCCGGGCAAGAGAAAAGCTGCATTACCTGAAGTGGCCACGACAATAGCTATGCTACCTTCAGACCTAATTTTTGATAGGAGGGTCATCCAAAGGTATGTTTTGCCTGTTCCTCCAAAGCCATTCACAAAAAATAACTTGGCCAAGCTCAAATTAACAGACTGAAGCACAATATCATGAATTCTCTTTTGATAAAAATAGAGGCCACGAAATAACTCAGAGTATTATTCATGCATTTTCAGTTTATCATAACTCAACTCTTCACTGATTAGGCAGTTGTTCATTTGTGTCATTAAGGAGTCATTCGAAATTGTCATCCCTTGGTAGTCTTCCAATGACTTTCCTGCCTTTCTGAGAATCTTTTCAATTTCCAGCAGTACATAGTTCTGCACTTGTTCATCTGACAAACAAAGTTCTGGGACGTGCAACAACCGACGTTGTCTGTATAGAATATCCTCTGAAAGTAGCTTCCAGTTTAATGCCCAAAGGCGTCCAGGATTGACGACCTCACAATGCATTAAAATTGTGCAAAACAGTTGGCGGAGCTGTGTCCTAGTACCCCAGGTTGATGCTTATTTCAAGCAATCATCCCATTCTTGATCATCTTCCAGTAATCGAAGTGCATAGCATGCCTCCTTAAAAGTAGGCTACACAATACCATTTGCAGTTCTAATTTCTTGGAAAGAACGGCTACCTCAAACGATGTTGAGAAGCATTCCCAAGTAGTATTTCTCTCTTATTGTGGGAGGAACATAAAAGATTCGACCAACACTTCTACCATTTCGTCTTTTTGTCTATATTTTTTCACTGCTTTTCCACACAAATTTGGTAGGGATTTCAGCATATATGAGATGTCGAGCCTCTGTGTCCTCAGAATTTAAATGCATCCACTCAGTGAACATTGTCTTCTCAATTCCTTGCCAATTCAAGATGTTGTCAACTCGCATAGCTTCTGGGAAATAGATGGTTTGTTGCTCAGGAAGATGGAATGAGATTCGTTCCGCAGCTGGTTCCCAGTAGAACATGTCAAATTGAAAGATTCTCCAAGTAGCCTCTGCAGCTGAAATATATCTACAATCGAGGTAGGCCTTTATTTCATCAGGGGCATAAATTGAAGTTCTTGAACTGCTGCTAGGGTTATCTACACTTGAGATTATTGTAGTTACTCGATCTGGGCCTTTGTTGATGTACTTGAACAGATACTTCACAGACCTTGATCGATTGCAAAGCTCGACATTCAAATGGGCATCATATTTGACTAATAGATTCCTGTTATAGGGGACCACATAATGGTTGTCAAGTTCAACTTCATTCTTCAATATGTACTTTGCATTGTTTCGCCTCATGTATAGAGGGAACCCGTCATCATCAAATGATGTTCTATCATGAAATCTCTTTGGAAAATGCTTTGAGCACTTGTTTATCATGCATGGTGAATTTTTATTTAAAACACCACAAGGTCCATGGACCATAAATCTCTCAACTACATTAAATGCGACAGGATCCACCTCTTTATCTGGAATCTCGGCTAAAATGATATCATCAATCTGTGTTATTGTCTGGATTTTGTCATCTGGGTGCAAGAAAACTAATATATGGGCGTGTGGAAGGCCTCTCTTTTGAAATTCTACCATATAGACAACTACAAAGAAGAATTACAAATCACGTGTAAGAGTTATTGTTATAATCCTTTGTAAATTAGAAGATTATCTATAACTCAAAAATTGGTCCTTCAAGGATACATCACCTGCAAGGGTTCTTCCTAATATGATTGACGTTTTATATCATTTAAGAGCTCCCACAATTTTATTGAGAAAACACGGGTGACAATGTCAGCTCAGTCTTCACTCTTCTGCCCTTCGATATCCTCAATAAAATAGTCAATTTCAGGCCACTTTGAATTACATGTAAATGTCAAGAATAAGTCAGGATATCCAACATATCGGCATATTGCCATTGTGTCCTGATTATGAGGACAATGGAGGTTGTTAAATGCCAAAAACAATTGTATCATTGTTAATTAAGGGGGGAAAAGGTAAAATAAGATAAGGAAGGTAATACTTTTTCAACTGATTTTACGAAGTGTGGGGAATCGTCACATACCAGATAGTTTTGAACTCTATATCTAGGTCCACCAGTATAAGAGGAAGGAAGAATTGTCATCCTACCAACACTATCTGTCATAAGGTCTCCTTGGTTGATTGCATATCTTAATCCACTATACAACTCTGCCAGTAGTTGTTTTTGGTTGTTTCGAACCCAATTCAGTCTTCATTCTTCTATGCAAGCATAAGCATCCACCAAATACTGCTGCAATAAACGGCCAGCTCGCAGTAAAGTTTGTGACTCTCCACACCTCTGTTGTAAGCAGAAAACATGGTATTGTCTCATTGTAACAGATTGTTGTTTATACCTTCTTCCTGTCTCTAGATTCCTGTGGCTTATCCTAACCCTAAATCCATATTCCCCGTATAGAAATAGCAATGGATATTGGAGAGCCATGAAGCTTGGGTGCAATTCTGTTATCCTTTGGAGACCAGTTGTTTTGTGTTTGACAATTATATCGCGGTGACATTGACAAGAGGTTGTTGAGACCCGTCAAATAATAAAAATTACCAGTTCACAAACTAATTTGTAGTATAGAGAATGAACCAAATCGTCTCTCAAGGATCCAAAAAGAACAAAGATTTAATCAGATCAAGATAATTAAAATGGGGGGTTTTGTTGTTGATTAACAATATTGATAAAAATACAAGACTTAAAGTTGAAAACAAATCTAAAGAAACAACCAATCCAAGGAAATTTACCGATCTTAAGTTTAATTCATCATTGATCACAAGGAATTCACTTAATCGCTAACCATGTTCTTGGCCTTAGATCACATCAAGACGCCTCAACATGATCCAAGAATCCTCTACTAGATAAGCATCTAGGATTTAATTAACCAAGGTTAGATAAAGTAAGCACCATCCAAACATAGATTAACTTAAGATCCAGAATTTAACCAAGCTAAACAATCCATCAAAAAGCTTTAATAAATTGTTTATTCTTTGTGATCCTCTTTGAACACATGATAATAAAGAATTTACCACATCAACATCTAAATCAAATTAAGCAATTCAATCTAGATAAAAATCAAAAGAGGAAGAAGAGAAACTTGAATAACAATTAAGCAATATGAACAAGTAAAACAAGATCTCCAAATTAAACATCAAGATGGCTAATCCCTTGGATTGATTATAAGAGCCTAGCCTTCCATGGATGGGAAGGAAGAACTCATAAAATAAAGAACAAAAACGAAATTCTAAAGGGAAAGAAGAAGAAGAGAAAGAAAACTCTCACAAATACTCAAACTTTCTTGAAACTTACTTAAAATTGAATTATTGATAATACAAAGAGATTGGCTCTATTTATACTAATCCTAGAAGCCAATTTGTACATGTACATAATCTGAATACAACCTATAAAATATGAAAATTGTCAAATATGGAAGCTTGATGCATGGTTGGTAGGTTGGTGCATGGTAGGTGGGTTGGTGTATAGTTGGTGGCTTTTAGTCAACAACTCTTATCCGACTTCTGGCTTCATTTTCATCACTTAGACAGTGTATTTTGGCTTAGAGGTCTTCATGAAAGTTGTAGCTAGTTGTCTCCTTGAAATTTTGCAATTTGAATCATGCCATTTGGACGTTTAGAACACCAGGTATGCCAAAAACACTGAACCTACCTCATGTTAGGTTGGCATAACGTGTTTCCAAATTCAAACCAACTTGTATCTTCATTATCATGCCTAAAACGACATCTATTGACTAAATGGTCTTTAGTGAAGTTGGAGATATGGGTCTTATCTTTCCAATGGCCAAGTTTCAGCGTAAGAGGAGGCCTATAACTCACTATGTAGTCCAATATGTGCACACTGCCTAGATTTTCCTGACAGCAAACCCACTATGCATTGTAGGGATGTTTTGGACCCTTAGAAGTCCGATCCAGCTCTTGAGTTCTTCATGAAACTTGTAGAGCATTGTCTTAGGTTTCCAAAGACACCAAGATCACCTCAATTGGATCACCGAGTCCCAAGTTATGGCCTAACCAAGGAAGAAAGGTCAAAATGCATCAAAATTCGAAAATTATCCAATATTTACATTAAAACCCAATGAAAGCCCAACAACATTAAACTCATCTAAAATACTAATATTGGGCACAATAAACATCTAATAAAGCCTAATACAAAGCTAACATAAGTGTCTCAAATTGATTGATCAGACATTCTTCATGAGAGGTTTCCCCAACTAAAAGTGCTGCTACTTCTGAGCAAAAAGGTAAGTTGTATTGCCTTCCATCGGCGAGCCTATTGCCGATCAATTGAAGCCTCAATTCTCGAACTTCATGATCGCGATACTTATCACTAGCCATCCTAAATGACTGCACCAGCACATTATGTTCATCTAACATTTGCAAAAGATTTTTCACAAGTTCCTCTTGAAGTATATTGTCTCCATTTTCACTCTGAAGCATGTTTAATCTATTTACAACCTCATTTTTTGTGTCATGAACGTAAAGTTGTGCAAATATGGCTGGCTTTCTTCCCATCCAAAGGGGCCAATGACCCAAGCAAGTGGTACTTTGACCATTCAAGCGATAAGTGTAAGGGCCGGGACACTTATTTATTTCATTGTCAATCTACCCACCCATGGATGTAAAAGCAAAAGCAGTGTTATATATCCGAATATTGCGCCTGAATGATGCTGCCATGTTGTCCCCACGATAGTCAAGTTGTTGTTGTAGTAAAATAGGAGGGGCAGCCAATTATGGGAGTTGTACTCGTCCTTCCATGCAACACATAGAGAATTTCGGTTGACTGGGTGACAAGAGGTTGTTAAGACTCGTCAAATAATAAAAATTACCGGTTCACAAACTAATTTGTAGTATATAGAATGAACCAAATCGTCTCTCAAGGATCCAAAAAGAACAAAGATTTAATCAGATCAAGATAATTAAAAGGGGGTTTTAATGATTTGAAAAGAAAATATACCGGTTGAATTAAAGAAATGCAATTTACAAATTAACCAATCCAAGGAAATTTACCGATCTTGAGTTTAATCCATCATTAATCACAAGGAATTCACTTAATTTCTAACCATGTTCTTGGCCTTAGATAACATCAAGAAGCCTCAACATGATCAAAGAATCCTCTACTAGATAAGCATCTAGGATTTGATTAACCAATGTTAGATGAAGTAAGCACCATCCAACATAAATTAACTTAAGATCAGGGATTTAACCAAGCTAAACAATCCATCAAAAAGCTTTAATAAATTGTTTAGTCTTTGTGATCCTCTATGAATATATGATAATAAAGCTATTATCACATCAATTCAAAAGCAATTCAATCTAGATAGAGATCAAAAGCGGAAGAAGAGAAACTTGAATAACAATTAAGCAATATGAACAAGCGAAACAAGATCTCCAAAAAAAACATCATGATGGTTAATCCCTTGGATTGATTATGAGAGACTAGCCTTCCATGGATGAGAATGAAGAACTCAGAAATAAAAGAACAAAAACAAAATTCTAAAGAGAATGGAGAAGAAGAGAAAGAAAACTCTCACAAATACTCAAACTTTCTTCAACAAATACTCAAACTTACTTCAAATTGAATAATCTATAATACAAAGAGATTGACTCTATTTATACTAATCCTAGAAGTCAATTTGTAATTGAAAATAATCTGAATGCAAGCTGTAAAAACATAGAAATTGTAAAATATGGAAGCTTGATGCATGGTTGGTGGGTTGGTACATGGTAGGTGGGTTGATGTATGGTTGGTGGCTTTAAGTCAGCAACTCTACTCTGACTTCCAGCCTACTTTTCATGCCTTAAACGATGTATTTTGGCTTGGAGGTCTTCATCACAGTTGTAGACCATTGTCTCCTTGAAATTTTGGCGTTAGTTTCATGTCATTTGGACTTTTACAACACCAGATATGCCAAAAACACTGCACCTACATTAAGTTAGGTTGGCAGAACGTATTTCCAAATTCAAACCAACTTGTAGCTTCATAATTATGCCTAAAACAACATCTATTGACTAAATGGTCTTTAGTGTAGTTGGAGATATGGGTCTTATCTTTCCACTGGCCAAGTTTCAGCTCAAAAGGAAGCTTATAGCCCACGATATGGTCTAATATGTGCACACTAATTAGATTCCAGTAACAGCAGAACCACTCTGAATTGCAGGGCCAGTTTGGACCCTTAGAAGTCCGATCGAGCTCTTGAGTTCTTCATGAAACTTGCAGAGCCTCATCTTCGCTTTCCAAAGACACCAAGATCACCTCAAATGGATCACCGAGTCCCAAGTTATGGCCTAACCAAGGAGGAAAGGTCAAAATGCATCAAAATCCAAGAATTATTCACAATTTGCATTAAAGCCCAATGAGGCCCAACAACATTAAACTCATCTAAAATACTAAATATTGGGCATAATAAACATCTAATAAAGCCTAGTACAAAGCTAACATAAGTGTCTCAAATCGATTGATCAAATTTTCCCACACTTAAGCTTTTACATTCCTGGGCAAAACACATAAGAACAAAACTAATGAAAAAGAAGAAACATCATAATATTAAACTAAAAGCATAAGAACTGATTATACCTAATTTAATCCACTTTTATAGGAAAACACAATGACACTTAGCATGTGCCACAAGCCTTTAAACCCCTAGGTGTCTGTAGTGGACGAGTTATAGTCTCGTGAGGGTTTACCAGGATGATACCCACAAACATGTAATACTTTATTTAATCAATTCAACTAATTTTTAAATACAAGCATTGTATCAAATATAAACTATAGTTAATAAGTCAAGTATACTTCAAAGAATAGTTGAATCAAACCAATTGAGAATAAAGTATAGCATAATAATGCTTTAATAAAAAATAGACATGTTCAAATTGAGTAGAATTCCTCACAAGTGACACTCAAATCACACAAGGTGTTTAGGTTAACTGTTTGTGCTCAACTCAGTCAAATTATGAAAGTATTTTACCATAGACTTGCATATACATCAATTCTCCACTACTTAGATCAAATAAATTGCAAAAATCAAGAGGTCTTCAAAAAGGTTGTAATGGGACTATAAGGTGAAGGAAGGGAACAATATGGATAATAGCAGGTTAAAACCAAAGAGAATAAAAGAGCATTGGGGAGTAATTCAAGTAGAAAGCATAAAATTTTACCCAAAACCATAAAATGCTCATTTTCTTCACACATTCCTTCCTTTTTCTATTCTTTTCTTTTACAACCTTTTGGCTTTATTTTATTTTTTTTTTTTGTACCAAGCATTTCATATCAGCACACCAATTCCTCCACACTTAAATCATTGCAAGCAAAAGAACTCATCTAATAAGAAAATCAATGCTCTCCTATTCCATAAGGTGAGGTAAAACATGGTTTTTCACTCAAGGCTTGTAATGAACTAAGAACAAAGAATGGGCAAGTAGGCTCAGAGGGGGTTAACAATGGGATAAATGTAAAGTAGGTTTATTTGGCCAAAGCAGCTAAGTCAAGATAAATGCCTGTCATTTTCATGCAACATACAGATCAATGTAATCTCAAATCGATTCAATGCAAGTTCTAGAAAATAAATTCATAATTGACATCACTTATGAAAGAAAATAAACCAAGTGTAAGTATCAAACTTGGAAAAGCCCAAAACTCACAAAGGTATGGAACATTCACTCAATTCAACCATGCTTTCTTCCTAATATCCACGGTCATATACACATGTATATCATGAATATGATTCAACTATAAACTGTTTTGCATACTTTTATCATCAATTAAGCTCAGATTCAGCACATACTTGCATCAAAATTAATTGAAAAGATCATAAAGAAATTTTATATGCAGGAACAAAATAAGACAAGACCTACTATGAAATGCAAGTTAAGATGCATCTCGAGAGCAAAACTACTCCTTACTCTGCCATCATAAATCTAATAAGTTAGTAACAATAAAGATTAGCTGGTTAGTTTTTTTTTTTTTACTAAACAATGTACATGGTAATGTCAACTATCCCTCCCTCAAACTAATATAAGACATTGTCCCTAATGTCAAAATAAAGATAGGTAGAGAGTGGAGAAGATCTTACCAGAAAATTGCAAATCGACCCTGAAATAAGAAAAATTACAAAAAATTAAAATCATAAGAGAAAACAAAAATTCACAAGGACAAAGTCAAATTAAGTTTTTGCTTTTTGCTGCTGCTACCTTATTCCCAATTCAGTGGAGTCATTGCTGGATGACGTTGTGGTACAAATTTGTGTAGTTGATCGAGCAATTGTTCAGGGGTTGCAGCAGTTACAAGAATTTGACGTGTTGCGTGTGAGATGAACCTTTGTTCCACAGCATGATCAAGAAAACAAAACAAACTGTCATAAAAACCATTAACATTTAATATACCTATGGGTTTTTGGTGAAAGTTTAACTGTCACCAGGATGCAATTTGGAAGATATCTTCCAAAGTTCCAAAACCACCAGGTAGGGCAATAAAGGCATCAACATTTGCTATCATAATGTTCATGCGTTGGTGCATGCAAGATACCATTACTTCATCCCCTACTGTTTTTCCAGTGGGATTGCCAATAGTTAAAGGATTAGGAATGACACCAAGGACTTTGCCACCTCTTAAATGTGCAGCAGTCACTACACAACCCATTAACCCAAGACTACCTCATCGGTAAACTAAATGGATTTCTCTCTTAGCTAGCACTCGACCAAGATGGTTTGCAATATTTACAAACTCTTTATCCTTCCCAAGATTAGATCCACAAAAGACACAAACACTCTTGATCCGACGAACTAAAATGACTTCCATTTTTTTTGTACTCTCACCTTATCAATGATCTAAAGAGAGCAAAGTGCATTATTTAAAAGAATCAAAACTCAAATGTAATAATTACACCTATAAAGGAAGGGTAGATCCGTGTGTCAGGCAAGTTTGAAAATAAGCACAGCAATGATAATAGCTATATGACAAGGATAAAAGATTAATCTATATGTATCAGAAGAAGTTTGAAAATACAAAATGCATATTTCAAAAAAATACGGCTAAAAAAAGTTTTTTTATGAAATTTTTTTTAATGAACAAGAAGAAAAAGGAAAAAAAAAATACTTACAGGAGGTGTGATTGTGCAGAGAGTACTTCTCAATTTATGACCAATATTCCAAGATGAACATGAGCATTATAGTCTCGGGAATCTGACTCAAAAAGACTCTATTTGCCAATTTTTAAGAAAATTGGATAGGAAATCGACCATCGGCCTATAGAGAGCATTGAAGCCGTTACTTGACGTAAAACTAGAGGAAAATGTGAGCCACAATCACACCTCCTGTAAGTATTTTTTTTTCTTTTTCTTTTACTTATTGTTCATTAAAAAAAATTTCAAAAACAAAAATTTAGCCGTATTTTTTTAAAATATGTGTTGCGTATTTTCAAACTTCTTCTGACACATATATATTAGTCTTTTATCCTTGTCATATAGCTATTATCATTGCTGTGCTTATTTTCAAACTTGCCTGACACACAAATCTACCCCTCCTTTATAGGTGTAATTATTACATTTGAGTCTTGATTCATTTAAATAATGTACTTTGCTCTCTTCAGATCATTAATAAGGTGAGAGTACAAAAAAAATGGAAGTCATTTGTGGATCATTTGAGTTTGTATCTTTTGTGGATCTAATCTTGGAAAGGATAAAAAGTTTGTAAATATTGCAAACCATCTTAGTCGAGTGCTAGCTGAGAGAGAAATACATTTAGTTTACGGAGAAGGTAGTCTTGGGTTAATGAGTTATGTAGCCACTGCTGCACATGTAAGAGGTGACAAATTCCTTGATGTCATTCCTAGTCCTTTAGCTATTGGTAATCCCACTGGAAAAATAGTAAGGGATGAAGTAATGGTATCTTGCATGCACCAACGCATGAACATTATGATAGCAAATGTTGATGCCTTTATTGCCCTACTTGGTAGTTTTGGAACTTTGGAAGAGCTCTTCCAAATTACATCCTGGTCACAGCTGAACTTTCACAAAAAACCCATAGGTATATTAAATGTTAATGGTTTTTATGATAGTTTGTTTTGTTATCTTAATCATGCTGTGGAACAAAGGTTCACCTCACAAGCGACACGTCAAATTCTCGTAACTGCTGCAACCCCTGAACAATTGCTCAATCAACTACCCGAATTTGTACAACAACGTCATCCAGCAATGACTCCACTGAATTGGGAATAAGGCAGCAGCAACAAAAAGCAAAAATTAGATTTGACTTTGTCCTTGTGAATTTTTGTTTTCTCATATGGTTTTAGTTTTTTTTGTAATTTTTCTTATTTCAGGCTCGATTTACAGTATTCTGGTAAGATCTTCTCCACTCTACCTATCTTTATCTTGACATTGGGGACAATGTCTTAAATTAGTTGGGGGGAGGGATAGTTGACATTACCATGTACATAGTTTAGTTACCAAAAAAAAACTAACAAGCTAATTTTTATTGTTACTAACTTATTAGATGTATGATAGCAGAGTAAGGAGTAGTTTTGCTCTTGAGACACATCTTAACTTACATTTCATAGTAGGTCTTAAATCATTTTTGTTTTTGCATATTTATAATAAAATAAAAAAACAAAATTTGATCTTTTCAATTGATTTTGATACAAGCATGTGCTGAATCTGAGCTTAATTGATGATAAAAGTATGCAAAACAGTTTATAATTGAATTATTTTTATGATATAATGTGTATATGACCGTGGATATTAGGAAAAAAGCATGGTTGAATTGAGTGAATGTTCCATACCTTGGTGAGTTTTGGGCTTTTCCAAGTTTGATACTTACACTTGGTTTATTTTCTTTCATGAGTGATGTCAATTATGACTTTATTTTCTAAAACTTGCATTGAATCGATTTGAGATTACATTGGTCTGTATGTTGCATGAAAATGACAAAGGCATTTTTCTTGACTTAGCTGCTTTGGCCAAATAAACCTACCTTGCATTTATCTCATTGTTAACCCCCTCTGAGCCTATTTGCTCATTCTTTATTCTTAGCTCATTACAATCCTTGAGTGAAAAACCATGTTTTACCTTACCTTAGGGAATAGGAGAGCATTGATTTTCTTATTGGAAGAGTTTTTTTGCTTGCAATGATTTAAGTGTAGGGGAATTGGTGTGTTGATGTGAAATGTTTGGTACAAAAAAGGAAAGAAAAAGAAAATAAAGCCAAAAGGTTGTAAAAGAAAAGAATAGAAAAAGGAAGAAATGTGTGAAAAAAAAGAGCATTTTATGGTTTTGGGTAAAATTTTATGCTTTCTACTTGAATTACTCCCCAATGCTCTTTTATTCTCTTTGGTTTTAACCTGCTATTATCCATATTGTTTCCTTCCTTCACCTTATAGTCCCATTATAACCTTTTTGAAAGACCTCTTGATTTTTGTAATTTATTTGATCTAAGTAGTGGAGAATTGATGTATATGCAAGCCTATGGTAAAATACTTTCATAATTTGACTGAGTTGAGCGCAAACAGTTCACCTAAACACCTTGTGTGATTTGAGTGTCACTTGTGAGGAATTCTACTCAATTTGAACATGCCTATTTCTCATTAAAGCATGATTATGTTATACTTTATTCTCAATTGGTTTGATTCAACTATTCTTTGTTAAGAATACTTGACTTGTTAATTATGGTTTATATTTGATACAATGCTTGTATTTAAAAATTAGTTGAATTGATTAAATAAAGTATTGCATGTTTGTGGGTATCATCCTGGTAAACCCTTACGAGACTATAACTCGTCCACTAGGGACACCTAGGGATTTAAAGGCTTGTGGCACATGCTAAGTGCCATCATGTTTTTCTACGAAAGTGGATTAGATTAGGTATAATCAGTTCTTATGCTTTTAGTATAATATTATGATGTTTCTTGTTTTTCTTTAGTTTTGTTCTTATGTGTTTTGCCCAGGAGTGCAAAAGCTTAAGTGTGGGGGAATTTGATCAATTAATTTGAGACACTTATGCTAGCTTTGTACTAGGCATTAGTAGATGTTTATTGTGCCCAATACTAGTATTTTAGTTGAGTTTAATATTGTTTTGGCATCATTGGGCTTTAATGCAAATTGTGAATAATTCTTGGATTTTGATGCATTTTGACCTTTCTTCCTTAGTTAGGCCATAACTTGGGACTTGGTGATCCATTTGAAGTGGTCTTGGTGTCTTTGGAAAGCGAAGACAATGCTCTACAAGTTTCATGAAGAACTCAGGAGCTGGATCGGACTTCTAAGGGTCCAAAATAGCCCTGCAATTCAAAGTAGATTTGCTATCATTGGAATTTGAATAGTGTGTATATACTGGACCATATCGTGGGCTATAGGTCTCCTTTTGAGCTGAAACTCGGCCATTAGAAAGATAAGGCCCATATCTCCAACTTCACTGAAGACCATTTAGTCAATAGATGCCGTTTTAGGCATGATTATGAAGCTACAATTGGTTTGAATTTGGAAACACGTTCTGCCAACCTAACTTGAGGTAGATGCAGTGTTTTTGGAATATCTGGAGTTATAAAAGTCCAAATGGCATAAAGCTAACGCCAAAAGTTCAAGGAGACAATGGTCTACAACTGTCATGAAGACTTCCAAGCCAAAATACATCGTTTAAGGCATGAAAAGCAGGCTGGAATTCGGAGTAGAGTTACTGACTTGAAGCCACCAACCATACACCAACCCACCTACCATGCACCAACCCACCAACCATGCATCAAGCTTCCATATTTGAAAATTTTCATGTTTTTACAGCTAGCATTCAGATTATTTTCAATTACAAATTGGCTTATAAGATTAGTATAAATAGAGTCAATCTCTTTGTATTATAAATGATTCAATTTGAAGTAAGTTTGAAGAAAGTTTGAGTATTTGTGAGAGTTTTCTTTCTCTTCTTCTCCATTCTCATTAG
The DNA here is from genome assembly GCA_023212625.1 of Styphnolobium japonicum. NCBI lineage: Eukaryota > Viridiplantae > Streptophyta > Magnoliopsida > Fabales > Fabaceae > Styphnolobium > Styphnolobium japonicum. Next base: position 15,666,380 of record JALBWW010000005.1, read on the forward strand.
AATTTCATTTTTGTTCTTTATTTTTTGAGTTCTTCCTTCCCATCTATGGAAGACTAGTCTCTCATAATCAATCCAAGGGATTAGCCATCTTGATGTTTAATTTGGAGATCTTGTTTTGCTTGTTCATATTGCTTAATTGTTATTCAAGTTTCTGTTCTTCCTCTTTTGATTTTTATCTAGATTGAATTGCTTAATTTGATTTAGATGTTGATATGATAATAGCTTTATTATCATGTATTCAAAGAGGATCACAAAGACTAAACAATATATCAAAGTTTTTTTATGGATTGTTTAACTTGGTTAAATCCCCGATCTTAAGTTAATCTATGTTTGGATGGTGCTTACTTTATCTAACCTTGGTTAATTAAATCCTAAATGCTTATCTAGTAGAGGATTCTTGGATCATGTTGTGGCGTCTTGATGTGATCTAAGGCCAAGAACATGGTTAGCAATTAAATGAATTTCTTGTGATCAATTATGAGTTAAACTCAAGATCAGTAAATTTCCTTGGATTAGTTGCTTCTTTAAATTTGTTTACAACTTTAAATCTCGTACTTTTGTCAATCTTGTTAACCAATAACAAAACCCCCCCTTTCTAATTATCTTGATCTAATTAAATCTTAGTTTTTGGATCCTTAAGAGACAATTCGGTTCATTCTCTATACTACAAATTAGTTTGTGAACCGGTAATTTTTATTATTTGACGGGTCTCGACAACCTCTTGTCAACTACCCCGCCACCTGACCCTCCTGTGGATCAGATTATTCTGCAACCTGACCCTTTTGTAGATCAAATTGTCCCTTCTGTTTCGAAAGGACTTGGAGTTCGTAGGAGACTTGCTTTGACTTCTCCTAAACATGGACCGAGATTTATCTATACTCCTATCGTCCGTCGTGGAGGACTGCATCGTCGTCTTCTAAGAGGATCCTCTGCTACCGACGTTCCTAGACCATCAACGAGGTCTTCTGTAGAGTTTGATCCTTTTGAGGGATCATATGACCAGTCTCGAGTTTAGATTTTTTAGATAAGATGCCAGGAGGGGATCTTTTGGGGATGACATTATTTTTAGTTGAGCTCTGAGTGAGTGTCATCTTTTTTTATTTTATTTTGATGTATATGTTAGGTTGTGGTAGACTCACGCATATGGTGATGTATATATATATATATACCCTTTCTTACGTTGTTACGCCGTGATGACCACTGAGACTTACCTAGGATGTATAGTTTGACTTGTATGTATATATAGATGTATGTTATGTTGTCGAAAATGTTTTCTATTTTGATTATAAATATTATTGTTTTCGTATGGTACATAACGATTTCTAAGAAAAGAAAAATAATAATACAACTCATATTTTCACACAAGTTAAATAACTTAATATATTTTTCTAACATCAATTTAATTAAAAAGGTGTTTAAAATAAAAGTCATAGAGTTTAATTAGTGTAATACCAAGGGGTATTGCAATCTCCCCCTTTTTTATGATGACAAATATTATTAAATTTGATTGAACATAATAAAACTTTCAGATAAAATTAACATTAACATCCCCTAGGAACATGCATAGTAAAGGAATGGACGCATGTCTAACTTAGGAAGTTTTCAATTATTTGTTCACTTATAGTTGCTTATTGGAAATTGGACGCAGTTCTTATTTTGCAACGCAAAAAAAATATTAAGTAAAAGATTTCGCATGTATGTATATCATAACAAATATAACTTGGTCAATTGAAACAATTAGAAGTCAGATTAATATAGACCCAAAAAAATCAGAACATTTTTCAGAAATATTGCAAGTGTCTCAAAGCTATAGTTTAGACACTTGTCGAGGTAACATAACTAATTTTTACTTTTATAAGAATTACAAGATTAAAGGATGGGAAAATGCTATAACAGAATATGCACATCCTTATCAATTCTAGATTAACTATTAGGGACAGAGCAAATTCAAATATCTCAATTAGAGATTATCAATGAAAAACTTTGATCTATTTAGATATCAGAGCAAATATCAGAGTAATAACATAATTGAGGTAAAAGTCATCAGCATAAGCAATAGACAAAATATAGGCACATTATAAATACCTCATTTTATTTCAAAACTAAGAAGTAGTAACAATCAATGAATTCAACTCAATCAAAATTCCAATTCTCCCCCTTTGTCATTAGACAAAAAGTGAAGAATACCATCATTATCAGTAAAAAAAATTGATAAGAGAAAACTGAAGAAAAATTTTGTAAACAAAATTTTAAAAAAGTTTGCCTAAGAAGGTGGAGGAGGAGGCCCTTGTTGAAAGAGGGATCTGATGAGATCTTCAACTCTTTTATACATGGTTTCCATCTAGGAGCTGACATAAGCTTAAAATTTAGGGGGCACAGCACGTTGAGGGGCAATAGGGGGAATGGTATGATTTGTGTTTGTAGAGAGGGTTCAGTGTTTGATGCTGAAGAATGTGTTTGAGATTTTGGTGAGGAGATTTGTGGTTCTGGGTGAGAAGAGGTCAAGGATGGTGAAAGGATGAATGCATGGGTGGTTACCTTCGGAATATATACAGGTTTGTCAATGGATTTCCTTTTGACAGGCAACTTTGTTCGAGTTCCCTTGGGAATCTTCACATTGGACGCAACCTTCATTTTTTTTGCAATGGGTTGGTCATCATCAGAATCATTATCCATCACCAGTCTTCTCTTATGAGGAGCTAGAGTAGTTTGTGGTTTCTGCTTTGGACTTATCTTCAATGTTGGACTTATCGGTTTAGTAGGAAAAGGCTTTGGATCCTCATCTTCATCAGCTAAGGATTGTGCAACCTCTTTGAGTCCAAGAAAGTTTTGGACGGTTACGAGTTTCATCCTCAGCAGGTTACTCTGTCCAAAAACTTGTTGTACTTGGATTCGTCCAAGCTGCCTCTTCTTTTTTTCTTTGTCCATAGCTTCAAATGGATTCTAAACACCATGCTCCATGAAGAGCTTGGTGAGGAGTGCACCATATGAAATGGTGGTCTTCTTGCCTTTCCCTTGCACACTTCGTTTGAAGTTGAGGAACAGAAGTGAAGGGAGATTTATCTGTTGGCAAAGCATCAAGTGACAAAGGCAGAAGGCATGGACAGTTGATACAAAGTCCTTAGACCCAGCCTTGTGAAGAATAATCTTGTCTAGGAGTTTATGCAGCACTCTTGCTTTATCATTCATCTTTGCTACTGTCAACTTATCAGAAGAAGGATCCTTAAGGAGTATATCCAGAACTCCCTCCTTTCCTCTTAAGGCTTTTCCCCAATCAGAGCTAACTCGGGCTCCTTCCAACCAACATTGTGTAGCATCCGAAATAGTGACTTCGGACGCAATTACTTCCTTTCCCATTACTACTCCTTTGATCTCAGTAGCGGAGATACTTGCATTTTTCCAAAACATGCAAACTAGTTCCGGATGAACTTCAACTGGTTCTCTGAAATAGCTTGTCCACTCAGCACTTCAATATTCTCAGCAATATTAATACCACACTCTGATAGTGTTGAAGCTTTGAAAAAGTATTCCACTATTACTTCAGCTTCGTCCACATTTGGCACCTTTCCTTCAGCCATTTCTTAGAAATTTTTGCGAAGAGGATTTAGGGTTTTGAGAAAGAAGGAGATTTGTTCGCAAGGATTTTTCAGAGAAGAGTATTTGGAAAATTTGAAAGCGTAATAACTTAATCTTTTGAAACGAGGATATTTATCTCAGTGTAGGATTCAAAATGTTTTCGAAACACTTTTGAATAAGATTTAATAACCCAGGGAAATTTGAAAGGTTATTTGAAATGAATGTGTTTAAATAGTAACTGTCACGTCTGCAGTAAAAGGTAACTTTTGCAAAGTTTTCAAAAACTGGCTCAGCGTGGGAATAATGGTTGAGTTTTAACAAAATTCCACAATAAATATGAATGATAAATGTTAATAGATTGACTCAATAAATATTGGACGCAAATTGACTCACTAAGTTAATCTTTTACAAAATGCATACACAAATACTTTCTAATAAAAGTAAATCTATCCTCAGGAAATGGTTTTGTAAAATATCAGCCCATTGATGATCCATGTCCACATATTGAATATCAAACACACCTTTTTGAATATAATCTCTAATAAAATGATATTTGATTTCTATATGCTTTGCGCTTGAATGCAATATTGGGTTCTTAGATATTATTGCAGCAGTATTATCACAGAGTACAGGAATTTTACTTTCAAAGATGTTATAATCCTCTAGTTAATGTTTGAACCAAAGTAATTTAGAACATCAACTTGATGCTGATATGTACTCAGCTTTAGCAGTTGATAGTGCAATGGTACTTTGTCTTTTACTAGACCAAGAGACTAAGTTGGCTCCAATGAAATGACATCCTTCACTGGTGCTTTTTCTTTCAATTCTATAGCCAGTATAGTCCATATCACAAAATCCAACTAATCTGTACTCATGAGAATTCTTAAACAACAATCCCATATTAGTAGTACTTTGCAAGTATCTAAATATTCTTTTGACTGCTATAAGATGAGATTCCCTTAGATCAGACTAAAAACGAGCACAAAGACATACATTGAACATAATATCAGGTCTAGACGCAGTAACATATAAAAGAGATCCAATCATACCTCTGTATACTTTTTGGTCTACCTTCTTATCTTAATCGTCCAATTTCAATGTTGATGTTGGATGCATAGGTGTGCTCATAGGTTTACAGTCATCCAATTTGAATTTTTTCAAGAGTTCTTTCATGTATTTGGTTTGATGAATGTAAGTTCCGTCCATTATTTGCTTTACTTGCAAACTCAGAATGAACTTCAATTCTCCCATCATGCTCATTTCAAACTCTTTCTGCATCAACTCAGAAAAATCTTTACAAAGAGACTTATTAGTAGCTCCAAACATAATATCGTCCATATAAATTTGTACAGTTATAAAGTATGAGTCTATGTTTCTACGAAAGAATGTTGTATCAACTTTTCCTCTAGAAAAATTGTTTTTCATCAGAAATGAACTCGGTCTTTTGTACCAAGCACGAGAAGCTTGTTTTAACCCATACAAAGCCTTTTTCAATTTAAAAACATGCTCAGGAGAAGTATGATCCTCAAACCCAGGGGGTTGCTTAACATACACTTCTTCATTTATTATACCATTTAGAAAAGCACTTCTTACATCCATTTGATAAAGTCTCATATTATTATGAGAAGCAAATGAAAGTAAAATGCAAATGGCTTCTAATCTAGCAACTGGAGCAAAGGTTTCAGTGAAATCAATACCTTCTTGTTGTGAGTACCCTTGGGCAACTAACCTTGCCTTGTTTCTCACAACCTTACCATCTTCATCCAGTTTGTTTCTGAAAAACCATTTAGTCCCGATGATAGATTTGTATTTAGGTAGAGGAACCAGCGTACAAACATCATTTCTTTTGAATTGATTTAGCTCTTCTTGCATGGCCAATATCCAGCCTTCGTCCAATAGAGCTTCATCAATTATCTTTGGTTCCAATTTTGAAATGAATGCCATGTCAGAATATTCTTTGAATGTTGACCTTGTTCTTACTCTATCAGTAGGATTGCCAATGATTTGATCCTTTAGATGATAGGTTTTGAATTGCTAACTTCGTTGAACATTCTCAGCTGATGTTGTTTCCTCCATTTCTTCATCGTCCAATGCTCCTTTGTCCATTGATAATGATCTCTTGTCGTTGTAGTTTAAGTCCAAATCTGCAAAAGACTCATCTAGCTCTGATAAATCTTTATCAAGCTTTCTATCATTAAATTTTACATGTATGGATTCTTCCATGGTTAAGGTACGAGAGTTATAAACTCTGTAAGCCTTAGAAGTTTCAGAATATCCCAATAATATACCATTATCTACCTTTGAATCAAAGTTGCTGAGATAATCTTTAGTATTTAAAATAAAACATTGACAACCAAAAGGATGTAAATAAGATATGTTGGGTTTTCGTCCTTTCCACAATTCATGAGGAGTCTTTTTCAAAATTAGTCTGATATATATTTTTGTTTTGAATATAACAGTAATATTAATAGCTTCAAATTTAATTATCTAAGTGTAGAATTATCATTGAGCATGATCTTAGCCTTTTCCTATAGTGACCGATTTTTTCTTTCTACCACACCATTTTGTTGTGGTGTCCTAGGGGCAGAAAAGTTGTGAAGAATACCATTTTCTTCACAGAACCGTTGGAAGCTCTCATTCTCAAATTCCCCACCATGATCACTTCGAATCGAGTTAATACAAGTGCCTTTTCCATTTTGAACACGTTTATAGAATATAGAAAAGACTTTAAATGACTCATCCTTGTGAGTTAAGAACATAACCTATGTCCATCTAGTATAGTCATCAACTATGACTAATCCATATCTCTTTCCGCTTAGTGAGGCTGTTCTAGTTAGTCCAAACAAATCAAGATGTAACAGTTCCAGTGGTCTTGAAGTGGATACAAAGTTTTTGGATTCAAAAGAATTCTTAACTTGTTTCCCTTTTTGACAAGCATCGCAAAGAATATCAGATTTGTATACAATATTTGGTAGTCCTCTTATGAGGTGATGCTTATTGAGTTTTGAGATTAACCTCAAGCTTGCATGACCAAGTTTCTTGTGCTATATCCACTGTTCTTCTTTGATGGACACTAAACAAGATACATTTTCGTTTGAAAGGTCTCCCAAATCGATTTTGTATAAATTATTTTGCCTTATAGCTGAAAAAAGAATGGATTCATCAGGGTTCTTGACTATACATTCTCTTTTGTTGAAGGAAACATCAGATCCACTATCACACAATTGACTTATGCTTAACAAATTGTGTTTTAAACCTTCAACGAGTAATACATTATCAATAGAAGGGAAATGATGCTTACCAATCTTACCAATCCCAACTATTTTACCTCTTTGATTTCCTCCAAAGGTGATCCATCCACCAGATTTAGATCTTAGTTATTGGAACATAGACCTTTCTCTTGTCATGTGTCGTGAGCAGCCACTGTCCAGGTACCATGATTGGAGTTGTTTTCCTGTTGCTAAGCACATCTGCAAGAGGAATGATCATGTTTTTAGGTACCCAGATGGTCTTGGGTTCTTTCATGTTTGGGTCCTTTCATGTTAGTTTTTGAGGTTTTATTATACCTCATTTTTCTTTTAATCATGCATCTGGAAGTAACATGTCCAGTTTTTCCACAGAAACTGCAAGATAATTTGGAAATGTTGGAGGTAGATGATTTTTTAAAATGATTTTGATCTTTTGGTTCATATCTTAGTCCAGACTTATCATAAGGATTTCTGGAATATTTCAAAATCATGTTCAACTTTTCAGAACTACCAACAAATTTGACCAGATCCTTTTTGAGTTCAAATACATCTTGTTGTAGTGTTTCAACTTCATGAGATGTATTGGACTTAAAAAAAACATTGTTTTCAAATTTAAGTTTTTCATTCTCTTTTTTCCGAGTTTGTTTTTCTAAGGTTATTTTTTCAAACTCTTTTGAAAGTTTTGTGAATTTTCTTTTCAAAACTTTGTTCTCATTAGAAAGAATGGAATAATTGTTTAGCAAATCATCAAAGGCTTCTTAGAGGTTAAAGTCAGGATTGTTTACCTCATCATCTAATTCTTCATCAGAGGAGTTGTTGGCCATCAAGCATAGATTTGCTTCTTCTTCTCCTTTTTCTTCTTCATCTGAGGAGGAGAGATCCATGTCTTCCCATGTAGCCATGAGTCATCTTTTCTTCTTTTTGAAGAATCTCTTTTTGTCCTTATTGAGGGAAGGACATTTTGCTTTTATATGCCCAGGCTTTTTGCATTCATAGCATATGATTGGGCTTTTATCTTTTGGTTTAGCTTTGTCCTTGAGGACTTTCTTTGTGAAGTGCTTCATTCTCATTCCTCCTTTCTTTTTCCCCATTGATTGAATCTTTCTTGAAATGAAAGAAAGTTCATCATCATCAGATACTTCTTGAGATGATTCATCTTCTTCTGAAGATTCTTCACCTCTAAGTGCTTTGGACGCATTTCCCTTATGAGCCTTGAGGGCAATTGATTTGCATTTTCTTGAGACATCTTCTTCTTTGAGTTCAAGTTCATGAACCTTAGGAGATCCAAGAAGTTCCTCCATAGATAGTGTTGTGAGATCTTTGGCTTCTTGGATGGCTGTAACTTTAGGTCTCCATTGTCTAGAGAGACTTCTCAGAACCTTTCTGATGTGATCTTGATTGTTGTAGGTTCTTCCCAAAGATCTTAGGTTGTTGATGATAGTTTGGAAACGTCCAAACATTTGGTTAATTGTCTCTTTCTCTCCTATCTCGAAGAGTTCATACTGATGAACCATCATGCTTATTTTATATTCTTTGACCTGTGAGGATCTTTCATGGGCCAGGGTAAGAGTGTCCCAAATTTCCTTAGCTGTTACACAGTTGTAGACTTTATCATGTTCAGACCTTGAAATAGCACACATTAGGTAATGTTTTGCTTTTGAGTTCAGTTGATGATTCGTCCATTGTGCATCCATCCATTGAACTCTGGGCACTTCTGCACCTTCAGCATTTGTGGGTGTTTGATACCCTTTTTGAACTACTTCCCATATGTCCACGTTTTGTGCATCGAAGAATGCTAGCATCATTTTCTTCCAGTAATCGTAATCACTGTCATTGAAGAGAGGTGGTCTGTTCACTGCTTGTCCTTCGTTTTCCATTGCAGCTTTTCTGAATCGTTTTCCCTCTGCATTGTTAGATACTCACCCAAGAGGCTGAGCTTTGATACCAATTGAAATGAAGGAATATAACACAATAAGAGGGGTCGAATTGTGTTTTTAAAACTTGGAAATTTTTTCATAAAAACAGCTTCGCAAATACACATTGGACGCAAAAACTGCTTGAAAGGAGTTTTGCACGCAAAGAACTTGTTTAAGTAAAATCTTTGGACGCAAAGAAAATTCTTTCAAAAACCGCAAGTACCCAAGTGATAGAAACAACAATATCAGTCCCCAAAAGTTAGCATAGGAAGGATTTAAAGCAAGATGAAGGAAAGAGAGAATCATACAGCCAATTTATACTGGTTCAATCTTATAACCCAAGAGCTACGTCCAGTCCCTTTGACGAGAAGGATTTTTCTTCACTAATTTTTTCAAGATTACAAGTATTTTACATCTCTTCAAGTAACAAGTATTCTAAACCTCTTCAGGTATACACAGAGTGAAAAGAGTTGTGTTTGAAAACACTTAACAACAAAACTCACGATTTGTGAGGATAAGAACTGTGAAGCTTAGTGTATCTAGAATATCTTTATACAAAGAATATAAAATGTAAGAGGAATTATCATAAGCTTGAAGGCATTTTTATATTTTGTTTTTCGTCACTGCTACTCATATTTTTAGGACAACTTGTATTTATATGCTTCAGAGCTTTGAACTTGTCTTCATGAGCTATTCGTCCATCGGAAACATTTATTACCGTTCTGAGTAGCATTAAATGCATAAGCTGATATCGTGTTAAGCTTCTTCTGAAAAGCAACTTTGATTATCAGAGACTACTAAGAATATGAAATCTTAGTTTTAATTTATCTGAGCATGCAGAAAACTCCTTGTTGGCTGATCTTTGTAATTATTAGAAGTGTCAGCATCGTAGCATAGTTGACTTCTTTTTGCTGCGTACTTTGTCAGAGGTCTTTTCAGCATTTAATGATGAACAGTTCTTGTATTTGAAATTTGAAGTATTGGACGAATGCTTGAGTCTGAACTTGACAGAGACTTTGGACGATCCAATATAATAGTAATAAAACAATTTAAGGTATATATATATATATATATATGTGTGTGTGTGTATTGGACGCATGCAACAAGAACAGTTAATAACAAGAACCATATTAGATACATATGAGAAATTTCTTTTTAATTGTTCTAGTAAGGTCAATTGGACGCATGTTTAAGAGAATACCATATAGTTAAGCCTGAGCTTCCAGAATTTAGTCAACATTAAAACAACATTGGATTACCATATTTCATGGTACCAGCTGGTTATCTTTGAAATATTTATATGTTCATTTCAGTTTAATACCTTTGTTATCTTCAAAACTCTAAGGGATTTAATTCTTTGAACTACTTTGGTTCCAACTTTAATTTCTTAAAGCGTCTTTGGTTCCAACACTATGTCGTCCTTTGCGCGCGTTGTAACACCCTCTGTTGGGTGTCACATTTAACGGAATATCAAGTTAAATTAAAAAACCTTTTGTATTTTCTTTTATGAAGTTATGAGTTTTAAAATTTCTTTTCGCGGATATAACATTAAATAACCAAAAAAGAAATAACTTAATATCAAAGGATCTCAAGAATATACATCATAAGTATTTATATCCAATTCTACTATTTAATTCTATCGTTTAACAAAATACATAAAAAATACTTAATAGAATGTTTACAAACTCTATATATCATCCTATTGACCAAAGTTCTACATACATTATTTCGTATCCAAGTGGACACTCTATATGTCTGAATCACCGTGGAACTGTATTCTAACAAAACTAAACAGGTCCTTCCTTGAAGTCTTTGTCGTCTTCACAAGATAGAAAGAAAACATTTTCCTCGCCGTCTTCATAAAACAAAAAGAAAAAACAACACAAAACAATACAACAAAGAGGAGAGATCCTCGTCACCTATCAATACCAATAAAGCAGTGTAGAAAACATAACAAATAGTACAGTTCCATACTGAATTAACATATACCAAATAGTACAACTTCATGCTAAATCAACATATATAAAACAATTGGTGGATCAAAATCAATATGCACCATAATACTGTGACAGTATAACAACTGACTATGCAAATACCATATGATTGACCCCCTACTCCATGGAGCTAAAACACAAGTCGGAGAGAGTGATTGGAAGTACATGTTCCATATCTCATTAGCCTCAAATATGCTCAAAAGTGCTATAGAATTTCATTTGGCAATACGACTCACAAGAACACTCTTCACCAATCAAGAATAGGGTAGTGTCTGGTCAAGATCATTCGGTGTGTTGCAATCATATCACCACGACACAGTCCCAGTTGGCCTCTTGTGGAGTTTCCGCACCCCTGATGTCCCCAAGATCATTGAAGATCTTCACTACACAATTCGCACCCGCACTAAGTTGTAAGCTCAAACTTCTAGGCTCAAAGTCTTAACAACAAGTCTCATACAGACTGTCACAATGACATGGTCAACTAACCCATGTAAAGTGCAATCGCTCATGATTAATATAATAATTCATGGTCAACTAACTCATAATTATTAAATCAATCATGATCAACCCAATAATTCATGGTCGACTAACCCATAATTATTGGTTTACCAAAAGACAATCCCTTCGGGATTCAAGCCACCATTTTAAGAATAGCGTCAATCGTCCTATCCAGGGTCCAGTCTATGTCGGCCTGATAGTAGTACTATTGTTTCTTAACCTATGGTGCTTTTAAAACATTGCCCAAATCACATAACACTACGGTTACGATTTTCAAATCGTGTAACATTTCTATTACATTTTTCAATCGCGTAAAGTATTTTTTGTAAAATTTAAATCGTGTAAAGCATTTTTCTGTGAAATTTAAATTGCGTAAAACATTTTTCACAAATACTAAGCTATTTTGAACTAAATCAAATATTTTCAAGTCTATTCTCACTATGTGAGCTAAAAATAAGTTTAAATTATAAATAGGACTTTTCAACAAATCTTTCATAAAATTATTTCTATTTAAAAGCATTTATTTCTTCCTCAAATCATCACAAAGATGTTTTTCTCAAACTTTCTAAAAATAAAAGTCTTTAATAAAAATAAGCATTAATTCAAAATAATTTGATACTAACCTTTAGTAAAATATTTCAAAGTCCGAAACTAACTTTTAGAAAAATATTTCAAGGTCCAAACAACTTTTAAAAAGTATTTCTACTTGAAAAATATTTGTTTTCATCTTTAAATCATCACTAAATATTTTCTCTCATATTTTCGAAAATCCTTTAAACCATATACTAATTTTCGAAAATAAGAACAAAAATCTTTGATAAAGTAAATATCACTTCTACAATAGTTTCTTTTCAAAACCTTTCTATTTCCATCATGATTCATTAGTTTCTACCTAAACATATGCATGTTCATAACTATGTTTTTCATACACACATGCATCATGTTCTTATTCACACATAAGATATATCACACTTTAATCATAACAAGTTCATGCCATATATCTCAAAACATAAAAACACATAGGATAATCAAAACATAAATCATAAAACACAAACCACAAAACATCAACCATAAAACATGAAAGCAAAAAATATAAATCAGAAATTTGTTCCTCACCACCATATTGGTTGATGAGAGAAATCTCTCCCTTATCTTGGTTCAAAAATCCTTTCTAGTGAAAGTTCATTGTTTTCCCACCAACAAAATCTTCTTTCCACCAATGAAATCCCTTAAAAAACCAAGTTCATAACTTTTAAATTCTAAAACATGGAATAAGATGATCATTGACCTATCCAATGATCTAAAACTTTGAAATAGAAATTTAAAAGTAAAGAGAAAATATTTTCATCTTAAGTTCCTTCAAATTTCGGTAAGCTTGAAAGGAGTGAAAGGAGTTTGTATTTCAAGAAACTCACAACATCAAAGTTTCTCAAAACACTACTAGGATGCTAGAAACTAACTTAGAATTTTGGCAAGAGTTTGGGAAGGTGAAGAAGAGCTAAGCCGTAAGCTTTAGAAAGAGAAAGTGAAGTTTTTTAGTGTGTTTCAAATGAATGGTGAAGTTGACTATTTATAAAAAAAAAAAGTAAGGATTAAAATGTAATTAAATAAAAAAATTCAAGATAATTGCCTCCCCTTGGCCGACCACACCTTGGCTTGAGTGGAAGTGGTGGTTTCCAATTTGAAGACTTAGTTACCATAAATGCTTTAGGTGACTCACCCTTGGTGATTCACCTTGTTCATTTAAGACATAGATGATTCATCTATGTGACTCACACATCCAAATAAATATCATAGATATTTTCTTCAAAATATTTTTCAGTAGCTATTATTCAATGAACAAATATCAGTCCAATGGAAATAAAATGTACCCAAAATCACCTAAAATTTTTATTTGCTCATAAAATTTTTAAAAATAAAAAATGATCAAATCTGTTGACGAATTTAAAACTTAAACTTTTATTTATTTTTAAAAAAATTTTAAATATATTTTAGACCAAAAATAAAATTATTTTTTTTATTTTTTAAAATAATTTAAAATTAATATATAAAGTTAAGTTGAATTAAATTTTAATTTAATCAAAAATCATAAATCATTAAAATTTAAAAAAATTAGAAACTTAAATTTTGAGGTGTTACGACATCGTTTCCGAGGGGTGTCGCGCTTAGTGCAAGATAAAGAACAAGAAGACGAGGAAACGATGTCGTCCGTGCCCGTGCTGTCGAGAGGAGTTCAAATCGCGAATTTTGTGGGCGATCTCTTGCTTGATCGCCGCATTGGCGAGGCATTTCTGGTTGACTATGATGCACGAATACGGGTACTGGTATCGGATACGACACCGGTACGACACGGCGATACGTCATTTCTTAAAAAATTAAGATACGGGTACGGAATCATCCGACATAACATATATATCAAAGATGAAGAAAATAGTTAGGTCATTCCGTGATTAAGGGAAAAAAGTGGATAAAATACTTTTTATTTTCAGCATTAGTCACTACAAACATAATAGAAGACTATAATTTATCAAATTCTTATGATATCCCGCCCATATTGGCACAAAATTCAAAATTCAAAAATAAAAATTATAGGAAATAGATTTCAGTAGTGTATTTGGAGTATCTGGTATCGGATACCGGTATCTGATACGGGTACGTATCCGACACGGGTACGGCAGATATTTGGAAGTATCGATGCTTCTTAGCTGGTTGAAGGAGATGCTGGCATAGATCCCAACGCTGAAGACCATCGCGATTACGAATGCAAACAAGCAAGGGAGGAGGAAGAGCTCCGAGATTTGTTGAAGTGAGGTGGTCTGGAGATATTGTCACCGGACGACACGCGAGTAGTGCAAAACTTGAGGATGGGGATGTGGTATGTGCAGAAGTTGAGATAAAAGATTTGAGAATGCTTATGTTGGAGACGCAGAGATTGAGACGGAGAGGTTATTTTTAATTTATTTAAAAAATATTAATTACATATAATTAATGCCTACCATGTCACTTAAGTGAGTTGCCACCTCATTCTGGCAAAATTAAGTTCGGGCACTTTCTTTTGGCTATCTAGCAACACTCTTAAAATTCATATATAAAGATATTTTCATGCCATTTTTTTTTTCATTTTCATCATCTCATAATGGCAATCCCTCTAGTAAAAAAAGTAATAAAAAAACTAAAATAATGTGTAAATAATATATTAAAAAGATAAATTCGTAAAAAAATTTTTAAAAAAAGTTCATGTTAGGTTGCCGATCGTGCCATGAGTAAAATGTATAATAAAAAATAAATATGTATAAAAAGAAAATTGCATGACGGGAATGGTACAAAAAAATTAAATAAATCCATGTCATGTGTAAAAATTTTGAAAATTTGCAATTTAAATTTTCAAGTCTGGGTTGCCAACTTGTCATGGCTAAAATTTTAATAATTTTTTTAAAAAAAATTTATGTCAATCAAGTGCTTCTCTTTTAATTTTCGCCCTCACTGCAACAGATGTGCTGGTGAAGCACTTCTCTTTCACTCTCACTACAGCATAGTCGACAGTGGAGTTTCATGTGGTGTATAGGATTGAAACCTATCAACCATTTCAAATAAAAATAAAAATTTATTTTAGTATTTTAAAGATATAAATGTTATTAGTTTAGTTTTTAAATGATTTTTTATATTAAAATTATTATTTTAAAATATCAATTTAATGTAAAAAAATAACATTAAAAGATTAATTTGATGTCAAAAAATAAAATTGAATAATTATTTTGATTTAAAAAATTAACATTAAATGATTATTTTAATATATTCATTATTAGAAGACCTAACTAATAACACTTATATTTTTAGATAATCAAAATAAATGTTCACTCTTTAAATAATAGGTGTTGTTTGATGGGATAAAATAATAAAAACCAAAAATAAGTCTTTTACCACAAATAACACGACTGTCATGTTTTGCAATATCATAAAATCCGATAACCTGTAATAATAGGTAAATTTAGAAAATATACATGCATCACTCTCCCATCAACTGTACGATAGAAGGCTCCTATTCCATATAATTCCAAATCACTCTAGCACATATCAAATGTGGAATCTTGACTACTCACCAATGGTCTCATGTATACATGGAGGGGCATGTACTTGGACCGCCTCTTGGTGTAATATATTTGTTTGCGGTATTTGGAGAAAATATTACCTTAGTCTCATTATTTTGGAGAATAGGTTAGCATGATGATTAAGAACGTTTTTATAGATAATTCAAATGGGATTAAACTCGAATGAAATGGGGTTATTTATTCGATATAGAAAGGATTAGGTGTTGCATAGCTTGATAGCTATAAAGACCACATTCGGATACAACACCAAGCATCAATACAATGAATTTAGATCCTCTTTTGTCTCTTCAGTAAAAAAAAAATACAATGGGAGAAAAGAGATGATGAAGAAATGATGAAGAATTAATAAAGAAAAAAAATGAAATTAAAAGAGAGATATAAAGATGGAGAGGAGGCTGGAGAGAGAATGCTGGAGAGAATTCAAATCCACAATACAATAGCACCATTGTAGATTGTACAAAGTAGTTAGCATAACACAGTTAGTACCGCATAACAGTTAACCTGAAGTTATATTTATTTAATTATGTATTAGTTAGATGATTAGTTATCATTAGCTGAGGTGGCATATAGGTTGTTAGATCGGTTAGGTTGCCAGTAATAATTGACTGACTGTTTTACCTTGTATAAATAGCTAGCAGCAATAATCAATCCAATTTCTGAATTCAGATTTTCTCAAATTATAATAATAGCAAAATGGATCAAGCGAGCTTTTACCAAGTTGGGCCCATGCAGCTCAGCCTGTGGCCTCACACACGTCCTCTTCGGCTTGGAAGGTACACCAGAAATCGACCAGCATGGTATAATAAGTACAACATATATTAACCTAGACTAGTTTGGGCCAATCTTTATGTTTTACAATTTTTTTATTGAAAAATGGGTAAAATCTTAAATATTGCATTAAATTTCAAGACAAAAATAATTTTAAGGTCCAAGCTCGTCACCATGGCAATTCTCACCCTTCAACAAAAAGGCGTTAAACACCCTAGAACAAAAAGGTGATATGCTACAGCCTTAACGGCAGAAGCTTACTAAAAATAATTAATAATGCATGTTGCATCATAAAAATTCGTATGTAGAGCCGTAAATCACCAGAATAGAAGAGAACTTGAGATAGTAGTTATTGGGCCTGGATAAAACATTTTGCCATTTAAGGCGCGATTTGGCAAGAAACCAATTGAAAGTATACTAATATCACATGATTGGATAGAATGACACTATGGCCTAGAATGACGAGGAAGTAACCAAAATAAAGAGTAAGAAATTTTTGGTCAACGTGGGAAACATAAGAAGCAATTAATAAATCAACTTAAATATAACAAATTCAGGGAACACAATTAAACACCACTTGTGAGACCCTAAATTTCACACATGGTATAATTAACCCGAGAAATTGTTGGTCAAGGTTCGTATAATTAACCCAAGAAATTCTTGGTCAAGCTAGGAAACTATGGATATTCATAGCGAATATAATAATGAAAGAAATATTACAAAGAAAACAAATATTACTTGATAACTATTTGTTTCTCTTTATCTATTTTAGCAAAGAAACATGCTAATACTATTCTTTGTTAATTCAGATCCACAAAGACATAGATGGAGTCATAACATTACGTGCAAGAGCATATTAAACTATTTAGTGGCGTAAATCAAATCGTAAAAATAACATCTCTTTTTTACTTATTAAATATAATATATTTTAATTCAAAATTTATTTATTTTTACCTTTTGAAAATTATAAATTATAAATTAACCTTTTATAAAGTTATTAAGTGATAATTCATTAACAAAAATAAGAAGAAAAAGTAATAGAAAAGCATAATTAAATTTTAGGGCTTAAAGTCGAAGAGGGCCTAAAGCATAAGCTTTAGTAGCCATACCCTTCAGCCAACATTGCATTACTTGCAAAGTAACTACAGTACCGCGCGCACACATACATTATTTATGGAAATCTGGAAATCTAAGAAATCCAACCATGAGCTGGAAACGAAGACGGTTGGAACAAATTTATTTATAGTAGATGCATCATCATGCATGGTCATGCATCATGCATGGTCGGTTTTCATTGGACATCTTCAAGAAGTCTTTTGCTTCAGAGTTAGAGCCCTGCATCTTGAAGAAGCCTTCTGCTTCAGAGTTAGAGTGAAAACACCAGCCATAATCGATATCGGGATTAGGATAACGAGCACAGAAGCTTCCACTTTCCTTCTTCATGCAGTCGGCATGAGACTGACATAAGTTAGGGTGTTCCGCGACCATCTTCATAACAGATACAGATGATGGATATCTGCAGTAACCCACAACTAGTCCAACGGGAATACAGCGACAATCGGACGAGCGGCATGGTGGCATCTCAAAGGGCGAACAAGCACCAGAACAATCTACTGCTTCTACATTCTTCATCGGAAACATTACTGCAAATGGTGATGCCAAAGTTAGAACAGATACACACACATACATATATTATGACATGCATACATGCCAAAGTCCAATGCAATGTATGATCCAGCTTCATGCATAAATGCGAAAGTAAATGCAATGTATGATCCGGCTTCATACATAAATGCCAAAGTAAATGCAAAGTATGATCCGGCTTCATACATATACATAAAATATTTAGGATAATGCGGTACTTAATTTAGAAAAATATTAGTCCATTAATTGGGAGTAGATTCCAATTTCTCATGAGTTCTAAAATACATAGTTAGAAATGATGAGAAAGATGAATAAAAGGCTACAGACAGGATGTGGCAAGCAAGAAGACAGCCAAAGGAGCCAGCCTAACATAAGCCATTGTTTGATTCGGTAGTCGGAAAGAACCAACCAGTTGTGTTATGAGCTATGTGTTGCATTAGTTCCTTCTTGCATGCACCAATTTATAGGCAATGTTTTTGTCTCTACTAAAGATTTTGAAATTGAGGTCTCGCAATTTTAAAATCTGATATCAATTTTGTCATTAACCTGAAATTGGTCCCACAAAAGAACTGTGTAGCGCCTCTCACAGAATTCGAACTCTGTGAGAATCACGTTATGTCAGTTCAGTACAATAAAAATTGCGATATCGCAGGCTCATAGCACTCCGTGGTTAATTTGGTAATTTGGCAAGTGTGATATCCAACGAAGAGAAGCCTGAATATCCAAAAAATATTCAGGTTAACAACAAATAAAAGAATCTTCTGCCCATATGCTTTTCTGACTTGTGTACTTTTTGAAATAGACTTGTCACTAATTGTGTACTTTTTGAAATAGACTTGTCACGTGGAGAGCCATGTCATTTCGTTTGTTTTAAAAAAATTACTCTGATATTTATTTATTTTTTTAATATTTTTATTTAGATTGAATTATTAAGTATATAATAATTATATTTAATAAATTTTTAAATATTATTATAAAATTATTTTTTAACCAATATTTTTAAGACATTAGTTAAAAAATAAAATTAAAAATATTAAATATAGAATTAAAGTATTTAATACTTTTAGAATTTAAGAATATTTAATATTTTATTTATTTAATAATTAAAAATATTTATTAAGATATATTAAATTATTCTTAAACTAATTAACAAAATTTTATTATAAAATTAATTATTAATAAATATTTAAAAATTTATTTAAATACATACTTATAAGAATATCACAAATAAATCATTCTTTAAATTTATTAGAGATAAACAGGGATCTCCAAAAGCATAAGACTAATTAAATGAATAATAATTTTGATTTTAGTTTATCATCAGTAAGAAATTATTATAATAAATATTAAAAAAATATAATTTTTAATAATATATTAATATATTATTAAATAATAATATAAACACTGGGAAAAAAAAAGTTAAACTCATGAATAATAAATAATACTAATGAAGTCCACGGCCCGGACATTGCACGCGAATGGTAGATAGAGGCTCTTTACTCTTTTTCCGAGAAAGAATATTTCTTCCATAAAATATTAAATACGTTCAAGGGCACTTGCTTCTCATACCATAGTAATCTGTTTAAGGTTATCTTTTAATAATTTAATTTTAATTTATTTTCAGTGTATAAATTTTTTTTACATTATTATTTAATTATGTATTATTAAATTATTAAAAAAATTTAATTATCATAATATGGAAAAAATGGAAAAAATATAGAAATGTTTTAAGCGTTATTTATGACTCCAACATACAATAAGGGTTGCAGAGATGAGAATGTTGTACTGGATAAGTGGACACACAAGAAAAGATAGAATTAGAAATAAGTGCATTGGAAAGAAAGTTAAAGTAACACCCATATATGAAAAAATAACAGAGTCTCACTTAAGATAGTTTGGTAATGTGAAAAGGAGACCATTAGAAGTCCCAATGAGAAGAATTAATTAGACAAAGAATAATCCTTTAAATAAAAGTAGAGGTAAACTACTAAAAACACTAAGGAATATCATAAAAAAAGATCTTGAAATAAATGGTCTATTTAAAAGTATAGTTTTTGACAAAGCACAATAGTATCATTTAATACACGTAGCCAAACCTACTTAATAAAAAAAAAACTTTTATTATTAATATTCATATACATCAATATATAATTAAATAATAATATAAATTTTTTTTACATTAATAATAAATTAAAATTAAACCCTATTTTTTAAAATAAGATAAGTCCTTTATACTAGTGTTTTAAAAATCGGTCCAACCGAACCAGTTGGACCGTAAACCTGAAGCTTTACCGGTTCTGGTTCAACCAAAGAATCGCCCGAGCAGTTAAACCACAAAAAATTATAAAAAAACCAATTGAACCGGTAAAAATTGAAAATAAAAAACTGGTTAAATCGTTTATCAACTTTTAAATTGAATTATTAAAAAAGAAAGAAGAAAATAATTTTTTAAAAAAAAAACTTAAAATTTAGCACTTTTAAGAGTTGGGTTAGAGGTTTTCATAGTCCTAGTCTTTCTTTTTCACAAAATAAATAAAAACACAACAAAGTAATTTATGATTTTTTTGATTAGTTATATATATATAATATATAATATACCAATTCAACTATTAATTCAACCGATGAAACTAACTAAACATTAAATTATTCTCTTCTTCAATTATTCAATTTAACCTATTTTTAAAACATTACCCTAATCCATCATAAAGAAACTCTTGTCTTGTTCCTACCGGGATGAATCTCCTATACTGATCCATGATAAAGAAACTCTTGTCTTGTTCCTACTGGATTGTACTATTTGAATTTAATGTTGTCATCAACCAATGACATTTTCTTGTCCTAAATTCTTAATTGGATTGAATTATTGAAGTTTGTTGTACCTTTTTCCTTCAGTAAGAGATATGATAAAAATTTTATTTCTTTGCATATATATTATCCATGAATGTTTCTTTTATTTATCTGAGCATTAAAGATTCATATAGTACAATAGTTTATCGACTTTCTGCGCAGACCCTGCTTTTGAGCTGGCTTGACGGTGATGTTTTGTACTTTTTCCTCTTCTGATGAAATACAGAGCTTTATTTTGTTGCATGTGAGATTTTTTTTGTAATAATTGTTTACAATTCTTATTAAGAGCATCGGAGACTCCACCTTACAATAATTACACTCGTAACTGGTCTCTGTCAACAGCTGACAAAACCTTTTTAAAGTTCTGCCTTATAATTATAATTTATAATACCATGATGATCTTTTGATTTTTTTTTTTTTTTGGAAAGGACCATGCGATGATCTTATTCCTTCCATTTTTACATGGCGAATATATTATCAAACATTTGTTGTGGTAATATACCCAAGTAATCTCCTGGCTTGCTGTAATGGCATATAAGTCATTTTGGATTAATTTTAAGAATTTAATTTTTTGAAATAAATTTTTTATTATTATTTAATTATATGATAATAAATTATTAAAAAAATTAATTATTATAATAATTATCTAAAAAATTTAATTCTCTTCATAATATGTTAAATATATTATTAGATAAAAATATAATTATTTTACACTTACAATAAAATAAAATAAAATTTTATTTTTAATCTATTTGCTCTTTTATCTCATAATTTAGCATTAGGTGACTGTCTAAAGTGAGTTGTAAGTTGAACGGAATTAATTAAAATTATTTGTATTTAAATATAATATAAATTAGTCAACTTTATTCATTTTACATCAATTTGCAAGTTTAAGTAAATTCGCTTGCGAATTTAAAACATTTTTTATTTGTAAATTTTTTTAAAAAAATTAAATTAAATAATTCTAAATTAAATATTATATTATATAAATTTAATATTAAATATGTTATCCTATTTAACAAGTTAAAAGAGAATTTAAATAAATAAATAACATAAACTTATAACATTAGATGAATGAGTTTGTGTATATGATATATCCATTTATGTTACATAGACTTAATATTAAATATTTTTATCTAATCTAAATGATTAAAAAAAATTATACAAATAAATAATATAAATTTAGAGAATTAAATGAATGAATTTGTGTGTAGATATGTCATTACTAACTAATAAAATATGTGTATTTTATACTTTTATTTTAAAAAAAATATTAATTAAATTTGAAATTTTATATTAATTTTTTTAATACAAATAAATTGAAATTTTAAAAAAATTATGTAGGCATTCCTTAGTCGGTTTAACTCTTATCTTAAACAACTCAATCTAAAATTATTCACATTTTTCATAAATCATTAATTTTAAAATCCAAACACATGATTTATACAAATCAACAAACTAGTCAAATAAATTTGTTACATTTTGACAGCCTCCTAAAATGCAATGGGTTTGAACTCATCTTAGTGCAATGGATGACGTGACATATTCAATTGCCATTAAACTGGTAGGTAATAATTGTATAATATAGATAACCTGTACAAAAGGTAATTGGGGCATTAATTTTTAACTCCTATGCATTATCCTAAATTGTAAAACGTCCCAACCCACGCCTGCTTTACCAGTTATTCTTCTTAGTTGCAGCCTTCTTCACCAGACCCACCATTCCACCTCTTCCTCATCCATTATTTTTTTCTCTTCTTTCGTTTATGGCAATCGACTATGCTAACGAGGAATCGATTTTAAGGCCATACACTCTAATGTTAGATTGACAAAATTCTGAATTGCTTAATAATTGAAAGTTTTGTTCTTCCAATATATGATGATGATGATGATCTTAGCTCATGAAGTAATGTTCTTCCAAAGGCAACGTCTTTCAATTAATTCAAGCTAATCTGGTATTTTAATGTTAGAGCATTCACTTTGATCTAAGTCACACACACAGTAATTTCACACACTCACGAAATATTATCACAGAGAACTCACACAGAACACTGTTTCTGTTTATTTGCATACATGAATGAATACATCCTTTTGGTTCTATTTATACACATCACTTATCACACTTAGTCACATTAGAAAACTAATCGTATCTAATAACAACTAACTAACTGAATTACTAACACTTACAACACACCCCTTTTAATTCAGATTAGTTAAAGATATTACACCCAATTTCTCTCTAAGTGTTCTCAATCTATCGCCTTCAAAGCTTTTGTCAATATGTCGCCTAGTCATTTTCTTCTGATCTGCAGTAAGCTAGTTCCAACTTCTCTTTATTCACTTGATCTCTCAAAAAATGAAATCGTGTCTCAATGTGCTTGCTCCTCC
The DNA here is from genome assembly GCA_023212625.1 of Styphnolobium japonicum. Lineage (NCBI taxonomy): Eukaryota > Viridiplantae > Streptophyta > Magnoliopsida > Fabales > Fabaceae > Styphnolobium > Styphnolobium japonicum. The sequence continues at coordinate 15,689,368 of JALBWW010000005.1, forward strand.
CATGTGTTACTGGATTCTTTGCCAAGTTTATAGTTGACTTGTTGTCAATCCTTAGCCGCATCATCTCTTTACCCTTCAGTTGCATCTCCTCTAGTAGTGTCCCAAGCCATAAAGCTTGACAAGCTCCATAAGCGGCTGCTATGTACTCTGCTTCACATGATGAAAGTGCAACGACTGACTGTTTCTTCGAGCACCAAGAGACTGATGCTTTTCCTAACATGAAGACATATCCGGATGTGCTCCTTCTATCTGTCTTATCTCCACACCAATCAGAATCCGAGTAACCTGTCAATTTGCTTCCATCACAGTCTGAGTTGTTTGGAAACAACAGACCATAATCAAGTGTACCCTTTATGTATCTCAAAATCCTCTTTGCTGCCACTAAGTGAAAGGACTTGGGATTCTCCATGAATCTACTAATTAACCCAACTCCATAGGTGATGTCTGGTCTACTGCAGCATAAGTATCTTAGAGAACCAACTATCTGCTTGTAGAGGGTGGCATCAACTGACTTCTCATCATCATTCTTTTCAAGCTTCAGATTGCTCTCTACAGGTGTTGCAGCTGGATTGCACTTGAGCATATGAAACCTCTTCAAAATATCAGTGGCATATTTCTTTTGATGTAGAAGAATTCCCTTCCTTGTGGTCACAAATTCCATGCCAAGGAAATATGAGAGAGCTCCCACCCAGATCAGACATCTCAAATTCTGATTTCATCCTTGATTTAAATTCACCAATTTGCTTCTCATTGCTACCTGTCACTTGTAGGTCATCAACATACAGACATACTAATAACAAATCTGCAGTATTAAAAGCCTTCACATAGACTCCATACTCCACTGTGCACTTGTTGAATCCTTGCTGAACCAGGAAGCTGTCAATTCTTTTATTCCAGGCTCGGGGTGCCTGTTTCAGTCCATAGAGGGCCTTTCTAAGTCTGTAAACCTTTTCTTCACTTCCTTCTACTTCAAAACCTGGTGGCTGACATACGTATACCTCCTCTTCAAGTGGACCATTGAGAAATGCTGACTTGACATCAAGTTGGTATAAAGGCCATCCCTTAAGGCTTGCAAGTGCCACAACCAGTCTTATGGTTTCAATCCGAGCCACAGGTGCAAATACATCATAGTAATCCAATCCCTCCTTCTGTAGAAAGCCCTTTGCTACCAGTCTAGCCTTGTATTTGGCTACTGTACCATCTGGTTTCTCTTTGGTTTTGAATACCCACTTTACTGCTATAGGCTTCTTTTTCTCGGGTAAGGTCACCATCTCCCAAGTGTGGTTTTTGTCTATGGCTTTCAGCTCCTCTTGCATGGCTGCTACCCACTTAGGCTCTTTAATTGCCTGCTCAAAACTCACAGGCACCACATCTGCATATAGGGCCATGTACATCAAATCTCCTTCTGTTGAAACAGCACTGTCAGGGAACCTCACATAATCATTCAACCTTGTTGGTGGTTGCCTATTTCTTTGAGGCCTTTGTTCATGTTGTGAACTAGGACCTACATTAGGCAGCTGTGATTCAGTTTCCTCCAAGTCTTCCAAGGTGACAGAGGCCTTGCCTTTTACAGTATTGCTCTGTGTGCTCCACTTCCAAGTGCTGGATTCATCAACTACCACATCTCTACTGATCACCACCTTCTTGTTAATTGGATCATATAGCTTGTAGGCTCCTGTAGAATGATAACCGAGCAACACCATCTGCTCACTCTTATCTTCTAGCTTTCTCCTCTTCTCATCAGGCACATGTCTATAACATAAGGAGCCAAATATTTTCAAATGACTCACATTTGGCTTCTTTCCTGTCCAAGCTTCTTCGGGTGTGGTTGAGTGCAGCCTTTTAGTTGGGCACCGATTCAAGATATATGCTGCTGTAGCCACTGCTTCACCCCAAAAATGGTGTGGCATGCCCTTACTTTTCAACATGCTTCTAGCCATATTCAAAACAGTCCTATTCCTCCTTTCAGCAGTCCCATTGTGTTGAGGAGTATAGGGGGCTGTCACTTCATGTACAATCCCTTCCTTCTCACAAAAAACTTCAAATTCATTTGATGTGTACTCACCTCCACCATCTGTTCTCAGAGTTTTAACAGACTTGCTACTTTGTTTTTCTACCATCACCTTAAATTTTTTGAACACATCAAGCACCTCTGATTTTCTTCTAATAAGGAACAACCACATCTTCCTTGTATAATCATCAACAAAAGAGACAAAGTAATTGTTACCTCCCTGAGAGACTTCCCCAAAAGGACCACACACATCAGAGTAGATGACTCCAAGTGGTTTAGTTGCTCTAGTTGCCACATGGGATTTGAAGGGATTCCTTGGTTGCTTCCCCATCATGCACCATTCACACACTTGTTCAGGTGACTTAATTGAGGAAAGGCCATGCACCATTTGATTATTCCTCAGCTGACACAGGCTTCTGAAATTCAAGTGGCCAAATCGAAGGTGCCATAACCACGTCTCATCATGCACAGCAGCTGACATGTTCAGTAATTCAGCCACAGGGATATCGATCTTAAAGGTCCTGTTACTTGACAGAGGAACCCTTAAGACCAACTTCCTTTTGTGATCAAAAACTCGCATGAGATTGTTCTGCAAGTCCATGGAAAAGCCTTTTTCCAGCAGCTGTCCCATGCTCAGAAGATTGTTCTTCATGGTGGGAACATATAGAACATCTGAAATATAGGCTGGCTTCCCATCTCTTCTTCTGATCAGCACCTTCCCTTTTCCTTCTGACATTATGGTGCTGTTATCGGCAAATCGCACCTTACTCTTGATTTGTTCATCCAATTCCACAAACCATTCCTTATGTCCAGTCATGTGATTCGAACATCCTGTATCAAGGTACCAAGAACCAGAATTTGTGCATTCTGATTTGGTAGTTACCATGAGAAGAACTGGATCCGAATCTGAATCCTCACCATGAGCAGCATTTGCTTCTTGACCACCTCTGCTACTTGATCCCTTGTTTGATCTGCACTCATCCGCAAAGTGACCATATTTTTGGCAAGCATAACACTGAATGTGTCTCTTGTCAAATTTCTTCTTCCCCTTTCTTACACCTCCTTTCCTGTTTGAGCTTTCACCTTGTTTCTGATCAAGATTAGTGTTTTCTTGACCAGAATCGTGTTTGTCATCTCCTCTTCCTTTGTAGCCTTTGAACTTTCCTTTACCCTTCCACTTTCTTCCAGCATCATTCCCTCCTCTTTTGCTGGTTTGAGCTTGGAGTGCTTGTTCAGAACTCCTTTCATTACTCCTTTCATTCAACCTTTGTTCATGTGCCTCCAATGACCCTTGCAGCTCCTCAATCTTCATCTCTTCAAGATTCTTGGACTCTTCAATGGCCACTACAATATGATCAAATTTGGGTGTCAAGGTTCTCAGAACCTTTTCAACAATCATCTCATTAGTCAAATTCTCCCCACATAGCTTCATTTGATTTGTGAGAGTCAGCATTTTTGTAAAATAATCTGCAACACTTTCTTGGGTTTCCATTTGCAGTAATTCATACTGCCTCCTTAGCGTCTGTAACCGCACCTTCTTCAGCTTATCTTGACCAGCATAACACTTGTCAAGAATATCCCATGCTTCCTTTGCATTTGAGGCTGCTGCAATTGATCAATCAATTTGAGACACTTATGTTAGCTTTGTATTAGGCATTATTAGATGTTTATTGTGCCCAATATTAGTACTTTAGATGAGTTTAATGTTGTTGGGCTTCATTGGGCTTTAATGCAAATATTGAATAATTTTCGGATTTTGATGCATTTTGACCTTTCTTCCTTGGTTAGGTCATAACTTGGGACTCGGTGATCCAATTGAAGTGATCTTGGTGTCTTTAGAAAGCTAAGACAATTCTCTACAAGTTTCATGAAGAACTCAAGAGTTGGATCGGAATGCTAAGGGTCCAAAATATCCCTGCAATGCAGAGTGGGTTTGCTGTCATGGAACCATCTGGGCAGTATGCACATATTGGACTATATAGTAGGTTATAGGCCTCCTCTTGGGATGAAACTTGGTCACTTGAAAGATAAGACCCATATCTCCAACTTCAATGAAGACCATTTTGTCAATAGATGTCGTTTTAGGCATGCTTCTGAAGCTACAAGTTAGTCTGAATTTGGAAACATGTTCTTCCAACCTAACTTGAGGTAGGTGAAGTGTTTTTGGCATTTCTGGAGTTTTAAAAGTCCAAATGACATGATTCAAATTGGAGATTTTCAAGGAGACAACTGGCTACAACTTTGATGAAGACATCCAAGCCAAAATGCACCATCTAGGTGATGAATTTGAAACCAGAAGTCGGATAAGAGTTGTTGACTAAAAGCCACCAACCATACACAAACCCACCTACCATGCACCAACCCACCTATCATGCATCAAGCTTCCATTTTTGACAATTTTCGTATTCTTATAGCTTGTATTCAGATTATGTACATGTACAAATTGGCTTCTAGGATTAGTATAAATAGACCCAACCTCTTTGTATTGAAGAGATTCAATTTTGAAGTAAGTTAGAATTCAATTTTGTAGTAAGTTTGAGTATTTGTTAGTTTTCTTTCTCTTCTTCTCCCTTCTCTTTAGAATTTCATTTTTGTTATTTATTTTCTGATTTCTTCCTTCCCATCCATGGAAGGCTAGGCTCTCATAATCAATCCAAGGGATTAGCCATCTTGATGTTTAATTTGGAGATCTTGTTTCGCTTGTTCATATTGCTTAATTGTTATTCAAGTTTCTATTCTTCCTCTTTTGATTTTTATCTAGATTAAATTGCTTAATTTGATTTAGATGTTAATGTGATAATAGCTTTATTATCATGTGTTCAAAGAGGATCACATAGAGTAAACAATTTATTAAAGCTTTTTTGATGGATTGTTTAGCTTGGTTAAATTCTTGATCTTAAGTTAATCTATGTTTGGATGGTGCTTACTTTATCTAACCTTGATTAATTAAATCCTAGATGCTTATCTAGTAGATGATTCTTGGATCATGTTGAGGCGTCTTGATGTGATCTAAGGCCAAGAACACGGTTAGCAATTAAGTGAATTCCTTGTGATCAATGATGAGTTAAACTCAAGATCGGTAAATTTCCTTGGATTGGTTGTTTCTTTAGATTTGTTTTCAACTTTGAGTCTTGTATATTTATCAATATTGTTAATCAACAACAAAACCCCCTATTTTAATTATTTTGATTTGATTAAATATTTGTTCTTTTTGGATCATTGAGAGACGATTCGGTTCATGCTCTATACTACAAATTATTTTGTGAACCGGTAATTATTATTATTTGATGGGGTCTCGACAACCTCTTGTCAGCAATCTTCTCAAAGTTCGCAGGATCTACACATTGGTGAATGAGAAACATGGCTTTGCAATCCTTCTTCTTGCACTCGCGATAGGTGGATCTTTGAGCTTCAGTTGGATCATTATCGAGTTCTTGAAACCCGTTTTTCACTATCTCCAACACTTCTTGAAGGCCAAAGATCACCTTCATCTGGATACACCACTTGTCATAGTTCTTGCCATCAAGAACTGGCAAGTTTCCAGAAAAGAGCCCATTGGAGCCAGCCATGGATCGAAGCAGTTTTCACCTCTCCACAAAGCCCTCAAGATGCGCAGCACACAGGTCTAGAATCTTAAAGCTCTAGATACCAATTTGTTAGAGCATTCACTTTGCTCTAAGTCACACACACAGTAATCTTACACACTCACGAAATATTATCACAGAGAACTCACACAGAACACTGTTTCTGTTTATTTGCATACATGAATGAATACATCCTTTTGGTTCTATTTATACACATCACTTATCACACTTAGTCAGTTACTAGAAAACTAACTGTATCTAATAACAACTAACTAACTGAATTACTAACACTTACAACATTTAATAAACTACTCTTGCAGAGATAAGATTTCAGCTTTCTGAAGATGGGCAAACGGTGATCCTTGTCTCAACCATGAAGCCAAACTTCCAACGGTGGCTTGGGGAAGCTACTAACCATCCTACTTGGATAAGTCTGCACAGCCATAACCTTCTTTTCTGATTTAGAGTTCGCAACTGAATCAAGATAAAAATAGTTTCCCACTATGTCAGCAGTGTTGATTTGACAAGTTCAGGATTGAAGGTAAGGAAAGAGGAGAAGACAAAAGAAGAAAGAACTACACGCTGTGGAATAAGGAATACATATTTAGGTTTCTTAAATATATAATAAGGGTTTAATATTTAATTTATGTGTATAAAAAAAATTTGTTAAGAGAAATTAATTCTTTAAATAAATTTTAATATCTCAAAAAATTAATTTTTACAATTACACATAAAAATTCTTAAAAAACAAAAAAAAAGGAAGTTTATTGCAGGTTCAAATGGTCAGCATTGGCTACCTTTTGTCAGTTTCACGAAAGAGCTTAGGATGTCTGTCAGCTTGGATCAAGGCAAGGCTCCTTATCTGGGGAGAAATTTTTACAAATTTTTATCGTATTACTCTTATGTAATAAATAGATAACATATGTTATTGATTTAGTCATACTCAAAGCTAAGAAAATTAAATTAAATTGCCCCATTTGACCGGTTGAATTGAAAATCAGTTATTTTATCATCATTCTAAAACTTTGTCTAATTTAAAAATTGGTTAAGAATTAATAAATCGGTTAACCTAAAGTGGTTTAATTAAGTTTAATTGGTTTTATTTTTTAAAATTTTTTTTTTACTAATTTAAATGATATTATTTTGATATAAAAACTGAATGTAAGTTAATTTAAAAATAATTTTATATTAAATATTTAAATTTAGATTATATAAAAGCTTATAAATAAAATGTATAATTAATTATATATCTTTTTAAATTGAAATTAAAATTTTTTTAAACAAAAATAAGTTATAATATTATTACTGAATGCTTTAGATTCTTAAAAAATAAATTATAAATTATTTTTTATTATTTATATTATTTGTTATCATTTTTAATTTATTTAATTAGTATATAATATATATATATTTAAATTATTTAATTATACTTTAATTCAACCACAATTAAATTATTAAATTTTAAATTAACTTTTTTTGATTGATTCAATCACCGATATTATTTTATCATACTCACATATATTCTTTTCTTATATAATTCACGTGTCATTTATTTATTAAATAAAATTAATATTCTAAAAACATGTAAGAATTTCTCATATCTGGCGGTATCAACACTTTGACTTTCCCTTGCTGGACGCTATGAGGCATAGTCCCCCATGGAGCGTCACTTCCAAACCTTAATTCTTTTGGTTTCTCTGGTTACTCTGACCATGTAGTTCGTTCTCTTATACTATTTCCTCTGAAACACTAGTTACATGGATGAGGATAAGGTAATAAGATAAGGTACAAGATATTTATTTTCACGCTTCCACCCTTTTGACCATCAACAAGTGAACATTGGAAAGTAGAATGAGTTTCTTGTGCCAAATAAGGACCTTGACGTCAAACTAGTTAGAGAAGAATTACGCAGTTTCAGGCTATGTCCCTTATAATCTCAAGAAATTCTATGCTATAATTTTCACGGCAATAGTATCTTCAATATTTGTTTAAAAATTAAAATTTCAATTTGCTACTCTTGAAAAGAAGTTTCAATTTCTAATTTGATAATTATTTTTATCAAGATGGATTATTACTTATTAGACGTGATAATATATGTATAGCCTTAAGTTTTTGACATCCTCTTCTAGCTTTTTTATTTTTATTTTTGTTGATTGTAAGTGTTTAAATTGTACAAGTAATAAAAAGAAATTATTTTTACGAGAATTATGTGAATATCTTATTTTAACAACTTTAATTATTTACACAAACAAATAAAGTAATAAAAATATAATTGAATTGTCAATAAATAAATTAAATTGCAAATAACAAGTTTAAAGGAACAAAGGTTTTAGGATTTCAGTGTTCACTGTATCTATTTGTTATGATACAAAGTAAAACTTATCAATTAATAGATTTGATTGTGCTTTGAAGGTGAGTTTTTTAAGGTTCTTTCTCGAGATATAAAAAACATGTTAGAATTAAGACAATATTTATTTTCACAGTACTATGTTAATTGAAACACTTTAAGCATTGTGAAATTCATTTGATCCTTAAAGAATTACGCATACTTTTATAGTCATAACTCTTAAGTTAAAGTTTTCAATTTTCCAATAACAAATTTCATCTCTCGATTCTTAATTTAATTATCTTTGATTATGCAAATATAGCGCGCAACATACGATAAGTATTAAGAACACTAGAATTGAATCTAAATCAATAATCTTTTAATAACAAGAAAATAATTACAAATATGTCATAACTACATAGAAAAGTGACATTTCTATCTTAGAAAAGATGTTTAGAAATATATGCTTGAACAACAATAACAAGAGATATATAGGATAAGAAAACTCATGAATGAATGATCCCTCTCTTCAATCCTTATTCAATCTCTTGGTCCATGCCTTTGATTTTGAAATCTGCTTTTATCTAATTTATTCTACTATAAACTACTATACGATATTCTAATCTATTTCTCCTTTTTCCCTCTCTAGCCTCCTTTTAGGGTTTCTAATGTGTGAGGGCTTCTTCCTTTCCTCTTTTCATATAGCACAAGCCTCAAGAGACTTATTTTTTGCACAATTCGCTAGGCCGTGTAATTTCACATGGCCATGGCCTTGTGATGTTCTAGAGTGTAAATTTAAAAATGTGTCTAACATTAAAGGTGTACCTTTATCTCTTAGCTTTTCAACACAAAAAGAATCACCTTATTATCATCTTTATAGCTTAAGATAGGACCATTTTACTACCAGAGGGTCGGATAACTTCTGAATTCAGTAACAATCTTTAATCAAGTTTATGAATTCTTTAATGAATGACTTCAAAATATCCATCAAATACCTAAAAATATCAAGAGTGAGAGAAAAAATAATCAAAGTGTAAAAAGATATAAAATATAACAAAGAAACAAATAACTAAATTTATATCAAATCAACAACTCACATATCACTTTTACTTATTACTTTTACTTATTCAACTGACACTCGAAAAGTCTTGCTCGAACTCGTGGCAAAAGCAACCTTAAGACTTTGGAGCGTGTTGGCGAGAAATCCCCCTTTATTGTATCCGAAGATACTGATATAGATGGGGCTGTTGGGCTAGCACACTTCGCATTATTCTTTAATCAGGTATATATAAAATTTTAAATGTAGAGGTCATCTTGTAGAACAATTGTCATTCATAGAATTTAGAGAGAAAAAATTGATTGGTATTCTTTGTGCTATCCAGGTACAATGCTCGTGTTTGGTCTCGAACATTTTTACATGAACGCGTATACGATAAGTTTATTGAGAAAGCAAATATTGTTGCGTTGGGTCTCGAATATGTGTTAATTTGTATTTCTTAAATTTATAAACTTCCAAGCTTGTTTTTTAATTCTTGCATACTTAAAACTTAATCTTAATATGTTTTCTAATGTTCAATTTTTTTAAAAACTACATGGTTTTAATCATAATTTATTTTTTTACTGTTCAGAAATTAAAAAACAGCATAATTTTAATCTTAATTTAATTTTTAAAATAAAAATAAAAAAATGAATGTTTTTAATCGTAATACATGATTATGCATTTAATAAAAATGTATGTAAAATTTTATTAGAAGTTGTCATTAATTTTTATTTATTAGGAAAATTATTCTTTTGAAATGAGACCAAATTCAGGATTTTGATTATTTACAAGAATGATAAGATTATGGAAAGGACAAAAATTTAATCCTACATCACTCATGCTATATCCATAATAAGACAAGTTACTTCAAAGCTAATTTTGTAAATTATTACTAACTTCATCAATATTTATTTTACCTCTTAAATCAAATAAACAATGGCACACAAACAAAGACAAAGAAACTAATTAAGATATTTACATATTTGGTTTGGTGTGAGTACCTACCATTTTCAAAGTATAATGAGAAAGTCAAAGTCACATAATTATTTAAAAAATAATTATTTGTTAGTTAATTTTAATTAAATATTAAAACATATTAGACAAAAGAATTTAGTTTTAAAATATTTAATTTGATTTGATTATGCGAGTAAACTTGTTGACAAATTGTAAATGGGATTGGACATGACACAAGACTGCATAGCAATCCCAAGATGGTCACGGAATACAAGAATTTTGAACCCAAATTTTTTTTAGTTTTCTAAATGGTCCCTGGCAACATCACTCCTTTAATTTTGGTTGTAGTTAGGGTATAATTGAGTTTTACAATGATTCTAAACTTGAATTATGATCAAAACTAAACATAACAAAAACCTTTAAGAACCAAAATTCTTGAGTGTCGACCATATGTAGTCAAACCGCATGCATTGAAGTTTGCAATTTTCGCATGTCCACTATAGCATCCTCCCTTAAATTAAAAACAAAAATTATTTAAATGTTTGTTCATTTTTTTATTATTTATTTTTGTACAATTTTTCTTGAAATTTCTATTTTTTGTTATTTGGTATAAAGTGGACATAAAAAATTATCCAGGTGATTTTTTATTTATGTAATTATAAATATTTATAATTTTCATTAACCTCTAATTGTATTTTTATCTATTTGTATTAGGATTGTTTTCTTGTTTCTTTGTGATTTTGTAAAAATAGAGCTCTAAAAAATATTTAGATGAGAAAAGAATTTATTAAAATAACTAGTGCCAACTAGTGAAATTAAGCAATGACATTTTAGTAAATATAAACTTATGAGTAAGGATTTTGCTGAATTGATTTTAGCTTGTGAAAGGATTTAAATTTTGGCAAAGGCTGGTAAATTGTCCACTGGTAATATCGATAATGATGAGTGGTATCCAAAGGAGATGGAGTCAGTGTGAACACCACAATTTGTCCAGATCATACTAAAAAAATACAAACAAAAATATAAACAACAAAAGAAGAAGAATAAAATAGAAAATTTAAAGTAAAATGGTGAGAAAATGAATTTGATCATCCAAACCCCTTTACTTGGCTTGATCCACAACCCAACTCCACGGCCCAGAAGGCACTACCTTTTCCCCTGATCCAATTCCCTATGCCCATAACCTAGTACCTTTCCCTCACCCCATCTTCTCCCCTTTTCCTCTGACTCAGCACAGACACGCACAAAGCCCATGTCCCCCCAACGCTGCCTTACACGCACACACATCACTTTGCATGCACACACTCCCACGACATCACAACCTTGACATCCTCCCATGTCTACCGCACGCACACACAGCGCACACAACGCCGTCCCCCGACCTGCGTCTTCACTCAGAGGGGACAAGGTATGTTGAAACCAAAATCTTTTAAAAAAAAGGTTTAGCACTAATGTCAAAAAGCTGTAGCCTTCCCTGTTTAAGTTTTGAGGATAACAAAAATATTTATTAAGTTTGAACAAGTAAGTGGTTCGACAGAGTGTTTCATTAAAACTGAAATTCCTTTGTATATTGACTCTGTTGCTGTTAATTGAGGAATTCCTTAATGTGTTTTTTTTAAGAGCAAAATAGTTTCTTAAAATAAACTATTTGATAGTCTGCGTCCAATCTGTTTTCTGCGAAATCTTTAATTTGCGTCCGTTCTACATATACTATTACTATTGGTGCGTCCAATGTTTGTATGCATCTACTTGTACTATTTTATTGGTTCGTCCAATACTATCCTTTTACAAAGCTCAGACTCAAAACACTCTTACAAAGTTCAAGCTCAAGCTCTCGTCCAAAGTTAAAATTCAAAAGTGAAGAACTGTTCCTCATTAAATGCTAGAAAAGAACTCGATGTACCATGGCAATGTAAGAAGTCAACTGAGCCGCTTTTTGCTGACATTGTCTAACAACTACAAATACCAGCAAATAAGAAACTTTCTGCGATCTCAGACAAATCAGGACTCAGTTATCATATGATTGGAAATCTCTGATAATCAAAGTCACATTTCAGAAGAAGCTCAACACGATATTAGTCGATGCTTTTAATGCTGCTCAGAACGGTAATAAATGTTTCCGTTGGACGACGAAGCTTATGAAGTCTGCTCAAATTATTCTCACTTATAAAAAAGGAGAAGCAGCACTAGAAGAAGAGAGAGATTTTTTGCCCAAGCAACTTACAAAGACTAAAAAGCTTTATCTCTTCTTGGAATTATTTTCACTTGTAAAAAGGTTAAAGTCTTGAGATCAATTGTCTATTCTCATTTTCTAGTGAGTTTCAAACTCAAGCTTTCATCATCTTCTACTTATTCATCTTAGTGTTGTAAGCCTGAAGAGGTTGGGTATAAAAGAATACTGGTGTGGTTGAACCTGAAGATGTTGAAAATACTTGTAACCTGAAGAGGTGAATAATACTTGTAATCACGAAAAAGATTAGTTGAAAATCCTTCTGGTTGAAGGGACTGGACGTAGCTCTCGGTTGGTGAGAGTGAACCAGGATAAATCTCTGGTGTAAGCTTCTCTTCTCTTCTAGTGTGTTTTATTATTTCCACTAACTTCTGGGGTTTACCATTGTGTTTATTAACAAAGTTTTTAAATTGGTTCTTCGAAGTTCTTAACCGCATCCTTAAAAATCTCTCCAAAATCCTTAGAGTCCAATAGGACTGAGAAGTCTTGTTTTTACGTTCTTTACTTGTTAACCTTTAACCTTCGTTGTGTTCAATCTGTTGTTAAAAGAAAAGTTTTTTAAAAGGGTTAAGAAACACAATTCAACCCCCTTCTTGTGTTTCACTTGGTTATTTCAAGGTATTCGGCTGGGTCAGGGATGGGTCTTTCCCCTGCGCTTATCGTCTAGAGGGCATGACTTTGGTCCAATAGATGCTGCTCAAAGGAAATTTACACAAAGGATCATCAGGAGATTTTAATTTTGGGTTTGAGGTATTATAAATAAAGGCTTTAGGGCTTTACGAAAGGGGTTGGAAAATCTGTGGCTGCCTAGAGAGCGTCTGGGTGTTAAATTTTTTTGGTTTAGAAATTGAGAGAGAGCTCAAGACCGGACATTGGATTTTCTAGAGGAGGAGATCTCAGTACACGACCAAGCACTTTTCATCCTAGCCAGAAATTGTGTTCTCGGTAACCCTTGTTCACTTCTATTGATTTGTGTTGAGAAGTGTAACTTACAAAGATTGAATGTGCATTTGATTTATCTATGCTTATTTTGGGGCTTATGGTTCTGGTTGATTGTTATCAATGGCTTTTGATAATTTGTGATGTCTGATTGCTGAATAATGGTTTTGGGGATGCTTGGGGAATGCTTGTTATCTCTTTGCTCTTGTCATTTCAGCTATGTATATGCAGATTGAATGAATATATGCGATTGGTTTGAATGGGTCTGTGATGAATCATTTGTAAATGTTTGCTTGATTATTTAAATAGAATGAGTGGATGTTTGTTGAGGCTTTCTAATGAGATTTTGAACTAATAATGGATTACATGTGTTGAAATTCGTGGGTCTCCACCATAGCTAGACATGTATATGTTTCCTGTCATGGGTTTAAATAAAATTCATATGTTGATTTAGATCTGGTAGCATTTGCTTTTCTATGCATATCTTGAGCTGTATGACTCCAAATTAGGATCCGTTTGTTGCATTAAATAGCTAGGATATGAGGCTTGCATGTGTAAAATTTTCAGATTTTAAATCCTCACCATTTAGTACCAGTTTTTTGTCAAAGTCAGTGATGTTTTGCTTAAGTTCTATTTTCTGGCAGCATCTACATTTCCTTGCATAACGTGGGGTGTACATGTTGAAATTAGGATCTGTTTGTCGCATTAGAAAGCTAGGATGAGAGGATTACATTTGTAAAATTTTCAAATTTTAAATCCTCACCATTTAGTACAAGTGTTTTGTCAAAGTTAGTGGTATTTTCCTTAAGTCCTATTTTCTAGCAGCATCTGCATTTCCTTTCATAACTTGGGTTGTACATGTTGAAATTAGGATCTGTTTGTTGCCTTAGAAAGCTAAGATGTGAGGTTTGTATGGGTAGAAATTCCAAAATTTTCTCTCTTGTTGACTGATGCCAGTTTGCACTCAAAGTTGATGTTGTTTTTTGCATAATTCAAGTTCCTGGCAACATGTGGTGTTTAATGCATAACTTGAGTTTGGATTCTTTAATTTGGGCACTGTTTGTTGCATTTGGAAGATGACATGTGTGGCCATTGTGCATTAAAATTTTAGTCCATGACTCATTGAAATCCAATACTAGATTTCCTTTTGATCTCAACTTTGTTCTACATAAATTCTGTTTTGGATAACATTCACACTTCCATTCACATCTTTGGCCATGTACATCTAATTTGAATGTTGTCTGTTGCATTACGAAGCTAATACATAAAGGTCTAACATGTGAAGAATTCAGATTTATGCTCATTGCCATTTGATACCATCTTCGTGTTGAAATCAATCTTATTGCTGCCATGATGTTGGAATCTGTTTGTGTTCATTCGATTTTGGGGTCCATGTTTAATAGGTGATGATGCATGTCTCTTTTTGGGTTCACTTAGTTTTGATTTTTCCCTGAGGTGGTTTGTACTGATTTGGAACTATAGGAGGCTATTAGGTATTATGTGCTGAGCATTTTGCCCAAAGGTTGGGATTTGGTTTGATGTGTTGCATTATGTGTTTTGTTTGCTTATTGAGGTGTTAGGAAAGTTACGATTATAGAAATCTGTTGTGTATTTAAAATGTATGCATGGTTGGACATACACAGTGCTGGTTTTATTTAGTTAAAAGGCTGGGATTTTGGCCTAATTTGGTGTTTTACTTGCTTGTTGGGGTTTTTAGCTGATCAGATCCTCCCCAAACACCTTTTCCCTTGATCATCCGACCACTTGCCCCTCATCACGTCTCAGAAACCATTATCCGACAGACCCTACCCAGGACTATAACCGAGCCGAGCTACCATTATCCGAGCACCCTTTGCCGATCCAACACCTTAAACACCCCCCTCATCCATTAACCGACTTAACCGAGCCCCACCATTCGCCGATTCGACCTTAAACACCTTCCCTCATCCATTAGCCAACCTAACCGAGCCAACCATTGGCCGATCCAACCTTAAACACTTTCCTCCATCACGAGACCGAGCCGAGATACTTCCATCCAATCCAACCATATACACCTTCCCTTAACAATTTACCTTAACAGAGCCGAGCTATCATTGACCTACCTAATCTCTTAAACATTTTACCTTATCCTTAATCGACCCGAGCAGAGCTACCCCCTCGACCAACCTAATCTCTTAAACACTTTGCCTCACCATAACCGATCCGAGCTACCCTTAACCAAGCCCCCTCCAACCACTTTCATCCATTAGCCGACTGAGCCGAGCATCTTATATCCAATCCGACCTTAAACACCTCTCCCTTCATCACGAGACCGAGCCGAGGTACCCTTGATCCTAGCCGATCTCAAGTTTTCCTTCGTCTGATTGGCTATTGACTAATGGAGTCTCCACCGAGCACCTCCCCCCTTTTTCGATCGAATTCGACCGACTAGTTTGTTTTTATGTTATGATTTTGGAGGTCTAGTTGGACCCTTTTTTAGATGCTCAGAGTGCCGACTGATTGGTCGATCCTTCTATCTTTTGTGTTGTTTGTGTTTTTAATTTGCTTTCCAACTCTCAAAATTCAGCTTTTAATGAATGTCCATTGATAATTGCTCCCCTTTATGTTATAAACAATGAGTTATAAAATAAGTGGTCCAATGCTACAATGCCCGCGTTTAGCTGTCTTCAGGGATCAAGTATCTACTAGACAATCTCCTTGGGGTGGATTAGTGGGCTTAGTACCGCCTTCCATTCCATTTAGGTCACGTTTAGAAGTTCCTTTTTTAATAAGTGGTCCAATGCCACACATCGCTTTAGTTGTCTTCAGGGGTTAAGTACCCACTAGACATTTTTCTTGGGATGGATCAGTGAGTCAAGTACCGCATTTCATCCTATTTAGGACGCGTTAACAAATTCCCTTTTAAACCAAACCAATTTATCCTCTTTTAATCAAATCGTAACTTTCTTTTAATCAATTGATTTCAAAACAATATTTTCTTTAATTAAAATCAATCAACTCACAATTATTTTAGAAAGAACTACGTGGCTTTGAATTCCTTATTGTACTAGGGGATTGTAGAAGCGCAAGTCCAAGCCAAACTTTTCATTTTCGCAATTTAGTTTCTTGTTATTTGTGAATAATTGTCCGCACGAGTTAATTTATCTTATTTCTTTAAGGGGTAAAATAGATATCGATTAGGTTATTAAATTTCACACAATTAGCTTAAGGTAACCGTCTTAGGACGAATGTATCAGGGGTGCTGTGAGATTAAGTTTCCACCATTCCCTGTGCATAATCGACTCCTGAACCCTACCTACTTTCGTAAACCTTTCTTTTTGTTTTTATTTTAAATATATTTTTAAAGGGTTTTGCCAGTCATTTTCCCTACCCAATAAACAATTGGTGACAAATCCATTGTTTTTAACTTATTTTTTTCTCTCACCACTCTCTGTCGCAATTTTCCCAGTCGGGACAGTCAGAAATGAGCTATCTATAGTACCAACAACCATTTCCACCCTCAATCTACCATCACATCCATCTACCATACTCATTAGACATCTGCATCTTACCATCATCAAACTTTGACCAACATTCCCTACTAAAGTAACCACATTCTACCACTCTATCCATATGCTTTGACATGTACACCTCATACTAATTCTTCACTTACAACCACACAAAATCACCTTGACCATTATCAGCCAAGGCCAAAACCTCTTCCTCGATTCCCAAAATTGACCATATCTAATAATAAGTTGTTTCAACAGTTATTTGATGTCCTCTTAATTGCAAAAGTGCCTGTGCACCCAAGGGAGCCTCTATTTCCAACTTGCTATGACCCAAATCTCACTTGGAAGTTTCACATATGGGTAGCCAGCCACTCCATCAAAAATTGTGATGGCTTCAAGAATGCAGTCCGAAGGCTAGTAACATATGGACGACTGCATATCCAAGAGGAAGGAGGGTTAATTATAACCAACAGTCCACTTCCTAACCATTGAAAAAGAACAAGGCTATCCTTTCTTTCCGCTACAAGGGAACTCTGAGCAATTAGCATTTTGATATATACGTCTAGCAATGATTACTATGAGATGACTGTTTAATCATGCTGATCCCTAGTTTGGCCAATGACTCATGCCATTAGGGTTTTGAACTATTAACCTTCTTGAAGTATTAATATGATGAATTTCCATGGATTTTAGTATAATTTTGCGTTGCATTTTCTTTTATTTTCTCTAGTTTCTTCTTTCTTCTTTGTTTTTTATATTTTTGTTATTTCATTCACATCATATTTTCATTCTTTTCAACATTCTCAAAATTTCTTCAAAGCACCTTCCAAGGGTTCAAATCCTATAGAACTCCTACTTTAAGAAAAGATTCTTGAAAACTCATTGATTGATTCTTGTGGTACAATGGATGAAAGAAGTCATGAATTCAGTGAAGGTGTCAAAGTTAGCCAAAAAGATCAAGGACAATCCAATGGATGATGGGTTGACATGACAAAGGAGGATGGCAAGAAGACAGTTTTGCATCAAAACATGCATTCTCAAAGGAAATTTTATTCTCAATAGACATGGAAGGATGGAATTTTCCAAGACCAATATACACAAATGAAATTTGCCCAAAAAAAAAAGAGAAAAAGAGGGAAAAGAAAAAGAAAGGAAACAAAACAAGAAGAAAGGAAAATAAAATGGAACGATTAATTAATAATTTGAAAGATTGTGAAAAACTAGATTTGGCATGCACTAATTGTAATTTTTATCTTGAAATTAAATTTTTGAAAATGCGAAATCTTGATTTGAAATGAAGATTGACTATCTTTCTCTACCCTCTGAAAAAAATCATCATTATTTGTTGTTACCCTTTTTAAGCTTGAAAGTTTTCTTCAAATAGCCCTGGACAAGGATCATTACACACTAGCACCTAGTGCCGTGTAAAAGTCAATTATTATCAATTGATTGCTGTATAGTTTGTGATGTCAATTGTACCAAAAAAATAGGGAAAGTGGTCATTGAAAAATGAATGATTAAAGTGAAAAAAAAATAAAGAAAGAAAGGAAATGATGAAAGAAAGAAAAAAGAAAGAAAAATGTTTACGTGGACTATGGGTCCAAAATAAGATGTGGACCGTTGTTCTTGAAAATATAAAAGCAATTGATATACCATTGAAGATCATTGGTCCCATTTAACCCTTAAACACTTGTTTGAGCCTTTTATATCTTTCATTTTCTAACCCTTAGCATTGACCACATTACAAGCCTAACAAAGTCCATTTTGATTAATGAATTGATTGCTTTTATTTTCATAAACTTTAATTCAAAGAAAAAATCTTCATACTCTTTTTAGTGCATTGCTTCGTAAAAGAAAATAAAAAATGAAAAAAGAGAATAAAGAAAAAGGAGAATGAAGAAGAAAAGTGCATGTCAGGTTGAAAACCTGAAAAGGACGATCTAAGTAAAAGTTAGGTTAGGCAAACTGGGCATAGGTATTACAAAAGATATATTGGCTCTTTTGTAAAAAGACTCCTAGAAATATTGGCCTTCATTGGGGAAAATTTTATTCAGTCCAACGGCATACACTGGGGCAATTTTATTTAGTACAATAGCTTATATTGGGAAAAATCTTACCATTTCAAATATTGGGGCATAATTGTTTTATATTCTGATGGCATACACTGGGGGAAAGTTCATAGATGCTTGACCGAAGGAAATTCTTGAGGGGTCATATAACAAATCAATGGCTATGACGTCTAATTGACGAGTAGGGATCAATCAAATCAGAATCATGGAATCCACATTGGGCAATCTCTGCTTAACTTCTTTGTTATTCTATTTTTGGGACATCTTCCTTATTGTCATCCCTTGCCAACACCATCTATACAATTGGACTTCCATATCGACAGGTTTATTCAATCAATAAATTTATTTCTGTCATATTGTTGAATTCATGCATTTCAATTAAGTAGTGCTTTGAGTACGAAGAACATTGGAAAAGCAGTAGGATTTAACAATCTTTTGGTAATCTCCTGCGAAACATTCCAAACCAAAAATATCTCATAAGCTTCAATCAATGTTTGGAAATATTATCTTCAATGGTAGATCTAGATTAAAAATGCCCAGCCCATGAGTAAGTGATGGAAACAAAAACTTGTGAAGGGAGCATATCATTAGACTTGCATGCAAATTATATCCAAATAGAGAATTAGCAAAACCAAGTAAGAGGCAAGTCAATATGATGGAATTAGTAGAAGGTTTCGTTTGAATATGAGTTTGATAGGTAGACGATTTCTAAGCATTACACCAAATTTAATTTCTAGCAACACTATTTAAGGCAAGGCTTAAAAAGCGTTGCCTAAAGTAGTATAGGCAACACTTTTTAAGTGTTGGCTGTAATTTTGAGTTTAGGCAACAACTCTTAAGCAACATTAGAAAAGTGTTACCATAAATAGTATAGGCAACATTTTATGTGAGTTGTATTAATTTTGATTAGTTTAGGCAATACTTGTAAGACAACATTAGAAAATTGTTGCTATAGATAGTATAGACAACGTTTTTATATGGGTTGAATACAATTTTGATTTGTTTAAGCAACGCCTATAAGGCAATGTTTGAAAAATGTTGCCAAAAACAACATAGGCAACGATTTTTAGACGTTTACCTCTTGTGAAGCTTTTAACATAGTTTTAAAATGGTACCGACACTCTTAAGGCTTTGTTTGGATTAGGAAAAAAAAATAAGGTGAAGAGAAGTAGAGTAGAAAATAAATAGATTTTTAGGTTGTTTGGATTGAGAGAATCAAGAGAGAAATAGGAAAGAAAAAAAATTAAATTTTGTTATAAATATATATTTGCCTCTATTTATTTATTTATAAAAGAGGAAAAAAGGTATAATAGGAAGTACAAAAATAAAGTGTATTTCTTCTCATTTTCTTCTCACTTTAAAGAAGAAATGAAAAAGTTATGGGGCCTACCAGTTTTTTTCTCTTCTCTATTTCTCCTCTAACCAAACAAGAGAAATGTGTCATTTCTCTTCTATTTCTCTATTCTCTAACTCTCTCTTACCTATTTCTCTCCAAACAAACAAAGGCTTAAATATTTTCCCTCTCACAAGTTTACTAAAATTTTCTAATCGCTACGAAAACCCCTAAAATTTCCTCAAACTGTGAATCTCAAGCCTAATCCCAAATTAAAAGCATACGAGCCTGAAGCTTCAAACCTAGAAGCCTTACCCAACGAAACTTTGAAGCATTTAAGCCTAAAGCTTCAAATGTAACAATCTTAGGCGAAACCACAACTAGAGACAAAATCCCTATTTTTCCCTCTTTTCCCAACTTTTAGCCATTAATGAACGTCATCTCTTAAGTTCGACGATCTAAAACGTTGGCGTCCTCTCTTCCTTGGATCTTTGGCCATGTCATTTTCTGGCTATTGTATGGAGCACTATGGAGCTCTCACTCCATTTTCTATTCTTGCTGGCTCCATCTCATCTCCTCTAATACCCTTTTGTGGCTCTTGGACTGCGTTTCTCAGGTGAGCTGTGTGTTTGATAAAGGATTTTAAGGTCGAATCGTATTTTTTTAGGGGATTTAAAATGCCTTGTTTGGAAACTTAACATAAAAACTTTGAAAATTTTGAAGAATTTTAATCTAGTATTTATTTAATCTAAAATAAAGAATTTCAAATTCTACCTCATAAGGTGGAATTTCCAAAATCCTTCATTATTTTTTTCTCGTTGGCACTTTGCACTGCTTATTGTACTGATCATGGCTTCTCCATTTTTCTAGCTTCTTTAGCCCTAGCTCACTGATCTGAGGACCTAAACTTAGACCTTGTTTTTATTCTAAGGATTTGGAGTGGAAGCAAAGAGAGAACCTTGATGCCTTTCAACTTATTGACAAGTAAACCAAACCTTGATAGCAGGAAGGAAACTCTAATATACCAAACATAAGGTGCTCATTTGCATGACATATCTTGAATTGAGGTTTTGCGCAGGTAATTGGAAACTGTTCTTGATTCGTTGAGCACTTTTATTGTTCAATTGGATTTGGATATTGGGTCACTGCCATTTGGGATGTAATAAATGTTGAAGATTTAAAGTTTGCTACTTTGATACCCATTTTATCTTCCATGTTTTTCATACCTATTTTCCTTTTATGAGTTTTCAGCTGGATTATAGACTTCTATGTTTCTTGCAGCTTCAATCAGATAAGCAAGCCTTGGGTTTTCTTGCACATTGAAGAGGTTCATTTATTTTTTACTTAAATAAAGCATTTATTTATGTGATTCATATTGGTTTCTTTCTTTATTTGTGTCTGTTCCTTTGTTCAATAATTATTGGATGGTTTTATTTTTGCATTGTCTGGTTTCGCTATTTTCTTCGGTATCAAATTAATGGATTTTGTCTTATTTATGTACTTTTCTTCTCTCTCGCTTATGTTTTGACAAATTGGAAATTTTCCCAAATTGGGTTTCCTCATGATTCTTAGGTAGAGTTCAATGAAAAACATAAATCCAATTTACAAGTCCTATGAGATGAAAAAACTTTGTGGTTCCTCTTTCATTTTTGTTTTGCTCTACAAAATTCATGTCCATTGGCCATCTCTCTATTATTCAGCTCCTATAAATATTGATTGCACTTATCTGAACTTTAGTGTTTCTTCTACTTCTGCTGATTTGGCTTATTAATTTGAGTTAGTATGCGTAACTTTTGTTGACCTTGACGATTCTAATTAATGGGCTATACACTAATCCATGTCACTTATATATGCACGTAGATAGACACATTATAATGAACAGAATCTTGAATTGGAGATAATTTTATATCAAGCACTGCTGTTTTAACAAAATTGAAGGGAATGGATAATAATTTGTTTATCATCCTATCATTAGCAGAATCCTGAATGAGTTAGCTTCATGTTAAAAGTTGTTGAGAATTCGATTAGAGTATCTTAATATTCTATTTGTGGATACTATTGGATTTTTTTTGGTGAGTGTGTTTTAAGGGTTGAAACTATAGGATCATGTACTAGTCTTATATGATATGAATGTATGCAACTTTTCAGATTTGTTTTCAACTCAAATAGATCTGCTGCTATTCAATATGGTGTCCAGTATGAACTTGTTGATTTAGGAAGTTAATAGTGTTTAATAACAGTTGAAAGGATTCCATTTGTGCACATAATTCATGAGTTTATTTGAATTCTGGTTTAAAGATGATAAGTCCCTTTGTTTATTTAGTTGTGGTTTACTGCAAGGTCTATTGAAAGTTTTTTTTTCTTTCTTTGTGACTTTTGTACTTAAATTCCATTGTGTTCTTCCCTAGTTCTGAATGCATTAAGGGTGGGTTTGCGTCTACCCTGTGAATACCTTGCTTTGTTTTCTGCTACCTTCTTTCTCCTTCTTCCTCTTCAACTAGTTAGGTGTTGTTCATCATCTTTGTGCTGTAATCACAAGTCTACATCAGGGTCTTGATTTATGAGAGTCCATAATCTGATATTGCATTGAGAATAGCTTGTCAGACACTAGTTTTGTGCACTAAAGCTCTTGGTAAGGAATTGATAATGACAATATGACTTTGGCATGGGATTGTATGGTTTGTTTTGATACTAACTTGAGTTTATTGAATCATCTTATTATCATGATTTATAATTAATTTGCTATTTGACTCTATTTTCTTCATTGGGATTGTCATTTTGGCTTACCAAGATTCTAGATAGTTCTTTAGAATGGCTTTGTCCCATGTTCATAGGTACCCTATTAATCATGTTGAAACAAATGCTTAGTATATTGCCAACTTCTTTTATTGTGGTGTTTTGATGAATAATTGGTTACTCTTGTAACTTGTGGTTGTCTTGAAAGTGACTGAAGCTGGTCATAACCAATTTTTTCATGCTTGACATAATTCTCCATTTAATCATATCATGCTGGTTTGACATATTGAAATTCAAGCTTTAAGATAATAAAAAAAATTCTAATTTATCAAAGTTGGAACCTACTGCTTATATTTCCTTGATTTCTTTGTCCCTCTGCAAAGTGCCTTCTTCAAAGCACACCAGTATATTTGCTTAATTTTTTGTCTTTCATGTTGCTAATTCTCATGAATCAAACCCCCTAAAAACTATAATGATGATTAAAAATGAATTTGGAAAACTTTAAATGATTGAAATCTGAAACATATGTTGCTATTTGGCAGTTCATTGATTGATATGGTTTTCTATCAATTTTTATTGATATTGTTAATAATAAGAATACATTGCTATGTTTTCCTCTGCCCCATCCCCTCTTATGGTGGTTCTAGTGTAAGGTTTTGATCTTTTTATGAAACCTCACCATGTAGGGTGACCAAGATATCAAATGGTTACAATTAAGGATGGCAAAAACTTTATGCAAATGAAGTTAGAAAAGAAATAACTGAATAATGAATATAATTGAGAGGTTTTGAGCACTCCAAGTGATGAATACTGAGTTCTGGCATGCAGAGGCAAGAAGCCAAGAAGAAGGGAGGAACACAAGTGCACGACAAAGCAAAAGATGGTAGCTTCCATCACCTCAAGTACTGAGAACTAGGATTTTTGACACTAAAAAGAAAGAGGCTACTTCATATGGGAAGGGTGATTTGTCAAGGATGCTAAATCTATCAATGAAAATGTGTTGCTTGAAATGCTTGTCCCAACAATTATTAAGGATGCACTTCTAAAGGTGATAATCTTGTGAGGTTGAATAACTTCAATCAGATTCGAACTTACATACATAGTTGAGGGATTTAATTGCTGGCACTTAATATGAGCTTAGGATCTATATACACACACACATATCAAACCTGTGAAGAGATCAACAATGACATACTTTTGATTGGGTGTAGTTTTGAAGTGAGTGTGTGTGTGTGTGTGGGTGGGTGTGTGTGTATATATATTTGTTTGTTTGTTCACAGCCTTTCTACACCATCTACAATATGTATATCGTTTAATTAGAGTTGAACAAGAAAATAGTTAAGGCATTTAATTTTAATTGTTGACAGTTAATTAAATGCCTTAACTACTTTCTTGTTCAGCTCCAATTAAACGATATATATATTGTAGATGGTGCAGAAAGGCTGTGAACTAACAAACAAATATTATTTAGCTTTGTATTTAGCTTTTCAGCTACTTTGATATTTAGGCAATTCTTATATCTTTATTATCATTTCTCAAGTTGTTAATGCTAATGATGATGGAGGTGCTGGGCTAAGCAATGCAAGCCCTTGTGCAAATCATAAACATAAATATTCACCTTTTGAGTAACTACTTTTTTATTTTAAAGTTTTTCTTTTCTATGATGTACTTAGGAGATATTTACTTTGAAATATGTGTATAATCATGACAATTGTATTACTTATAACAATTGTGTTATTTTTTTAATCTATGGATATATATATATATATATATATAAAATCCTTTTGTATATTAGTTTTGTAGTAATGTAAATAAATTTTGATGAATATATTAATCTATCCCATAATTTAAAAGTTCTTGACTTTTGGCAACGTTTTCAAATGTTGCATGATATTGGACTTTAGGCAATGCTTTTAAAAGTTACCTATATATACAGATTTAGGCAACGTTTAAAAAGTGTTGCCTAAAGTTGTACATATAGGCAACGTTTAAAAGCATTGCGTAAAGCCCATGAACAAGCATCTCTCAAAAAGTGTTGCCTAAAGACAGGAATATGCAATGTTTGAAAAGCGTTGCCAAAAGGCAAGAATAGGCAACACTTTTACATATTGTTGC
Source organism: Styphnolobium japonicum (assembly GCA_023212625.1). Lineage (NCBI taxonomy): Eukaryota > Viridiplantae > Streptophyta > Magnoliopsida > Fabales > Fabaceae > Styphnolobium > Styphnolobium japonicum. Next base: position 15,714,195 of record JALBWW010000005.1, read on the forward strand.
CTAAAAGTTCTAAAAACGTTGCCTTAGGCTTTAGGCAACGGCCATATAGGCGACGGCTGAAAAGGGTTGCTATAGACTTTAGGCAACAGTTTCGGTTCTTTGGTAACGCTTTTCAGCCCTTGCCATAAGGCTAAAATGTTGTAGTGAAGAAAGCATATGGTTCAAACTAATCTCTAGACTAAAGGTTTTTCTCCAATGCATTTACATTTAGGGTTCGTTGACCAAGTGCATGTACTTTTCAGGATCATAGCCTAGTATATCTACTTTTCAGGCTCATGGCCCATTGCATTTAACTTTCAGGATCATGGCCCATTGCATTTACTTTTTGGGTTCTTGGCCCACTATAATCTGCTTTATGGGTCCTTGGCCCAATTCATTTACTTTTCAAGCTCTTGGCCCAAGCAACTTTTCTTTAGTTCCGGGCCCCTAGCCTGATGAACTTAGTTTAGTTCTGGACCCATGGCCTGATGTTGCATTTTCTTTAGTTCTAGGCCTTTGGCTTGATGATCTTAGTTTAGTTTCGGGCCCCAGGTTTAAAGATCCCTTAGTTTAATTCCAGACCCTTGGCTTAGCGATCTGGTAGTTAATTTCCAGGCCTACGGCTTGATGATGCCTTAGTTTAATTTCGGGATCCCGGCCTAATGATAACTTTAGTTTTAGTTCCGCACGCTTACCTGATGATGACTTTAGTTTTAGTTCGGGGCCCCTGGCCTAATGATCCTTAGCTTAATTCTTAGCCCTTGGCCTAATGACCTTTTGTTTATTTTCGGGCCCCTGACCTGATGATCTTTAGTTTTAGTTTTGGGCCCCTGGCCTAATAAAGCCTTTCGTTTTAGTTTTGGTCCCTTGGCTTTATGACTTTATTTTTCGGTCATTTTAATGGAGCGCTTCGGCTCACTGCACTTTAGTTTCTTGTCATTTAAATTGAGTGCTTCAGCTCACTGTACTTAGATTTTTGTCATTTTAATATAGCGTTTTGGTTCACTGTACTTTAATTTCCTATCATTTAAATTGAACGTTTCGGCTCATTGCACTTTTAAAATTTTGTCATTTAATTTGTGCAACTCAACTTCTACACTTTAATTTCCTGGCATTTACTTTTGAGCGTTTCGCGTCATTGCATTTTTTACATCAACTTTTGAGTGCTATGACTCATTACATTTTGCATCATCTATCTTTTATTCCATGTCATATCCATCCATTTTGTATTTTTGGAATTTTGTGCCAACATTTTCAGTGCCAAATTTTGTCTTGCATGACTCGCCTTTTAGATGTCTTGCATTATTGCATCTGTTAAAATTATATGGTTTTGGCAGGGAAGGAGTAATTAACAAGGAATACCAATGAATAATAAGAGTTTGGATTGATTTGATATGTTGTAAAATACAAAACACTAACCCTTATATATACTAATAATTAGGTCAAGTACTAGTGTAGTACTACTAGTACAAGCCCAAGCCCACTAAAACAATAAGACTCCTAACCCTAATTAAAAAAGGAAACAAATCAGAGAACATAATGATATTAGGAAATAACTCCTAAAATTGCTTCCTCAATTAGAGGACTAATTGATTCCACAATATATTATAAAGATATTTTAAAAATATGTTAAGATATTCTAAAGATATTATGAGATATTCTAACACCCCCTCAATCTAAAGCTTACTAAGCTTTAAGCTTGTTACAAATAAACACACTAAAAGAAACTAATCATAAAAATAATGTGGGCTCCATAAATGATAGCTCAAAAGATAACTCGGGGATGCTGGAGACGTTTGGAGAGACAATATATGATATGACCAAGCTGACATGACTCATACTCTAGAGACCGTAAGTGAGACAGATGAGGGACCATTTTCTTCAACTTCTTGAGACTGGGATGACCAAGGCAACGATGAAAGAGATTGGGGACTCAGTAGTGGTGCAAGCAACCGAAGGTGGAGGCTGAAAATAATAAAGGCATGTGATTCAAATCCTGTACCAATCGTCTGTCTCGTACTCTGGTCCAGTATGGGCTACAGTGGCTGAAGATTGGCCTTGTTGGGCTGCTTTGAGCTATAGATACTCGTTGAATTCAGCATCTGATAAGACATTCTGATTATCATTCTAATTATCACCTTACTTGTCTGAAGCATGAGGTTGTGACTGTAACACATGGGCTGATTTCTCAGGGAATCCAATGAGAGAATAACATTTGTCCTTAGTATGACCCATGCAATTACATTAGGAACACTATGGGCGATTACCAGAACTTGCATCGGACGTTGTAGCAGAATATTTGAACGTGGTGATAGTAAGAAATCACTTGAGAAGGGGGGTTGAATCAAGTGTTACTAAAAATGAAATCTTCTGCAACACACAAAAATCTCAAAATAGTAGAGATAAGCTGGCTTATCAGTAACAGTGAGCTAGCTTATCTAAATCAGAATTTGAAACTTAAACAGAGCATGCACATACAAGTTTGAACATCAACAAATAAACATTCACACACAAATACAGTAAAGATAGGGTTAAGAAAGAGCTTGCACAGCGGAATTTATACTGGTTCGGCCCAATGTGGAACCTACATCCAGTCCTCAGCAAAACTGAGATTTTTCACTATCAACCAAGTGTTTTTTGATCCACCCTAGCCTCTTCAAGCTAGATACAAGTAGTTTTGATCTACCCTAGCCTCTTCAAGCTAGATACAAGTAGTTTTGATCAATCCTAGCCTTTCCAAACTATGAAATAACTCACCCTCAATGGGCTTTACAAGAAAACAGAGTAAAAACTCTCTCACAAAGAGTTGGATATACAATGATAAGCTCAAATACAATGGAAGGATGTTTTTCAGAGAATGATGTCACTAAAGATGATTTGCTCTATGTATGGAATTCTCTGAAATGAATGGCTTTTGTAGGCAGCCTCATATTTGAACGTTGCAGCAAAAAAAAAGACGTTACAGTACTGTACCAGCAGTACAAATGCTCAAATTCCAGCTAATGAGTGCGTAATGTCCTTTTTCTCTTTTGTGTCTGTCCTTCCCTTTTTGTTTGGTATCATTCCAGCCCTTCCAAAGAATATTCTAACGATTTGGCAGCTTGGGAAACCTTCTAGAATCATCTTGCAGCTAGAGAACAAAAACAGAGTTGAACAGAGTATTTCTGAGTTTCCAGTATGAGCCAGCTCATCTTGCATTCATGAGTCAGTTCATCCATGTTTTCCAGCTTTGTTCCTTGAGCAAACTAATCTTGATCATTAGCATGCTCTTCTCTGTCCATCCAGCAGCTAGTTCAAGTGTGCAGGGAGTGAGCTAGCTCATCTTCAATTCATGAGTCAGCTCATCAGCTTGCTTATCTTTGAGAATTTCAGCTTTAATGCTTTGATAAATCTGCAGAATAGTCTTTTAACTAGGATCAACTGTAAGCAATCTTTGTTAATGATAAAGTAATGTTTGTAATCATCATAAAATAAGTGCTAACAAGAAACCTTGGGCTAACACGTGGAAGCCATTGAAGAGGGTGAGGTATGGACGAGGTGAGTGGATGATTGATTTGGGTGACCACCCCCCAAAAGTGACAGAGGAGGTGCCAATGAGGTGACGGGGACCAACGACGATTTTTGGAGCTAGGGCTGACGTTCCAGGCCAAACGATGGCCGAACGACGGGACAACTAGCGAAGGGGTTGATTGTTTTGGCTAGAAAAATAACTCACCAAGACGGCTGGAGTGACGCACAGCCAAAATAGTTGGTTGGAAAATTGCATGGCCAAGGAGGAAGAGACATTGTTGGAAAGGCACACAACGGCATGACCAAGGAGGAAGAGACATCACTGAAAAGACACACAGCGGCATGGCTAAGAAGGAGAGACATCGCTAAAAGGACACACAGCGACATGGCCAAGGAGGAAGAGACATCGCTGGAAAGACACAACGGAAATTTCCTGGCAAGTAATAAATGAGATAGGAGAAATTATCGCTGATAAATTCGTTGGTGGAAAGAAGAGTCATCACTGGTATGATAGTCAGTAGGTAGAAAAATCATCGCTGCTATGATTCCTTGACGGGAAGTCAAGTCGGAATTGATGTATAGCCAATGAGAATTAAGAGAGATACGAGACAGAGACATAGTCGGAGAGGAGTTCTAGATTTTACGGAACCCGGCAACGGAATAGTGATGGAACTAGGTTACGGAGGATGATACCGCTTTGATACCATGTTAAAATTATATGGTTTTGGCAGGGAAGGAGTAATTAAGAAGGAATACTAATGAATAATATGAGATTAGATTGATTTGATATGCTGTAAAATACAAAGTACTAACCCCTATTTATACTAATAATTAGGTCAAGTACTAGTCTAGTATTACTAGTACAAGCCTAAGCCCATTAAGACAATAAGACTCCTAACCCTAATTAAAAAAGAAAACAAATCAGGGAACATAATGATATTAGGAAATAACTCCTAAGATTACTTTCTCAATTAGAGGACTAATTGATTCCACAATATATTATAAAGATCTTCTAAAGATATGCTAAAGATATTATAAGATATTCTAACCCATGCGTTATCGAGAAAAATATGAGTTCATTATCTTTACTCGTTCCTTACAATGACAATACAAAAAACTACAGTTAGTTGAGTTTTCTTGTAAGAAACAAGTAAAGAGGGGAACTGTAAACACTCAATTTTGTCTGGGTCACATTTAAAAAAAAATTAAATCAAGATTTTTTTGTCAACCACCCTAATTAGCTCTTTCGACTGAGTGGCACCCAGCGGTATCCCTACTGGTTAAGCCTTTTGACCCCTTATGGAACTATTCCACGGTCGGTAACTTAGAGTACGAGGGTTTTTGCTGCCTCCCAACCAGAGCACTTCCCATTGTGATTCGAACTTACATCATATCTTGTAGGGGTGAACCTGCTTATCAGCTCAACCAACCCTCAATTGGTAAAATCAATATCTTTTTTATTACAATAAAAAGTAATGAAGTGAAGAAAAATAATAATAAAATAGATTGAAGAAACGCAATCTTAATACAACCCATTAGCTTAAATAAAAAAGGGGAAATAATAAATGACCCATGTTGAAGAAAATCTCATAATGTCATTTTTAAAATACCCTAATCCCTTCTTATAAAATCACGGAGATAGCAAAGGGAAGAACAAGGACAAAAAAAATAGGCAGCAGCAACACAGAGAAAGAGGCAGCTAGAGAAAAGGAAAATAAAGGGAGAAACTTACGGACCAAGTGATTAGAGAGGAAAGAGGAAGAAGAGACAAAACCCTACTGGTCAATCCTCTCACCCCAACACTAGTTACTATCTTCCCTCATTTCGTGAGAATAAGGAAGAATCCTTTGATAATTTTTCGTGTCCATCCTTCCTTTATTTTGTGTTAAGTGAATAATAGGAGAGATGCAGCTAGCCCTTAGTGTTTTCTCCAATGGGTTAGTTCTGTTTAATCACCTATGTATTGTGTTGAGAATGCTCTAATGGAAGCCGTGGGCGTTGTGCTTGCTTAACATGTCATTAATTGGTATAAAATGTTGATTGGATTTTGACTTTGTGTATACTGTTAGTTTCGATTTTATCCATTTTCCTTGTGAAAATCTTGGAAGATCTGATCTATTAATGCTCTTCCAAGCTTCCATGGGTAAGTTGGATTCTCAACATGCTAACTCATTTTCTTTTCAGTTGTCACGCGGCTGCAGTCTTGCAAATAAGTGCAGAACATACATAATGGGGCATTTGAACACACACACACATATATATATGCGACAGCTTAATTGTTTCTTGGGTTTTTGAGTTACGATTAATTAATTGAATGAATAGAAAGTTATCAGGTTGTTATGCAACTTGTGTGTAATTAGATGATAAAAAAAAAGAGTTAATAAAAAGAAATGAAAAGTTACGGAGGAATGGGGATACAAGGTTTTCAACAATTAAAATAAGAATGATTCTACTTTGTCATTTTACTTTGTTTGTTCGTATAGTATGATTAGATTCACATGAAGACAAAAATAAGTGGCAGATTCTTTCTTTAATTTTCATATGGGACTTAATGTGTCTGAATTTATTGTGAAAAAAAATTATATTAAAAATTGATTTTTAAGAAAATTGATTATGAGAAAGTTAATTTATGTTTGAATATGTAATTTATAATTGATAATTGATTTTATGATAAAGAGTTTTATTTAGATTGTATAAAAAAATACTTTTATGTATTAAATTACCAAAAGATATATGAAATAATTAAAAAAATTCTTTAGTTGTGGACAAATAGGTATTTTTCTCTTAAAATTTTTGAAATAATCTGATATCAAATAATTAAAAGCTTAAAATAACAGCTTTTTAAAAAAAATATTTTTAGTTATGAAAAAATAATCTTAACTTATAATCAATTTTACACACTTTAAACAAACAAGATAAATTTTATATAAAATAGCTTTTTATTAAAAAGGTGATTATTCTAAAAATTTAAGCAAATCCAAACATGCTCTTAGTTTTGCATTCTTTATTGGGAGTTACTGTGGTACCCTGATGAGTTTAACTATTGGTTTCACAATAAATGTTTGAAAGTTTATTAAATATAAATAATAACTAATGAATGCTTGACAACTCACCCTGAGTACTTGGGAATCAGAATAATCCCTTTATTTATTATTACCTTTGTTTTATATAATTACACGTGTGCGTCATGAAATAACCAAGTGAAACACAAGAAGGGGGGTTGAATTGTGTTTCTTAACCCTTTTAAAAACTTTTCCATTAACAACAGATTGAACACAACGAAGGTTAAAGGTTAACAAGCAAAGAACGTAAAAACAAGACTTTTTAATCCTATTGGACTCTAAGGATTTTGAAGAGATTTTTAAGGATGCAGTTTAGAAGTTCGAAGAACCAATTTAAAAATCTTTGTTAATAAACACAATGGTAAACCCCAGAAGTTAGTGGAAATAATAAAACACACTAGAAGAGAAGAGAAGCTTACACCAGAGATTTATCCTGGTTCACTCTCACAAACCGAGAGCTACGTCCAGTCCCTTCAACCAGAAGGATTTTCAACTAATCTTTTTCGAGATTACAAGTATTATTCACCTCTTCAGGTAACAAGTATTTTCAACCTCTTCAGGTTCAACCACACCAGTATTCTTTTATACCCAGCCTCTTCAGGCTTACAACACTAAGATGAATAAGTAGAAGATGATGAAAGCTTGAGTTTGAAACTCACTAGAAAATAAGAATAGACAATGAATCTCAAGACTTTAACCTTTTTACAAGTGAAAAGAATTCCAAGAAGAGATAAAGTTTTTTAGTCTTTGTAAGTTGCTTGGGCAAAAATCTTTTTCTTCTAGTGCTGCTTCTTCTTTTTATATGTAAGAACAATTTGAGCAGACTTCATAAGCTACGTCGTCCAACGAAAACATTTATTACCGTTCTGAGTAGCATTAAATGCATCGACTAATATTGTGTTGAGCTTATTCTGAAATGTGACTTTGATTATCAGAAATTTCCAATCATGTGATAACAAAGTCTTGATTTGTCTGAGATCGCAGAAAGTTCCTTATTTGCTGGTCTTTGTAGTTGTTAGACAATGTCAGCAAAAAGCGGCTCAGTTAACTTCTTTTGTTGCCATAAGTTGTCAGAGTTCTTTTCTAGCATTTAATGAAGAACAGTTCTTCATTTTTGAATTTTAACTTTGGACGAGAGCTTGAACTTGAACTTTGTAAGAGTGATTCGAGTCTGAGCTTTGGTAAAATGAAAGTATTGGACGAACCAATAAAATAGTAACAGTGTATGCAGACAGTCATTGGACGCAGGAATAGTATATGACAAAATGGACGCATACAAAGATTTCGCAGAAACATATTGGACGCAGACTATCAAATAGTTTATTTTAAGAAACTATTTACTCTTTTAAAAAACTCATCGAAGAATTGCCAATTAACAGCAACAGAGTCAATATATAAAGGAATTTCAGTTCTATTGAAACACTCTGTCGAAACGCTTACTTGTTCAAACTTAATAAATATTTTTTTTATCCTCAAAACTTAAACAGGGAAAGTTACAGCTTTTCGACATTAGTGCTAAACCTTTTAAAAGATTTTGGTTTCAACACGTCAATGGTAAAATGATGCACGGTGAGTCGCTATATATATATATTAAAAGTCATTGAAAAGATAGTTTAATTTATCTTTTATATTTTTCTAACTTATATATTAAAGGCTATTGTTAAAAAGAAAATATAAAAGTACAATATTATTAAATTAAAATTTAATTAATAGATAAAAATATTTTTAATGTAAATTATAACTTTATTTATTATTATTAATCACTTTATAGGAATATTTGATTGCCTAATAAAATAAATAATCATTTACATATTGTATTTTTAAATTTATTGTATAATTAGAACTTTATTTATTATTACTAGTTACTCGATATGAATATTTGACTACTCAATAAATAAAAAGAGACATTTTCATATTGTCTTCTAAACTTATTATAAATTTAGAACTCTTTTATTATTATTAATCACTCCATGAAATACTTGACTACTTAATAAAAAAAAATAATCATTCATATATTGTCTTCTAAATTTATTATAAATTTAAAACCTTATTTATAATTTTTGGTCACTTTGTGTGAACACTTAACCCCTTAATAAATAGAAATAGACATTCGTATATTGTCTTTCAAATTTCTTGAAAATTTAGAATTTTATTTACTATTATTAATCACTTTGTGAAACACTTGATCACTCAATAAAAATTAATATCAATTAACAATTTTTTAATATTTCTTTTAAATTTTAAAGTCAACACATATTTTAGTCCTTAAAAAATACAAGTGTCATCAGTTTAGTTATCTAATAATATTTTACATCAAATAATTTGATATAAAATATGTCATTGAATGATAAACTTAATGTAAAAAATGAATAAATTTACAATACTTTATAAAAGTTATAACAAATATGAAAAATGTTACAATATTTTTAATAAAAGTTACAATAAATATGAAAAAAATTTACAATATTTCAGACAAAATTTACAATAAATCTTAAGAAAGTTACAATACTTTTGATAAAAAAGTTACAACAAATATGAAAAAAATTACAATATTTTAGACAAAAGTTATAACAAATCTAGATAAAGTTACAATATTTTTTTATAAAATTTACAAAAAATATGAATAAAATTATAATATATATATATATATTTATAAAAGTTACAATAAATATGAAAAAAGTTACAATATTTTTTTTAAAAAAGATACAACAAATCTAAATAAGGTTTCAATATTTTAGATAAAAGTTACAATAAATCTGAATAAAGTTACAATTTTGTGATAAAAGTTATAACAAATTTGAATAAAGTTATAATATTTTTTTTTATAAAAGTTACATCAAATATGAAAAAAGTTAGAATTTTTTAAAATTTTTTTACAACAAATGTGAAAAAGTCACAATATTTTTTTGCACCATTTTTGTTGTAACTTTTATAAAAAATATTGTACCATTTTTCATATTTTTTTGTAAATTTTATAAAAAAAATATTGTAACTTTATTTATATTTATTGTACCTTTTATAAAAAAATATTATAATATTTTTTTTAAATTTTATAAAAAATATTGTAACTTTATTCAAATTTATTATAACTTTTGTCTAAAATGTTGTAACTTTTTTCATATTTGTTGTATCTTTTATAAAAAAAATATTGCAATTTTTTTATGTGTTGTAACTTTTATAAAAAATATTGTAAGTTTATTCAAATTTTTTGTAACTTTTATCTAAAATATTGTAACTTTTTTCATATCTGTTATAATTTTTGTTTAAAATATTGTAATTTTTTTCATATTTGTTGTAACTTTTATAAAAAAAATATTGTAACATTTTTCATATTTGTTGTGACTTTTATAAAAAATATTGCAACTTTCTTTTATATTTTTTTTAACTTTTATAAAAAAAATTATTGTAACTTTATTCAGATTTGATGTAACTTTTATAAAAAATATTTTAACTTTATTTAAATTTATTGTAATTTTTGTCTAAAATATTGTAACTTTATTCAGATTTTATTGAGTGATCAAGTGTTCATAGAGAGTAACTAATAATCATAAATAAGGTTTTATGTTTATAATAAGTATGAAAGACAATATGTAAATGATTATTTTTTTATTGAATGGTTAAGTATTTTACGGAATAACTAACATTAATAAATAAAATTCTAAATTTACAATATGTTGGAAAGACAATATGCAAATGTCTATTTTTATTTATTGAGTGATCATGTGTTCATATAAAGTAATTAACTATAGTCAATAAAGTTCTAAATTTATAAAAAGTTTTGAAAGGCAATATATGAATGATTATTTTTTTAGAGTAAATACTTATTTTAGTCCTCTAAAGATACATGTGACATCAATTTAAACCTCTAATAATTTTTTATATTAAATTGACTTCAAAAGGATCAATTTGATGTAAAATATGTTATTAAATGATCAATTTAATGTCAAAAAATAACATTAAAGTACTAATTTGATGTCAAAAGTTAACATTAAAAGATAATTTTGATATATTTATCATTAGATAACCTAACTAATAATATTTGTATCTTTAAATGACCAAAATAAGTATTTCTTCTTTCTATTTTTTTTAAAAAATATTTATTCTTTTTGTTTTGAATAGTCAAATATTCTTACAGAGTGACTAATAATAATAAATAAAATTATAAATTTACATTAAAAATATTTTTTTCTATTAAGTAAATTTTAATTTAATAATGTTTTACTTCTACAATAACTTTTTTACAATAATATCTAATATATAAAATTAAATTTAACTCTATTTAAAAGTTAAAAAAAAAAAAAAAAAGACTCACGGTGCGTCAAACTTTCTACGACGCGCCGCAGTCAACCCCAGTTATTAATATTGTTTATCTTTTCTTTGTCGTTTTAGATTTTATATTTTTAATTATGATGATTGTTTCGTTGTTTTTAAGTGTTTTTTTTTTATATACGACTATTGTTTTCTCATCCTTTTTCTAAGGAGTATATATGTATACACACACAGATATATATGCTGAAATTAAAAAAGTGCTTGTTTACTTTTTATTATTTATTATTCGTCGTTTTTCCTGTTCCATTTTCAAGGATCATTTGTAAGTTTTTATCTCTCTAATTGCAAATAATAAAATTATTTGGTTTACAACTTTGTTATTTATGAGTTTGAGGAGTTAAATACTCATTTATATAATTTAGAATTACTTTGTGATCTAGTACTATAACATATCCCACTTAGGATTCGCTTAAAAAAATAAAATATATTAATACACACTTAGAAAGCTTTAAAAATTATGTACTCCCTAATCTATTTTAAAGTTGCACTATGATCTAGTATCATCATCAATTTTATTTAAGACTTACTTTAAAAATAAAATAAAATAATATACATTTATTGAGCTTCAGAAGTCATATACTTTCAAACATATTTTGAAGTTACTCTGCCAAGTACCAAGGATCCACTTCTTAAAAAAAGAAAATAATACATGTTACAGGGCCCGAAAGGAAAACAGGCCATTATACATGTGGTTTCAGTAGCCCTATGGAAGGAAATTATTATTATTTTGCACCCAAACCAGCACCTTTCAGAAAGGCATGTGCTTTATATATTGTATACAAAATCAATTGAGGAATAACTGGGAATAAATCTGGGAAGCTGCTGTCCAGATTTGATGTGCCCTGTCCAAGAACATGTGATTGCTAGATACTTCTAGTTGCATCGAGTTAATTAGCAGGGACATGACTAATGAGTTTTCTGAGTCCCACTGATTGAATTTTGGGCTACTAACCGGGAGTTTTCTAGAGTGTTCAAAAACAGCATGCACGAGCATGACCAATCTAGAACACCCTTGTGGATATAGGCACAAGGATCTGCTCCATTCTTTCGGGTGCTTGGTGTGACATTGAAGTTGGGTTTGAATTGGTTCCATCACTCTTTTTCCCCGGTAGATTAACACCTTGTAGATAGAGTAATGGAGCAATGATACCTCATGCCTAATTAATTGGGGTCCTTTTGTGTCTCAGAATTCATTTGCATTTAAAGGATATATTATTGAATTTTATTTTTATGATCTCTTAAGGAACCACAAAATTTCACTACAATAAATATATTATAGTTGAAATAACAAATATTGTTAGTTCTGATGTTACAAGAAAGCGGGTAGAATGCTTGGCAAAAGAAATTGGTTCATGGCATCTTGAATAGAGTGAACACATTCCATTTTATCCCCAAAAATATTTATATTGATTTTACACTAAATACCCCCATGTTGAAATGTCGTGTTTGCAAGAAATTGGTTCATGCCCAGTGATTCTATTGACCCCTCTTTGCACAGATCCCCCTCATTGTATTAGGGCTGGACATTGATGTGAAAACATACGGATATGCAGGTGACACCTCAAAACAGCGATACATTAACTACACTTCCTCTAATTTTGAAGATAAAATGAGAATAGAGGAGGCTTTTAACATCCTCCATCATAATGTTGGTGTTTGAGATACCAACAACTATAACTGGCTATCACAGGTAAATGAATGAAAATATATTTTAATTTTAAAAAATATTTATTTATGAAATTATACTATTTTTTGTGAATTTTACATATTAGTCCCTGCATTATACAAAGAAAGCAAAATTGTGACTTTTAGATCATCGCCCAAGCCCCTGTTGTTGCCCACCATTGCTGCCACCTTCACAGCCCACTGCAGCTGCCCTCCGTCGTTGCCTACGTCGTCATTGCCCACGTCATCGTTGTTGCCACTCGTTGCCCACCATCGCTGCTCGCTGTTGCCACCCTCCGTCGTTGCCCACGCCGTCGTTGCTAGTGCCCACTGTTGCTATCCTTCGTCGTTGCTCACGCCATTGTTGCTGCCACCCATTATCCACCATCGCTGCCCACCTCTAGTGCCACTTCTCTGACTTGGATAGCTTTGTCTTAGCCGTTGTCTTTCATGATGAAAATTATTTTCCTCCAACAAGTGTCATTGGATTCTAAAAGTTGAGAATACAGGGTACGGACATAAAAATCAAATAGTTGAATTATTCACATGAGAAATTTCTTAAAATTCAAAATTACAATAAAAAAATATTCAAATATTAAGAAAATGAAATACAAAAATACAAAATTGTGAAATAGTGACTTAGTTAAAATAATAAAAATAATAAACCAACAAATTTTATAAAACAATACCTTAAAAATTTAGAAGAAAAGAAATATATAATTGAATATAAAATCTGAAAATAAAATTACTCCAGTAAAAATTTAAAATTTAAAATAACAAACAAAAATAATACATTTCATAAAAGAAACTAAATTTTTTAATATTTGGTCTAATTTAAAAATCATAACAAGTTTTCATTTTATAATTCTTAAATAATTTTTTTAATGTTTTTTAGATAACTTTTAAATAATTCATTAGGGGGTGTCTGTTACCACTAAAAAAAACCCTGTCACCAAGTCATTTGACAATTAAACAAAGACTAGGTTGATTTGTTTGAAAGAATAGATTGACAATATTGAAATTGTCAAAGATTGATTATTGCAACAATACTGAAATTGTTGAAGTGAATGGGTCAAAAAATTGATTATTGTGACAGTATTGCAGTTGTCGAAAGGAATGGGAGAGTGGATGAAACAAGCAGTTAATCCATGTTCAATAACACTGAGGTTGTCGACAGAATCAAGAGGGAATTTTGAAAAATTCAAATGTTCAATATAGTGATGGTTACTTCATCCAGTACTCCATAGAAGTAGTGGCACAGGTAAAGGCCAAACGTGCAAAGTGGTAACCGTTATCCATTCAACGTGTTAAGGAAGTTACCAAAGAAGCAGCACATTGCATAGAAAGTGGTCAACCTCTCTCAGACCATAATCGTCAATACAGGTGTTTGAAATAACCAAGTGAAACACAAGAAGGGGGGTTGAATTGTGTTTCTTAACCCTTTTTGATAATTAATAAAAGATTTTCCTTTTCAATAGAAAATAGAACACAGCGAAGGATAAAGTTTGACAAGCAAAGAGCTTAGAACCAACACCGCTTAGTCCTATTGGACTCTAAGGATTTTGAAAAGACTTTTAATAAAACGGTTAACACGTTCTAAAACCAAATAAAAGATCTTTGTTAATAAACACAATAGTAAACCCCAGAGGTTAGTGAATATAATAAAGCACACTAGAAGAGAAGAGAAGCTTACACACGAGATTTATCCTGGTTCACTCTTATCAACCAAGAGCTACGTCCAAATTCCTTCAACCGTAAGGATTTTCCAACTAATCTTTTTCGCGATTACAAGTATTATGCACCTCTTCAGGTAACAAGTATTTTCAACCTCTTCAGGTTCAATCTCACAAGTATTCTTTTACCCACAGCCTCTTCAGGCTTACAATGCTTAAGATGAATAAGTGAAAGTAGATGAAAGCTTGAGTTTGAAACTCACTGACAAATGAGAATAGACAATAGAAATCTCAAGGCTTTTTCTTTTTACACGTATATGGAAATCCAAGAAGAAAAAAACTTTTTAGACTTTGTAGGATGCTTCGGCAAAGATCTCTCTATATCTTCAAGTGCTGCTTCTTCTCTTTATAAGTAAGAACAAATTGAGCAGACTTCATGGGCTAGATCGTCCAACGGAAACATTTATTACCGTTCTGAGTAGCATTAAATGCATCTACTGGAAAAGTGCTGAACTTCTTCTGACGGTGACTTTTATTCTCTGAGATTTCCAATCAATGAAAACAAAGTCCTGATTTGTCTAAGATTGCAGACGGTTTCTTATTTGCAGATCTTTGTAGTTGTTAGACAATGTCAGCAAAAGTGGCTTAGTTGACTTCTTCTGTCCCCGTGAGCTGTCAGAGTTCTTTTCTAGCATTTAATGAGGAACAGTTCTTCATTTTTGAAATTTCACTTGGACGAGAGCTTGAGCTTGAACTTTGAAAGAGTGAGTTGAGTCCGAGCTTTGCGCATGTGATCGTATTGGATGAACTAATAAAAAGTAACAGTATATGCATACAAGTATTGGACGCACCAATAGTAAAAGTATATAATACATTTATTGGACCCACAAAGAGTTATAGCATATTGGACGCACGAAGAGTTATCTTTAAGCATAGAGCAGAATGGACGCACATACAAGTAGCGATTTGTTAATACTATTGTCGAAACACTTACTTGTTCAAACTAAATAAATATTTTTGTTATCCTCAAAACTTAAACAGGGAAAGCTACAGCTTTTAAGAATTTAGTACTTAAACCTTTTTATAAGAATTTGGTTTCAACAGTGTTAGCATTAGATTGAGAAAGGGACATGTGTACAAATTTTAGAGTTTTAACAATTATCTCGTAATCCTATAAATAAGAGGCATAGACAGCCTAGCCGGTGGTCTTGAAAACTCTCACACTCTTCACCACATAGCAAGAAAACGAGTTCCTCAAGCACCAGATTTACATTTCAGTTGTTTACATTTTCAGTCATTTACTTTGTTGTAATTTACTTCAGCAACTTTAATTTCAGGTTCTCATTTTCTTTCATGTTCTTCTTCATTTCCTTTACTTTATTGCTTACATTTAACGCATACTTTGCACTTGAATTCTTAAATTGACATTGTTAAGAAACAAAGATTACCACCTAAAGAAAGAAGGTTCCCTTTCCTAGATTGAATACAGGGACCAAAGTGAGTTGTCGTCGCGTCGACAATTTTCATCCAGAAACAAATTGGCACGCCTAGTGGGACTTGTTGTAAAACAGTATCTATTCTCTAAGAATTGTCATTTGTATTGTAAGACCTGTTATTTAATATGTCATTTACTAACTTTAAGTCTTACGTGGACTATTTTTTTTATTATGTAGAAAATTTAGCAGCGTTTCCTTGGTTTCTCATACATTACCACACATCCTAAAAAAAGCAGCGGATTCCCAACAATCATTTCCAATCAACCAGAGTACATATATATATATATATATATTCACAAACAGGAGATCTCCGATCTCATTCAAAATACTATCAGAGTACACAAATTATACAAGTGTATATTAGACACTATCTTGACTGAGCACACTTAAATATAAGCAGAACTGTGACCATCAATAGTAGTTCACCAGCTTCCCTGTCATATCCACTTCAGAGTAATATAATACACATCATATTATAATTACATCACGGAGCTTAACTCCACAAAAAATACAAGTCTCGTACTACATTCTTTCACTGAAAGTGATAGATAACAGAATCCTCCATACTTAACCCATAGAGGGTCCGGGGTGTTTCTGCGAATCTGAGAAAGAGGGGGTGAGAACAACTTCTTAGTGAATGCGAATAAAACTTGCAAGTATGCATGTAATTAGAATATAAGTATAAACACAATTCAGTATAACAATTAACACCAACCAACATATGCAATGAATGAATGCACATGATGTTCACACCTTTTCTTTACACTTTTTCTTTCACCACTCTTCTTGTTGTGCACTAACCCCTTTCCGGTTAGGCCCTCGCAATATGCATATGCAATGTGTTATGCCATTCCATTTACATCTAGCTCGTAAGCTAGGCACCCCTTATGTTTTGTACACTAACCTCTTCTGGTTAGGCCATCTCGCTATGCAATGCAATTAATTATGCCATTTCGTTTCCATCTATAGCTCCGTAAGCTAGGCACCCCTCATATTTTGTACACTAACCCTTTTCGGTTAGGCCATCTCATTATGCAATGCAATGTTCTCATATTCATATCATACTCATTCATAATATCATAATAACATCACATGTAAATCAATTAAAGTAAATACACCACATAACCATTATGCTTAATTCTATCAAGCACTCTCACTTAGTTACACATCTCATCATAGTAATAAATCATCCTTATTCATAAACATAGCATATGGTATCAAGACACTAGACATATGCATCCTAAAGACACAAGCAGAGTCAACCACGGCCACGGTTCAGGAAAACAGAAACTCAACAAAATAGAAATAGAGACAACCACGGCCAGACCATGGTGGACACCACGGCTGTGGTGTGGTATCAGACCACGAACCCTAATTCCAGAGTCAACCACGGCCAACCCGTGGGGGAGGCCACGTCTGTGGTATGGATTTCCAGAGTCGACCACGACCAGTCCGTGGTCTAGAATTTCATACACAAACCATCTTTTCAGAGAAAACCACGGCCAGGCCGTGGTGGGGGCTACAGTCGTGGTCTGAAATTTGGGCAGCAATAGTGCCACACCCAACTACAACCCTAAAATCAAATTTCCCCTTTAGGATCATATCCCTAAATCCATCAAAATACACCAACCATAACATCCATTTTCCTATACTCAAATCCTTGAAAACATGTAATAAAATACATCCAACCTTAAGCATAGGTGAAAACCCTAGATTCAAGCTTAATCATACATCTTACACTTACACTCTAAGAACATCATACAATATCACAAGTTAACCTACACTCATCTTAAAGTGTTCCAAACTTGATTCCAAGATTGGATTTGTAGTCAAGGCAACCTTCCCTTCAACTTCCTTCAAAACACTCAATCAAAACAACCAACTTTAGAAATGGGTGTTCTTTGATTCTTAGAGATGAAAATGAGTTTTCCAAGAAACTAATACCATAGGATTGAAGAAGATATCATAGTGATCAATAACCATCAAATAACCTAAGCCAAAAGATGAATAAAAATGCTTACTTTTGGTTCTTGAACCTTGAAGCAAGCTTTGGCTACGAAGACTTAGCAATATTTTGGAGAAGACCTTGTGTCTTCCAAGGGGGAACCGGTCCTCTAAACAACAAGGGGGTGAAGTTGCATTACCAAATTGCCACTGAAGGTGTAAAAAGACTAAAATACCCTTGAAATTTCTAAAAATTCCCAATAGGTCCTGAAGAAAAATTAATTTACTAGTAGGTCCTATCTTAGCCAAAGAAAATATAAGAGTTTACATTTCACCTATTTCTTCCCTAGGTTCTACCGAGTTCCCCTGTATAACCAAAATCTCAAAATAATTACTCTAACTCAATCTATCACATTTTCTGTAACATAATATACAACATATTCAGAGAATTCAGCTAAGTCATAAAATGTGAAATTTAGGGATGTTACATGTATGCATATGAGAAGCGGATCCGTTATTCCTAGAATGTCAAGATCAAGCGTTACTCATGTGGAGACAAATTCGTCACAGCCTTCACCTGAGGCTAGAGATTTGTCACCAAATGATTTGAAAGTGCCAAAAAATACTCGTTCACATAGTGAACCTATACAAAATCATCAATTCCCACCTAGGTTTACCCCGATTTACGGAATGTCGTCGACCGTCGATGTTCCTAATACTGGAACTGCCATTTATACCATGGCAAACCCAACTGTTACAACGGGGTATGTCTTTACTTGGACGGTTGCCAAATAATTACACCATGGCGACAAATACAATGGGATATCATGGACCAAGTTCAAATGGTCAAGTTTTGTTTACGGGGATGGTTAGAACACAAGGGATTAGTATTGGAAGCCTCTTAGGCCTAATTTTCCCAAACCTACCACGAAACATGCCATCAAATATTCAGGGTCACACTGTTGAGTCGTTAGTGACGGTACTACAGCAAATGGATGAAAGTAATCATGACATGGTGCACATGATTACACAACAAATGAGTACAGTAATTACTCCATTGATAGAGTCAACAAATAATACTTGCAATACACTGTCACAACAAGTTGGGAGACTTGCAAGTTTACTGGGGGGCGAGCCTTACATAGAACCTCATAGAATTGCTCAACCAGTAGTTAGCACACCTACTCCTATTTTAAATCGACAACCCAATTTGCAATATGAGAATGTCGAAATGATGAATAGAAATGGAGAAATATTGTACCCCTTGCAAAATGGACAAGGAGAAAATATGGGGGAAAGATTTCAAAAACAGGTGGGAGTTAGGCAACAAGAATAAAACGTGACTTGTGCTGTCGAACAGGCATTAGGTAGATTTGGTTTTAATGTTGGGCCTGCTTTTCACCCACATTTTGTGTCAATATTCCCTGATTGGATTAATCAGTTGGAGTTGCCCCGAGGGAGGAAAATTCCAAAGTTCTCTAAATTTTCTGGAAAGGGTAATGAATCATCTATCGAGCATGTTGCTTGGTTTACAACTGAATGTGGGGACTTAGCATCTGATGAGTTTATGAAAATGAAATTATTCCCTAATTCCCTAACCCAAAATGCCTTTACTTGGTATTTGAATTTACCTCCTCATTCGGTCACTTCATGGGAACAACTTGAAAGATTGTTTCATAAATGACTTTTTAGAACCAAAATGAAAGTTGGACTCACAGAGTTGTTTACCATAAAAAGACAAGTAAATGAGTTTATTGATGATTATTTGAATCGATTTTGACAATTGAGAAGTAGATGTTTTACTCCAATTCCAGAACCAGAAATGGTTAAAATTGCTGTAGAAGGTTTGGATTTTTCTATTAGGAAGAAACTTGTTAATCAACAATATGTTGATATGGCTCAGTTAGCCAATAAAGTTCGAAAGATAGAATATTTGCAGCAAGAAAAAGAAAAGATGAAAAAATTACATAAAAAAGAAAGAGTTCACATGGTCGAATATAATAGTGAAGAGGATACTGATATCCTTGTCGCTGAACTTCAATCTAGTCCTCCTTATGATTGTCAGGTTCTAAAACCTGTGCAAGGAAAGGAGAAAATGGGTTTTGTTAATTGTCGAAACTATTCTTTTGATATTTCTAAAGCAGATATAATTTTTGATGCTTTGCTAATGGATAAACAATTGGAATTAACTGAGGGCCATAACATACCACCTTTGCATGAAATAAAGAATAAGAAATATTGTAAATATCATAATTCTTTTAGTCACTCGACTAATAACTGTGTTTGTTTCAGGGATTTGATTTAGAACGGGCTGAAAGAAGGAAGATTGAAGTTCACCAAAAATCAGAAGACGACGACGACAATGAAGGTGGATTCAGATCCTTTTGATCCTTCTGCTGAGTACGTCGAACCTTTGGCAGTCGACATCAACATGGTAACAGTTGATTTTAGAGCTAAGACAGAAGAAAAGCAACGTTTATGGGATAACATCGATTGTGTCGAGGCCATGAGGATTTATCCTAGGAGCGACGAAACTATGATGCAGTTTCTTCGGCGTATGAATGAAGTCGACAAAAGAGTGAGGATATGCCCAACTTGTAGAATGGTGTATCATGATCAAAAGGCCCAGGAGGCCAAGAAGAAAGAGAAAGAATGTGCCAACATGAAACGTGAAAATACAAAATTTGTAGAGGTCGACACATCTCGAGTTAAGCAGGTGGAGGTTGACAAACCTCATACTGAGTATTTTGCGAAGGCAAAAGGCAAGGTCGATGAAGTATGGACATGCCTTTCTAATGAAAAAAGGGACAAGGTTAATTTTGGACCTTTTGTGCCCACCAGGACAAGAGTCCCCAATGCTAATGTTCCTGTCGATAAATGGCAGAGGAATGCAAGGGAGTATTGTCGCTAGTTCACTCAAGGGCGAGCTGTGCGCCCAACGTTTGACAAAGGAGGTAATGTTTGGTGACGATTGGATTTTCCTCAGAGGTATTTTTCAAAACATCCAACTTCTTTGAACTGCACTCAAAAACGTTGACGACAGAGGGAATGATCCGAGGCACAAAAAGATATGTGTCAGAACAGAGCAAACCCTCGGTTTGATAGGGGAAAAAAAGGAGTCCTGAGTCTATTGGTGAAAATGAGATTATGATAGAAACAAAGGATGTTGGAGTCGATTATGATCCTTTACTTGAAAAAGAACTTAATCCTGAGTTTGATATCGACAACATGATGAAATTTGACATTGGTGGATTGCTAGAGCCAAGTCAAAAAGACATCAATATGGTGACAATTATGCTTGTCGATTTAGGAAATGAAGAAGAGAAGTTTGATACTGATACAGAGTTCAATAGTAAAGCAGATGGGCTGTGGATGTTTGAACGATCCATGATAACGAATTTCTCTGATGTTGCTGAGTTTAAAACACCAGATTAAGATATGAAGGCTCATCTAAAGCCTCTACACTTAAAAGGGCATGTCGAAGGAGTTCCGACTAATAAGGTTCTTGTTGACGAAGGTGCAGTTGTAAATTTGATCCCTTGATCCATGTTCAATAGACTTGGAAAGAAGAATAAGGAACTTGTTCCAACAAACATGATTGTGACAGATTTTAATGGTAAGAAATCCCCTTATGATGGAGTTGTAATGCTCTCTGTCCAAATTGGAACCATCAAGAGAGCAACATTGTTTGTTGTAGTACCATCAAAGGCAAGTTACAATCTATTGCTTGGACATGACTAGATACATGTTGTTGGAGCCATTCCGTCGACAGTACACCAAAAGTTGGTGTTCTTGAATGGCAATGGAGAGATTGAAGTTATTCTTGCTGATGACAGTCCATGTTTCGAGCGACAATGTCACACTGAGTTTAAAGAATATAGCATAGCCTTGAAGCCTACTGACCCAAAAACAGTGGGTTTTGATCCAGAAGTTGTCGAGAAATATGTCCTGGACAAGGATGGTTTTCATGTTATTCCCAAGGCCAACTCACGACCTAAGAAGTGGGAATGTTAATGGAAGAACAATTGAAAAGGTTGTCGGCCTATATGGCCGACAGAATGATCGGGGAATTGGAAAACAAAATCCTTGATTGTATTTACGAGGTAGAGTCTGAATTTGAAGAATCGTAGATGAACAATATGGTGACTATCGAGAAAGGAGACTCTACTGAAGAAATTAACTTGGGCGCTGTACTTGAGTTTCAACCAACTTTGATTAGGATATTAATTTCACCAAGTTTCAAAGTTAGTCGACCTAGTGAAAGAATTCAAGGATTGCTTTGCTTGGGATTATCACGAAATGCCCGGTTTAAGTCGGGAATTGGTCGAACATAAGCTCCCATTGAAACCAGGGTATCGACCGGTCAAGCAACCAACTAGTCGATTTATACCTGAAACTACTCTGACAGTCAAAAAAGAGATAGTGCGGTTGTTAAAGGCTAAATTCATAAGGACTGCAAGGTACGTAGATTGGTTGTCGAACATTGTTCCCGTTATCAAGATAAATAGCAAACTTAGAGTTTGTGTGGATTTCCAAAATTTAAACATGGCGACACCAAAGGATGAGTATCCTATGCCCATCGCAGACATGTTGGTCGATGCAGCATCAGGCCATTATCTGATGAGTTTTATGGATGGTCATTGTGGTTATAACCAGATTTATATTGCTAGGGAGGATGTCGCAAAGACTGCTTTCAGATGTCCAGGTGCCATTGGAACATATGAATGGTTGGTAATGCTTTTGGATTGAAAAATGCTGGTGTGACGTATCAGGGCAATGAATACCATCTTTCATGATATGATTGGAAAATCCATGAAGGTCTATATCAACGATGTGGTAGTAAAATCTGATACTGAGAAGAATCATTTAGTGGATTTGCGACGCGCATTCGAATGAATACGAAAACATAATTTAAAAATGAATCCCACTAAGTGTGTTTTTGGTGTTTCTGCAGGTAATTTCCTTGGCTTCTTGGTGCATAGGAAGGGAATTGAAGTCAACAAAAATAAAGCCAAGGCAATCATAGACACATCAACTCCAAGGAACAAAAAGGAGTTGCAGTCTTTGTTGGGTAAAATTAATTTCCTTTGACGGTTCATATCAAATATGTCGGGAAGATTGAAAATTTATTCTCCGTTATTAAAGATGAAAAAAGAAGATGAATTTGTTTGGAGACAAGAACATCAGTTAGCTTTCGACAAAATCAAAGAATATTTGGCAAATCCTCCCATCAAGGTGTCGCTAGTCGCTGGAAGACCTTTGAAGCTTTACATTTATGCTTGTAATGATACCGTATGTTGTTTTTTTAGCGCAAGATGATGAAAATGGCGTCGAACAATCTGTGTTTTACTATAGTCGGATGCTTATCGCGGCTGAGAAAAATTATAATGACATGGAAAAACTCTGTTTAGCCTTGTATTCATCATGTATGAAATTAAAATATTATATGCTTCCGACTAATGTACTTGTTTATTCTAATGTGAATTTATTAAGTACATGTTGTCAAGACCAATCACTCATAATAGAATTAGTTGATGGACTATTGCTTTGTCTGAATTTTTTTGCTCAAAGAAAAGGGCAAGTGTTAGCTGATTTTATTATCGATCATCATGCAATACACTTTGTCGGCCTAAAGAAATGGAAATTGTACTTTGATGGTTCAAGTCATCAAGAGGGCGTAGGGATTGGTATTTTTATACTAAGTTCATATATGAAACCATTTAAGTATAAGTTGCTTTTAGACACTAAATGTTCTAATAATGAGGCTGAATATGAAGTCTTAATTATAGGACTTGAGTTGTTGTTACAATTGGGCTGTAAAAATGTCTAAATAATTGGTGATTCCCAATTGGTTATTAAACAGATGACTCGAGAATACAAATGTGTTATGGAACACTTAATAAAGTATTTTGCAATGGCCGCTTGTTTAATGTTTGAATTCGACGAGGTAGAATTGCGATATGTTTCGAGAACATCAAATGAAATCATAAATGATTTTGCACAGATTTCTTCAGGATATAAAGTTTCTTCGTTGACATTATCCCATTTGATTGAAAATGTCGGATGGCTTCCATCATTGGCTAATCGAGAAATAAATGTTGTAGAAATGAACTGCAATGAAAGCCAAGATGATTGGATAAATCCATTGATTAAATATTTATTTGATCTAAATGAACAAGTTGACAAGAAGACTTGTTTGAAAGCTTCTAAATTTGTTCTTATCAACGATTCATTATTTAGAAAATCAGTTAATGGTTTTCTTTATATGTGCCTAAATGATAAAAAATCATACTTGGCCATGATCGAAGTGCATGAAGGAATTTGTGGTGCAAATCAGGATGAGGAAAAGATGAATTGGATTCTGCGTCGACGAGGATATTACTGGTTGTCGATGATAAAGAATTGCATTGATTATGCTAAATCTTGTATAGAGTGCCAGAGACATGGTCCTATTCAACATGTCCCAACGACAGAATTACATTCGATTGTAAAACCTTGGTCGATTCGTGGTTGGGCTCTAGATTTAATTGGACAAATCCAAAGGTCATCAATACATCTTAGTGGCAGTAGACTACTATAGTAAATGGGTTGAAGCAATTCCACATGCAAAAGGATGTCATTGATTTTATTGAGAACCATTTAATATATTGCTTTGGATTACTATAAACTATAACAACAGACCAAGGTACTATATTTACTGGTAAAAAGATGGTTGAATATGCTTCATCTAAGGGAATAAAGATGTTAACATCGACTCCATACTATGCATAGGCCAATGGACAAGTCGAGACTATGAACAAAGTTATTATAAACTTGATCAAAAAACATGTTGGGCGACACCCCAAGAATTGGCATAATATATTAGATCAAGTATTGTGGGCCTGTCACACATCTCCAAAATAATCAATGGGTATAACTCCATATCGATTAGTATTTGGACAGGACGCGGTCTTGCCAGTCAAGATTAATGTCCAATCTGTTAGGATTCAAAAACAAAATGAATTGCTCGTTGGTGATTATTGGAGTTTAATGTATGATGAGTTAGATCGGCTACATGAAGATCGAATTGTGGCTTTGGACCACATGATTCACTACAAAAACAAGACTGTTCATGTTTACAATAAAAAGATTCAATACAAGAGGTTTGTCAAGGGTGATCTAGTGTGGAAGGTGATTCTTCATATGGATAATCGAGATCGACACAATGGGAAGTGAAGCCCTCATTGGGGAGGGCCTTTCAAATTTTTACAGAGCTATTCAGGAAATGCATATCAATTAATGGATGTTAGTTCAGGAAAGAAAATAAATGCACTGAATGGAAAATATTTAAAACCAGATCGACTAGAAATGTTCGAAGTGTATATATCAGAATAAGCTAGACACAAGATAAAGCCAATCATTCATGGCTAACAAGTGTTACAAATCTAGACTTTAGATTGGCCCAATAAGATGAAGAATTTTAGTAATATTCAATAACAAAATGATCGAGTAGATACAAGATTATAGCACGTTTAATCATGAATATGAAGAGAATTAGAAGATATAATTTGTGTACCTGGTGCAAAGAATCAAGTCATTGTGTTCTTCATGAGATCCCGGTGAGCCACTTGGTTGAGAGCCAGAATGAGAGAAGACTCCTCTCAATCACGATTGGTTCTGCTAGAACATGTGTTAACCGTCTAATGGGGCAACGATTAAACAACCTATCGTATGAGGGCAGGGACCTCTCATTGGGCATTAATTGAATAGCCCAACCCATCACAGGCTATTTAGAACAAAGCCCAATACAATGTCCATCAATTGGTTAGGTGCTATAATAATAAGTATTGACCATAAATTAATATATTAATAATTAAAGAATAATTCCTAATAATTGATTAATGCTAATCCACATAATTAATTAATTAATTAATCTAACATTCTCCCACTTGGATAGCATTACTCAATTGTCAAAGTATAGGAATTTTAAGACCAAAATATCAATTATGGTCAAAGCACACATTAACCAAAAGTTAAAGAAATATAATCCTTAACACTGCAGAAATAGTATCCGATAGGGAAGTAAATCACACATGTTAGAAATCTTATATCTCTCATAAACAATGATGGATAAATTTAAGCATATTATTATTACTTACAAGAATTATGCAATCCCAAACAATGGCCCAAGCATCTTAAAATGCTATAAGAGATATGATACATTAATGAGACATCATCTCATACATATCTCATATTAAACTCCCTGTAACACAAAACATCAAAGGACTTAACCAAACCAATGAGTTATAATACTTAGATAGGTAAGTTTTGGTCAGTGGATCTGCCAACGCGTTTTCAAATTTGTAGAGGTCATAGTATATCTACATAGGTCTACCAAGAGTAATTACATATGGGGATAATCCATTAATAAAAGTAACTACATTTGGTTTAAATCAATAAATGCTTTACAGTATTTGACATTCAATTAATTTGAGTTTCACTATATGAGTGACTATGCAAATCCATAAAGAATTAGGAAATCCAAGAATCTTCTACTTGGATGACATAGACACCTAGTTTCAAATAAAACGATAATTTAAATTAATGTGGCCACAAGAATGCCAATGATGAGCAAGCACTTAAAACTATTGGTCCAAATATAAGATTTATAAGTACTTCAACAATGCAGAAAATCATACTCGATAGGAGTACTAGTATTAAATCTACAAGATACCTACATATTTGTGACCTAATAAAATGTGGAATTTTGGTCAAAAGAGAAGCACAACATAATTGCATACCATAGAGATTAATGTGCAATTCCAATAAAATGACCTTGGCATTTGCTTAAGATGCCTACTGAGATTCAACCAAATATTAATATATCTTAGTACAATAAGACAAGACTAAATAACAAAGTCCTTTTAGAATATGCCATATGATCACAAAATGCGCACAAAATTATATGACAATATAAGATTAACAAGTCTCGGGACATAACAATAATGTACACACTCCTACTAATCGAATATAACTAAAAAAGACTAGAATTTCCACTAGAGCCACTAATATTAAAATGCTCTAATAGTATAATATTTAATAGTGGGATCATTACTTTGCAGTATAATATCCAATGTGAGTCTAAAAACTCATCATCTTTCTCTTTTCAAGAATAGGCTAATGAAATGATAGAGAAATAGACTAGTGCAAAATTATTAAGATAAGTGATTATAAATTTTTTTCAATTACAAAGCTTTTTCAAAATACAACCACATACTCTGCACACAAAGTTTAGAATATCGTAGAATTATCAAGATAAGTGGTTACTTGATAATAATGTGAAACCCAATATATATAATTTATAAATGACAGATTTTAACTAAATTTGGGTTTCATAGTTAACCACATATTCTGCATATAGAATAAAGGAGTTTATAAGTGTTCACTTAACACTTAATAACACACAATCTTCTTGATTAATCACAAACATAATTTTTGAAAGGAATTTTATAAATAAGGTAACCTTTACATATTATAAAGTATGATGATCATTTAAAAGGCTTATCATCATATCAGTGAGATAAAAAATCCCTAGTATTTTAAATAGAATGTGGGATTACTTGCAAGTTTTCAATTGTTCACTAAAAACTCAAGTGTTAGAAAATAACCACAAGCACTTGAGTAGAAGATTAGGTTACGTGCAGCGGAGAAAACATGGGACTTAAACTTTACTGTAATTGAGGATATAAGAAAAATAGTCTGAAACTTCCATGAGTATTAAAGAATAGCAATAATGTATGGTATCTCAAAATATTAACAATAAGAAAAATATTGCCAAGTATACATCCCAAATATACCATTTATAATGATATAAAATAATGGTATAGAGTAGAGAAATTATTCTCAAAAAAATTTGATAGCTAATATTGGGATTTCATTATATTTTCGTAACGAGGATTGTTGTTAATAATATAAAATAATATGGAGTTCGGTGTATAACAATGTTCTAGAAAAAACTATAATATCCTCAATATAAGTCCTCATAATAAAGTGATGACAAACAATATGCAAAGAGAAAATGTTGATAAGAGATATTTGAAGATGATAATTATATTTCCTTTTCTCATGTCTAATTAACTGGACATTTAATTAAGATAGAGATCTTGTATCAATATAATCCTATATATATAGGACATTACTTTCAAAAAGCAAGACTTTCCCACTTGATAAAGAAAAATAGTTAGAGTAATAATCTAAATATTCAAAGTGTTCAATTTTTTTTAAACTATTTTCTTTATCACACAATGATTATGTCAAGAAATGTCATACCGATAGGATAAGTCAATTACTTACATGATACAAGGATAATCGCAATCCGTTTCAATGGAAAAACAATAATTTATAAGAAATTTACATAGCGAGGCAAATGCAAAATTTTAGAGAGAAAAAAAAAACTAGATTGCATAAAAATATGCCTAATTAAAAGTTTGGCCATGAAACTGATAACAAAAGGAAATATAATAATACAATACACAAATCTTATGTCACCAAAATTCTAATACCAATAGGGTACTCAAATAAATAATTGACATAAGTATAAACTAAATAGTACATTGTATAACAACAAATTACATTAATAACAACACACTGATAGGGTATAATTATTATCAATGCAATATAAATTATAATTAAGAATAAAATTTAATTATTCAACCAATACAAAATCTGCATAATTGTATCCACTATGTGAGATTACAATTATACAAACTAAGAGTAATTATGCTTAACAAAATATGATAAATCAATATCATGCATAAAAAATATTCAATTCATATTTTAAAGGATATTTAAACAGTCATATTCGAATAAATCCAAGACATGCTTAATAGTATTTTGAATTAGCATGTAATAATCATGACTTTATCCTCGTAAGAACCATGTCATTAATTTCCTGATTTCTATATAAAAGAGTACAATAACAAAAGTTATTGTTTATACTTTGACCGAGCCAAGCATATAAGAGTACATAAAACAATTTTATATTCATCCTAGAATCTCAAAATAATAAGATGTGTAATCACATCTTTACATTTCACTCCCACTATAAATAAAAATATAATTACAAAAGGGAGTATTATAACGAGTAATCAATAAATTGATTGTAGAGTTGTTTAATTTCATAATATTATGGGAAATAATCATGCTCTCATATACAATTGCATATACTTATAGTTTCAAAAGGAAAAGAATATATTATTAACAAAATTTTCCATATATATGCAATCATATAATAAGTCCAAAATTTTTTTTAAAGATTTTATAACTAATCTTAAAGAGTGTCATTCATCCTTGTGTGTAGATCTAATGAGCTTTGATGACTTAATGAGATTATCAAAATCTTACAAATTGTCATCTCAAATGATTCAATCATCATAATGAGAACAAAATGCTCTAAATATAAATCAAAACGATTTATATATAAACCATATGTTACAAGGATGACATAACTTTCAATTGCCTTGAGGATTGCTCAACAAAATTATCTTGATGATATTTTACAACTAAGTGTATTAACAATAAGGCAACGTCAAATTTAATCCAAGCTTTGGATTAATTTGGCATAAAATAATGCACAATTTCATCATTCAATACATATATTAAAATATAACATATAGAATTAGATTTATATTATGATCCAACTTTTATTTTGTGACTAAGGCACGTGATTAGGGAAAGTACATAGTACAAATCATTCACAAAATTATCGGTCTAAATTTAGAGAGTATAATAGTGAAAAAACATAATGTCTATTAAAATATTAAATTATGCCAATTTTAAATTAACTTAATAAAAATAAATGGCATAAAATAATATTGAATTCACTACATACATTTAATTAATTTTAAAAGAATGAACTTTAACTCGTATGATGACCCAAACTCAATTTTGTGACTAACACTAATTATTAGAGAAAGTGGCTAAGGTATATATTTGTCACAAAATAATAATAATAATAAAAAATTTTGAATCCAAATAATGAGAACAAAGTAGTGAAAAATAATATATATATAATATTAAATTATGCCAAAAGAATATGTAACATGTCAAATATTCAATATTAATAAGACTTTTCCAAAAGAATAATCATATTTGACACCTTTCTAGAAAACAAAAATGATTAAAAAAATTTCAGATATCAAAAAATTCCCAAAAAATTTAACAACGGTTAAGTCATAAAAAAAACTAAAACATGCATAATACAACTTTAATTTTGCATGAAATATACATGACTAAATAAGTTAAAAGGACCTGAAATTTATTTGCACAATTATAACACTTCACATGAGAAAATGCAATATATAAAAGTCTCATTGGCATAGTAGAGAATTTTCACAAAACAATTTATGGCCTAAATTTTGAGAGTACACTATTTAAAATCATATATTTCCTTTGAGTTAATTTATATAAAATTTTAGAAAAATATCTAAAAAATATTCCAATATATATATATATATATAATTTTTTTAATAAAATTATTTTGGAATATATTGTGATATGCAAATGGAACAATAGGAATTGCTTTTTTTTGAATTTGCGTAATTTGGATATGCCAATGTTATTGCCCACGTCACTAAGCTGTAAAGGTTTTTCCTATATCAATTGCATATGTATTGGGATTGTGACTAAACACCCTAACACATAGAAACCACGACAGAGGCTTGGAATTTTTTTTCTAGAATTATCAATTATTTGTTGCTATGTTTGAAGGGTTTTGTTCGTGATAAGCCAATATAGAAAATCCCTCAATCAATTTACACAAATATGCACCAAATAAAGAGTAATAACAAATGAAATAGTTAGGGTTCTTGGTTCAAATAGACCACGATAATAAACCACAGAATTCTCCCGAACAGATCAATACAAAACACATAATTCTTAAGGGGTTTTTATCACAATGATAAGATAGAGAGAAACACTCAGTCAACTTGGAGAAACATGGTACAGTTAGAGAAAAAAATAACAGCCATAATTCGTATCTACAAGGCTCTGATGCCAATTGAAGAATTTTAGTAATACTCAATAACAAAATGATAGAGTAGATATAAAATTATAACATGTTTAATCATGAATATAAAGAGAATTAGAAGATAGAATGTGTACCTAGTGCAAAGAATCGAATTATTATGTTCTTCATGAGATCCATGTGAGCCACTTGGTTGAGAGCCAAAATGAGAGAAAACTCCCCTTAATCACGATTGGTTATGCTAGAACATGTGTTAACCGTCCCAATTGGGTCAACAAATGACAATAATTTCAAAACAACCCACATTCCCATAGAAAAATAAATTTCTCATTTAGCAAATTCAAATATCCAAACTTGTAAAATAAAGCTTAGGCTCAAATCATCAATCATTGTTGCAAACATAATTCAACATTTAATCAAGATCTTTATCATTGTCCTCATCTCCATCACACACAGCATCTTCATCATCTTCATTTCCTTATGAAATTGGCTAGGGAAATGGCTGTCCGCTAGCTGAATTTAAATAGGATTTTAACATATTACCAAAACTGATCTCTTGCTCAATCTCCTTCCTCTACTGCGGAAAACGTTGCTCCATCACTTGCTGCACTTGGTCAATAACTTGATTAACAATACTTCTAGGAATTTGGGTCAACCTTGAGCCTATGGAAGATGACTCTCCAGATGAGTAAACAGAGGCTTGAGATCCATGGCCATATATGCAACCCTTCTTTGCACCGCCAACGGCCTATATCTAGAGATCTTGATTGATCATTTGTGTGTTAGAATGATCGCCATCAGTTGAGCACTGAAAAGAATGTTAAGCCTCATGCATTTTGTAATCTTGCTGCAAAGAGAAGTGTCAAAACTATTGTGTAAAGATAACTATTTAATAATAAAACTAGTTCAAGTAATATTTTATAACTTCTCAAATAATTACTTACGTATGCCTTTTCAACTTTAGGTTCCACCCAAGATTTATATGCTTTCTTCATATGTGTGTGAAGAAAGATCTCATCTGGTGTGGACAATTTGCCAAAAGACTCAGCCTGCAATAATGAAATAAAAAATAGAAATAGATAAATATATATGTAACTAATATATAAACTAAAGAATTAGATATTTTAATTACCAAATTTTGTCCATGGGTGCTTGTAGAAATGCAACCACCTGTGTGCAAGCATCCACCAGGTTCTGAGGCATGATTTTTCTTGGCTTGCCACCAGGTTCTGAGGCATGATTTTTCTTGGCTTGATGACACTTCTCCTTATACTCGATTGTAGCCCACTGGCTACAAAGGTCCTCCTTTATGCCTTCTCCAATCCATAGAGGTTGCCCCCCCCCCCCCCCCCCCCCCCCCCCCTTCTTCATTACGTGCTTTCCCTAGCAAATCCGACAGCTTCTTTGAACAACGATAATTACATGCCTTTTTCATTTTGTCCTCACATCCTCGCACATCCACCCAACATATCTCTTCATAATAATTTGTAAATTATGTTAAATCAATAAATTTAAGAAAACAAATAATGAAATTACAATAAGGACTTACCTTAAACTCTCGAAACATCATTTCTCTTCTGGTTTCAGATATTTCTCTTCATGAGAAGTAAGGATGATTATACCTTGCTTGTATAACTGTGGTTATGGCAGTAGCAGCAGGTTTGGATGGCAGAAATCTATAATGTGTTATTTCATTAGTGAACAAAGATCAACAAATCTTAATAATGTGTAAGAAATTTAAATTAAACAATTTATATACATACGCTCCAAATCGTTCATCTGGCTGTAAGAATGTCTTGTTAGTGGTATTCAACGTGTCGTCATCGACCTCAGTATGGGTAGAAGGTGAGGCATCATCATGAGAATAATGTGTAGAAGGTAAGGCATCATTAGTTGAATGATGGATAGAATGGGATGACGTACTATGCAATGTAGGTGATGAGGAATGCCTTGTGGGTGGCAATCCAAGTGTGGCCATCATAATTAACCCAGAAGAAGGTGCATCGGGAAATCTATGGGTGGGTGATGCTCTATATAGGGTATGCACAGATGATTGGCCCCTAGAAGGTCTCATCCCAATGAAAGGTCTGACACATGCTTTGTTTTCTTCTGTTTCTTTCTCTTTCAAACCGAACTTATCTCCTCTAGAAGATAAGTTATGACACTCTCCATATTAATTGTTTGATAAAATGTTGAGTTCACCCTGTTAATCAGGTCTGAGTATTAGATTTTTGAGTCGTGATTTCAATTTAGTTAAATGTGGTTTTATTTTTGGCAAGGTAGTCTATTGTGTAATGCTGTGTTTTGTTATCTGAACCTAGCTGTGAATATCAAAAGTTTTTGATACATGATTGCTTTTGTTGTGAGGGGGGTCATGAATGATAATCTCTTCAATCAGAGTTTTTTGTTGAGTTCAGTCATAATGATAATCTCTTTGGTCTATGCTGTCTGCGGTAATCCTTCTTGATACAATGTGCAAACGAATTAAAATTATGGTTTTTCATCTCACCCTCCAGATGCATATATGATGTTGGATGTTGGCTTTTAAAGTAGATCTTGTGCTTTCCCATGGATGGTTTACTGGATAAAATACACTGGATCATAGTTGCTCGCTTTTGCATTTGTTCTGCATGTGGGAAATTATAGGCGTTATCTGCTTGGATGAGAAATTGGGCTCTGCATTTGTTCTTGTCTTATTTTACTTTGCTATTTGATTTGGTGAAAGGATTTGGAACCTACGAGTGTTTTGCTAGTTGGACCCTTGAATAATATGCAGTCTCATTTGACATTTCTTGCTCTCTTTGGCTTTTGTGAAAATTTAATTTGAGCTTGGAGGGGCTTTGGTCCCTATCTATAAGAATAAAGGAGATATACAAAATTGTGCTAATTATAGAGGGATAAAGCTCATGAGCCACACTATGAAACTTTGGGAAAGAGTAATCGAATGGAGATTAAGACAAGAGACTCACATTTCGGAGAATCAATTTGGTTTTATGCCAGGGAGATCAACCATGGAGGCAATATACCTTATGCGAGGGGTGATGGAAAAGTACCGAAAGAAACAAAAAGATCTTCACATGGTGTTTATTGATCTGGAAAAGGCTTATGATAGGGTGCCAAGAGAAGTTCTTTAGAAAGCACTAGAAAAGAAAGGAGTTCGTGTTGCTTATATTCGAGCTATCAAGGATATGTATGATAGGGTCACGACTTGTGTGCGAATGGATGGCGGGGTCACAAAAGATTTTTCGGTTACTGTAGTATTACACCAAGGGTCAACTTTGAGTCCATATCTTTTCACCTTGATTTTGTACGTACTTAGTGGACACATCCAAGATCCAGTGCCTCAATGCATGATTTTCGCAGACGACATAGTCCTAGTGGAAGAGTCGAGACAAGGAATAAATGATAAAATAGAGCTATGGAGAGAAGCTTTAGAATCACATGAGTTTCAACTAAGTAGGAGTAAAACAGAATATATGGAATATAAGTTTAACAAAAGGCGATCTAGTTCTGACTTGGAAGTAAAAATTAGTGATCATATTATTCCACAAGTTGAACGGTTTAGGTATCTTGGATCTATTATACAAAATGACGGAGAGATTACAGGAGATGTAACTCATCGGATTCAAGCTGGGTGGACAAAATGGAGAAATGCTTCGGGTGTTGTTTGTGACCGCAAGATACCTATCAAGCTAAAGGGAAAATTTTATAGAACAGCTATAAGACCGGCAATGCTTTATGATACCGAATGTTGGACGGTAAAATGTCAACATGAGCATAAGTTAAGGGTTGTAGAGATGAGAATGTTGCGCTGGATGAGTGGACATATAAGAAGAGATAGAATTAGGAATGAGTGCATTCGAAAGAAAGTTGGAGTAGCACCCATTGATGAAAAGATAACAGAGTCTCGCCTAAGATGGTTTGGTCATGTGAGGAGAAGACCAATAGAAGCCTCGGTGAGAAGAATTGATAAGTTGGAGGATATTCCCTTAAAGAGAGGTAGAGGTAGACCACTGACAACACTAAGAGATATCATTAAAAAAGATCTTGAAATCAATGGTTTATTTGAAAGTATAGTCTATGACAGAGCAAAATGACGTCGTTTGATCCATATAGCCGACCCCACCTAGTGAGAAAAGACTTTTGTTGTTGTTGTTGTTGTTGAGCTTGGAGGGGGAAGATACATGATGATTTTGAAATGCTCATGCTTGTCCTTTAGTATTCTGCTATTGGGGTTTTCAGTTAAAGTCGTCCCATTTGTTTTTTTAGTTTATGTGCTGTTTTGTTCCTTTTGTGAGTATGCTGTTCTTGAATAAAGTTTGACACATTAATGATTGAATACATCTTGTTTTGGGCTCGAATGTGAATATGGTAAATATACCTCAGACATCAAAATTTAACTTTCTCCGATCCATTTCTGCTCTAAGGATCAGTTATTGATTTGGATTATGTAGGGACTGGCTTCAAATATGTTGATCTTGAATTTAAAGATTACTGCCAATATAGGGGTTGAAAGGTTTGTTTGCTATGTCCACTGTCTGTTTATGAAGATGATGGGGTGAAAGTCTATACTGTTTTTAGTACATCGTAATTATTCTCCATTTAGTTACTGCTTTCGTTAGAATTCTAAGTTATTTTAGACTTTTTGAGAGCGTTTATTATTTCATTTTATTTTGGTTGTTGTTTGCCTCTTTTTTTAGAGGAAATTTTGTCTATACTCTTCCTCCTCATGTATTTTTGCCTATCAATAGCGTTCTTATTTCGTTTCCACATATTAGATGATGTGTGTATATATATATATATATATATATATATATTAGATGTATTATCTGTGCTTTTCTTAATTTTGCAAATAATTTCCACTTAAATAAATTTGATAGCTTTCTGAATAAAATTTCACAACTTGCAATTTGTGATGTTAAGGGATCAAGTACTCTCTAACTAATTTTTTTGGGATGGTTCTATGGGCTCATGTTTTATCTCAATTAAAACGTGATTTTTAAAACAAAAAATAATAATAATTCGTTTAATGGTATTGAAGGGTCAAGTACCCACTGACTAATTTTCTTGAAATGATTCTATGGGCCTAGTACATGTTTCATTTCATTTCAAACGCGTTAATAAGTTTTTTTTAATCAAATCACTCTTCTTTTTAATTATATTAACAATTTTACTTTCAATCAATTAATTCAAATAATTATTTTTCTTAAAATTAACAAGCACACAATCATTTTCTAAAGAACCTGATTTTGAATTTTCCATTGCACCACGGGATACATGGAAGTGCAAATCAAGTTAAACTTGTAAATTTTTGTAATTTACTTTCATTTTTCCTAATATGTAAATATTCGTCTATGTCCTTCTTTTAAAAGGAGTAAAATAAATATTGTTTGGGTTATTGAATTTGAACAATTAGCTTAAAGTAGTTGTCACATGATGAATGTATTAAAGGTGCTGTGAGATTAAGTTTTTACAATTCCTAGTACATAATCGACTCATAAATCTTGTCAGTTTTGTAAATTATTTATATTTTAAATTTTTTTAAAAGAATTTTACCAATCATTTTTTTTAATCAATAAACGATTAACGGTGACTTCATTATTTTTAATAAATTATTCCTCTTGCCGTTCCCGTGGCAGGCACCAAATGCTCATGTTGAATGTTTTTTAAAATTGTCACATATTGGATGCTATTGCACAATTGTGACAGTCATTCCAAAAGTTTAAAACGGAATTCTCTTATTCCTCGCCAATAACACCAAAAGGCGTCTCATTGTATTTGATGAGGAACACTCTATGGCCTAGAATGATGGGTAAGTAACCAATATAGCGAGTAAGAAATTTTTAGTCAATGTGGGAAACATAAGGAGGCAATAAATCAGCTTAAATATAACAAATTCAAGGAACACAATTAACCACTTTTGGGACCCTCAATTTCACACATGGTACAATTAACCCCAGAAATTTTTGGACAAGGTGGGAAAGTATGGATATTCATAGCGCAGCATCATAATGAAAGAAATATTATGAAGAAAAACAAATATTACTTGGTAACTATTTGTTTCTCTTCATATATTTTCAAGAAAGAAATATGCTAATATTATTCTTCGTTTATTCATATCCACGAAAACATACATAGAGTCATATCATTACTTGCAAGTAACTACAACACAGTACCGTGCCACACACATGCTTTATTTATTGAAATTTGGATATCTAAGAAATCCAACTTTGAGTTGGAAACAAAGACAGTTGGAGCAATTTTATTTAGAGTAGTAGATGCATCATGCATGGTCAGTTTTTGTTGGACATATCTATATTAATTGGCAATTGTCGCAGGCGTCCCTTTTGCTTTAGGGTTAGAGCCAACAATTACCACAGGCTTATTCAAGAAGTCTTTCGCTTCAGATTTAGAGCCAAAACACCAGCCATAATCGATAGAAGGATTAGGATAAGGAGCGCAGAAGCTCCCACTTCCCTTCTTCATGCAGTCGGCATGAGACTTACATAAGTTAGGATGTTCCACGACTATCTTCGTAACAGATTTAGGTCCAACTGGATATATACAGAAGCCCACAAATAATCCAACGGGGATACAGCGACAATCGCTCGAGCGGCATGGTGGCATCTCAAATGGCGAACAAACACCCGAACAATCTAATGCTTCTACCTTCTTCATCGGGAACATTACTGCAAATAGTGATGCCAAAGTTAGAACAGATACACACATATATAAATCATGACATGCATGCATGCCGAAGTCCAATGCAATGTATGATCCAGCTTAAAACATAAATGCCAAAGTCTGATGCAATGTATGATCCGGCTTCATACATATACATAATATATTTAGGACAGTGGGGTACTTAATTTAGAAAAATATTTGTCAATTAATTGGGAGTAGATTCCGATTCCTCATGAGTTCTAAAATACAAAATTAGAAATGGTGAGAAAGATGAATAGAAGGCTACAGACAGGATGTGGCAAGCAAGAAGACAGCCAAAGGAGCGAGCCTAACATATGCCATTGTTTGACTAGGTAGTTGGAAAGAACCAGCTGCAGTTGTGTTATGAGCTTTGTGTTGCATTAGTTCCTTCTTGCATGCAGCAATTTATAGGCAATGTTTTAGTCTCTAATCTCTACTAAACGCGCAGTCCGGGTTTCATGTGGGAGTCCAGTCATTACACACGAAACTCGGTGTTAAAATCTAATATCAATTTTGTCATTATGGTAATCTGAGATTAGTCACATAAAATAACAGTGTGGCTCCCCCACTCCCACACAGAAATTTATATTCTTTAGGTGCCAACACTCTTTTGAAGTGGCTTCTTCGTCAGGGCTCTATTATTACCATGGGTTGATGTAATTTACAATATTTTCTTTAGTTGATTCCAGCTGTCATGCCTTATAATTATTATACCGTGGGTTGAATTGAAGTACTGCATATTTCTTCCATTTCTACTCGGCGAATATTTCATCAAATATTTGCAGTGGTGATATGCCCAAGCTTTCTCCTGGCTTGCTATAATGGCATATAACTCATCATGGATTATTTTTAATACATTTTCTCTTTTGACTCATAACTTAGCACTAATATAATCATCATCAATTTCTTTAGTCCCTGGTGTGCCAAGGATTGGTTCTTTGATAATTCCAATCTTAATCAGATTATATCATCGTTTGGATGAGTTTCTTTTTATAAAAAAATATCTATTTTTTTTATAAAAGAAGTACATTTTATATTTTTTAGCATGTTTGGATGATTTTTTTAAAAAAATAAAGCATTAAAAAAAGCTCAAAAAGTTCTTTTTTTTTAGCTAGATTTTTTAGCATCTAAAAAAAGATATTGTTCACGGTATGGAAAAGTTGTTTAAAGATATTTTTTAAACAAAAATATTTCTAACTACTTTTTTAAAAAATATTTCTTATTATTCATGTTTTTAAACCCTACCAATTCCTTATATATTTTCTTGTAAGTCTCTATTTTTTTCTTTCCTATTGCACACCTCACCTTATTATCAACTTCTTCCTTTTCCTTTCATCAGCATGTGAAGGCAAAATGGGATGATTGGAATACTAAAATATTTTTAACAATATGTGTGAAATAAATACAAGTTGGTAATAGGTCCCACAACCATTTTAGCAAAGATGGATAGAGGAATCTAAAAAAATTTAGAGAGAGGTCAACACTCTCATACATGCATAAACAACTAAGAAATATATTGAACAGTCTAAAATCTATCCTCCAATTATGGGCTAAGCTTGTAGAAAATGAGACTGATCTTTTATATTTTCCCTTTTAGGTAATTTCATTGTTAAAAAAGTAATTTTATATTGTTATATCCAAATAACAATAAAATTAAAAAAAATAATTTTTGAGTATTGCATCCAAATATAAAAAAAAAACATTTATTTTTATAAACAATCTTTTAAAAAAGATAATAAAAAATATATAATTTTTAAAAGTTGAATACTGGAGCTGCAGAGCAGCGCAGAACAGAATCTAATAAATATTTAATTTCCTTGAGTAATTCCCATAAACGACTTGACTGTTTCAGTGAGTGATTTTGGGTAAATAGGTTAATTCTTTTAATAATGGTGATGGATAAATACATTGGATAAGTCAACAATGAAAAAGGGTTCTCGTAAATTTTGGTTCTGATCTGGTAAGGATATTGACTTTATTGATATATTGGTGTGATATGGTAGTAATGGTTTTTCCAATTATTTTTCTTTGGTTGAGATATTGGATAAGGGTGATATGCATTTCAAAAGTGTCACAAGCCAAATTTTGAAGTCATGGCTGGCGTATAGACTTTGCTCACAATCTAGTAAACTAACTAGTGAAATAACTCAACTACTATAAAATCATAGGTGAAATACTAGATGAAGATCGGGGTCTACCAAAAAATTTGATAGATTCTCCTCTAATATATGGACATCTCCCAAATACAAGCAATTGGCAACATCCATGGGTTTTTATTATAAAAAATATCTTTTTTTTTATATATAAAAGAAGTACTTTTTATATTTTTTAGTGGCTTTTTTACCATGTTGGGGTAAGTAGGTTTCCTATTATCCATCATGGTGTAAGTTTAACAAATATTCCCAAGGAGGTGTATGATGCACATTGAAGTCGTAGTTGGTACCTACGACTTCCATTAAAAAATGACAAAAAAAAACCTTAACCTTAAGTCATTTTTCTTACATACAACTTTGCTCCGAATAATCCTAAAACACATAAGTCGTTGATGTTGAATACGACTTCACCTAAGTCGATGTTTTAGCCTCCGACTCGCTGTTCAAAATACACCTCTTTGGGAATATTTGCTTAACTTACACCATTATGGGAAATAGGAAACCTATTTACCCCAACCTGGTAAAAAAGCTGTTTTTAGCATGTTTGGATGATATTTTTTTGAAAGGTTAAATTACTCAGTTGGTCCCTAAACTAATTAGGAAAATTCAAATAGGTCCCTATTTTTTAAAAGTTTGTAATTTAGTCCTTACAGTTATAAAAAATTATAATTGAGTCCTTGATCCCATCACCCTATCATAACAACGTTAGCAACACCTGATGTGGTAAAAACGTTGTCTAGGTGGTGCTGATGTGGCACGTGACTGAGAAGGCTCTTTCCTTCTTCCCCAATGTGACCATTAGGGTTATTAAAAATCCCATTTGTGTAGCAACTTCTCCATTTCTTCAACTTCTCCATTTGTGCTGCATCCCTAGTCGCCCCACCCAAGTTGCTGAGTTTCGCATTTTTCCTTGTGAATGGCCGAGTCAGAATTCACCCATAACTCGAGCTCTACATCGTTATGTCATAGAAGGAAACCGAGAACCCATTGCCATTGTGGGGATCTTGTGATTATGTTAACATCTAAGACATTGGCCAACCCTGGTAGGCGGTTTTTGAGATGCCCTAACTATAAGGTAGGTGTAAAGAAACTGACAATGGTTGCCACAAATTTGTTAGTTCCATGGGTTTGAGTATACTGATTTTTGGCTATTTGTGTACACTACAACAAAAATGACTTTTAAATTCGCAAGGTTTAATTTGGTGAAACAATTACCAGATAGAAAAGTTGTTTTCAAATTCGGTATGTAAAGTAGATTCATATATAAGACATTTAAATTTGTTTCATTATTACCGGATTGAAAAGTTGTTTTCAAATGCGGGATGTCAAGTAACCAGATTCATATATAAGACGTTTAAATTCGTTTTATTGTTACCGGATTCGAAAGTTGTTTTGGAAACCGGGATGTCACATAATCAGATTCTTATATAATACATTTCAATTCATTTAATTATTACCGGATTGAAAAGTTGTTTTCGAATTCAGATATCAAGTAACTAGATCCATATATAAGACATTTAAATTTGTTATATTATTACCAGATTGAAAAAGTTGTCTTCAATTTGATATGTCAAGTAATTGGATTCATAGATAAGACATTTAAATTCGTTTTATTATTATCGGATTTAAAAGTTATTTTCGAATCCGGGATATTAAGTAACTAGATTACAAAGTCCTCATGTTTAAATTCCGTACTAGAACAACTGAAATAGAAATCAATTAATTTAATCAAAAATAATGTTTCACTCTAATTTTTCACAATATACGAATTCGTTTATTAAAAATCGATTTTTGTTGTGGGTTGTAATACCTGGGGCTGAAGAGGGCAGGGAGTGATTGCCGATGCAAGAGATACGGACAAGGAGCGGCTCTTGGCAGGCTTCTAAGCGGAGGGGTGACATGAATGAATCGAGCCCACACTAGAAACAGAGGGGAATTCCGAGATTGTGCAGGTACGGGACCGTACAATTCAAGAAAGCTCATCTAAGATTTGATAGGTACTACCCATATCAACAAGGTGCATCTTCTTTTCGGGAGCCCATAACTTATAAACTCCAAGGTTAAGCATGCTTGGCCTAGGGAAATTTTGGGATGGGTGATCGCTTGGGAAGTTCTTAGGGTGTGTGTGAGTGAGGACATAAGCACGCTGAAAAGACTCGTGTTGGTGTATGGCGCCAGTCATCAAATCTGGAGCATGGGCTGTTACAAGTGGTATCAGAGCCGGCCCTCTGCTAGTACAGTGTGTGGTCGAACCAAGTAGAAGCTGGTGGGCATGTAATACCTAGGGCTGAAGAGGGCGGGGAGTGATCATCGGTGCAAGAGGCATAGACAAAGAGCAGCTCTTGGCCCTTTTACGTGGTTGTAGGATGAACATACCTCAGCCACAAGATCTGTGCCGGGTGAGGCAATGCCTTTGACTTGATATGAGCATGAGAAGTGACATGTTGGGTAGAGTTAACTCTCCAACTTATATTACAGTTCTTTTAGTGTTACCCATATGGATTACTCTATTGATGATTAGAATCTTTTAAAGAACTTTATGTTTATGTATACTTTGGAGAAAAGAAAGCATTTGATATAATAATTTCATTTATAATTTTTATTTCTACCAGTTAGTATATTCATATTTGAAAGTTTAAATATTCGTGCGATTATTTGTTTTCCCTTCTAGATCATGGTTTATTATGCCCTCACTAAGTCTGTGTGACTCACCCCGTTATATATTTTAACATACTTGCAGGTTGTTGATTGAGTTGGCTAGGACTTGTTCATCCCAGGCCCAATTGATATCTTTGGTATGCCTCCAACTTGTTTTGGTGGATGCTTGTTCTTCCTGATACCAGAGTCTCAGCTATAAGGTTGTTGGTTTGAATTATCTTTTGTTTTAAAAGAAGTTGATATATCTATTGTTAGTCAATAATGACATTTGAATATCAAATGAATATTTGGTTATATTATAGATATACTATAGGTGTTGCATTTGAGAAATTGTTAAATTTACAAAGGAAACTCTGTCGAATTTTCGGTAGAAGATTTATGTGTATAATAATAACACTATTTTTGTGAAAATTTTGGTATTTGGAAATTCTTCATTGTTGTTAGGCTTGCCAGAATGAATTGGATTTGGTAATTAGCCTGTGTGTCAATCATGGCTCATAGAGTGGGTAATGACGAAAACCATAGAAATCTCATTAAAACTCCAAACTTGAAAATTCAAGAAGTTGAACATACTTAAACTTCTACCTCTTTGGCTTCTTTTTCCTTGAAACTTGAAGGATAAATGATGGATTTCTTCCTTGTTTCTTGATTATAATTGAGTTCTCGATCAAAAACTAAGCCTTTTGGAATTTTTTCTAATTTTTCTCCATTTTCTCCTGATTTTTCTTCTCTTTTTCTCTCTTCTTTCTCTTTTCTCTTCTCTCCATCGACTTTACCTTCTTCCTCCCTTGGTTTCATGAAGTCTAGGCTTCAAGAAGCCTAATTTTTCATATTATTTTGATTTAATTTTGTTAGCCAATCATTTTGCAACATTTTTCACCTTTTAATGATTACATATTGATTTTATCTAACCTTAACCAATCAAATCTCTACAACACATAGCTAAATGGCTTAAATCAATTGGCTAACATAAATAATTAATATTTTATTTAACCATCTAGTTGGATTCTAACTATTTATTTCATTTCTAACTAGATTCCAATTATATACTAACTAGATTCCATTTAGTTACAAGCCTTTTGTATTATTCTACTACAAAAATCTAAAATGACAATTCTAAAAAAATATAATAAAATAAAACATGCTCTCTGATCAAGAATACTTATAAATTCTCATGCATAAATAGGTAGAAATTTATCTTAGGTAATTTTCTGCATTATCTTTATAATAGATAATAGAAATTACAATTCTCAAGCATAAATAATATAAAAATAATTATTAAATAAATAAGCAGACTAATAAACACGCTGTAAATATTTTTTTTGTTCTATTTATTTAAGGGAGGATGTTACATTCATGATGTTAGGCTTAGATGCTTTAAACATTTTCTGCTATAATGTGTGGGTGTGAATGTGAATGTGAATGTGTGGAGAGAGATAATTCCTTTTTGTTAGAGCAAGGTGAGTTTGCATGCTTGACAAGAGGTTGTCGAGACCCCGCCAAATAATAAAATTTACCGGTTCGCAAACTAATTTGTAGTATAGAGCATGAACAGAATCGTCTCTCAAGGATCCAAAAAGAACAAAGATTTAATCAAATCAAGATAGTTAAAAGGGGGGTTTTGATGATTTGAAAAGATAATACACTAGTTGAATTAAAGGAAAGTAATTAACAAATTTAAAGAAACAACCAATCCAAGGAAATTTACCGATCTTGAGTGTAACTCATCATTGATCACAAGAAATTCACTTAATTGCTAACCATGTTCTTGGCCTTAGATCACATCAAGAAGCCTCAACATAATCCAAGAATCCTCTACTAGATAAGCATCTAGGATTTAATTAACCAAGGTTAGATAAAGTAAGCACCATCCATACATAGATTAATTTAAGATCCAGAATTTAACCAAGCTAAACAATCCATCAAAAAGCTTTAATAAATTGTTTATTCTTTGTGATCCTCTTTGAATACATGACAATAAAGCTATTATCACATTAACATCTAAATCAAATTAAGCAATTCAATCTAGATAGAAATCAAAAGAGGAAGAAGAGAAACTTGAATAACAATTAAGCAATATGAACAAGCAAAACAAGATCTCCAAATTAAACATCAAGATGGCTAATCCCTTGGATTGATTATGAGAGCCTAGCCTTCCATGGATGGGAAGGAAGAACTCAAAAATAAAATAACAAAAACGAAATTCTAAAGAAAATGAAGAAGAAGAGAAAGAAAACTCTAACAAATACTAAAACTTTCTTGAAACTTACTTCCAAATTGAATCTCTCTAATACAAAGAG
The DNA here is from genome assembly GCA_023212625.1 of Styphnolobium japonicum. Lineage (NCBI taxonomy): Eukaryota > Viridiplantae > Streptophyta > Magnoliopsida > Fabales > Fabaceae > Styphnolobium > Styphnolobium japonicum. The sequence continues at coordinate 15,758,672 of JALBWW010000005.1, forward strand.
GTTGGGTCTATTTATACTAATCCTAGAAGCCAATTTGTACATGTACATAATCTGAATACAAGCTATAAGAATCTGAAATTTGTCAAAAATGGAAGCTTGATGCATGGTTGGTGGGTTGGTGCATGGTAGGTGGGTTGGTGTATGGTTGGTGGCTTTTAGTCAACAACTCTTATCCGACTTCTGGCTTCAAATTCATCACCTAGACGGTGCATTTTGGCTTGGATGTCTTCATTGAAGTTGGAGATATGGGTCTTATCTTTCAAGTGACCAAGTTTCAGCCCAAGAGGAGGCCTATAACCTACTATATAGTCCAATATGTGCATACTGCCCAGATGGTTCCGTGACAGCAAACCCACTCTGCATTGCAGGGATATTTTGGACCCTTAGCATTCCGATCCAGCTCTTGAGTTCTTCATGAAACTTGTAGAGCATTGTCTTAGCTTTCCAAAGACACCAAGATCACCTCAATTGGATCACTGAGTCCCAAGTTATGACCTAACCAAGGAAGAAAGGTCAAAATGCATCAAAATCCGAAAATTATTCAACATTTGCATTAAAGCCCAATGAAGCCCAACAACATTAAACTCATCTAAAGTACTAATATTGGGCACAATAAACATCTAATAATGCATAATACAAAGCTAACATAAGTGTCTCAAATTGATTCATCAAATTCCCCCACACTTAAGCTTTTGCACTCCTGGGCAAAACACATAAGAACAAAACTAAAGAAAAACAAGAAACATCATATTATTAAACTAAAAACATAAAAACTGATTGTACCTAATCTAATCCACTTCCGTAGGAAAACACGATGGCACTTAGCATGTGCCACAAGCCTTTAAACCCCTAGGTGTCCCTAGTGGACGAGTTATAGTCTCGTGAGGGTTTACCAGGATGATACCCACAAACATGTAATATTTTATTTAATCAATTCAACTAATTTTTATATACAAGCATTGTATCAAATATAAACCATAATTAATAAGTCAAGTATGCTTAACAAAGAATAGTTAAATCAAACCATTTGAGAATAAAGTATAGCATAATCATGCTTTAATCAGAAATAGGCATGTTCAAATTGAGTAAAATTCCTCACTAGTGACACTCAAATCACACAAGGTGTTTAGGTTAACTGTTTACGCTCAATTCAGTCAAACTATGAAAGTATTTTACCATAGGCTTGCATATACATCAATTCTCCACTACTTAGATCAAATAAATTGCAAAAATCAAGAGATCTTTCAAAAAGGTTGTAATAGAACTTATAAGGTGAAGGAAGGAAACAATATGGATAATAGCAGGTTAAAATGAAAGAGAATAAAAGAGCATTGAGGAGTAACTCAAGTAGAAAAGAATAAATTTTTTACCCAAAACCATAAAATGCTCATTCTCTTCACACATTCCTTCCTTTTTCTATTCTTTTATTTTTCTTTCTTTTTTCTCTTTTTTTTTGTTTTTTTTTCTTTTGTTTTTTTTTTCGTTTTTTTGTTTTTTTTTTGTACCAAGCATTTCGTATCAGCACACCAATTCCCCCACACTTAAATCATTGCAAGCAAAAGAACTCCTCCAATAAGAAAATCAATGCTCTCCCATTCCCAAAGGTAAGGTAAAACATGGTTTTTCACTCAAGGCTTGTAATGAGCTAAGAACAAAGAATAGGCAAGTAGGCTCAGAGGGGGTTAACAATGGGATAAATGCAAGGTAGGTTTATTTGGCCAAAGCAGCTAAGTCAAGAAAAAATGCCTCTGTCATTTTAATGTAACATACAGACCAATGTAATCTCAAATCGATTCACTGCAAGTTCTAGAAAATAAATTCATAATTGACATCACTCATGAAAGAAAATAACCAAGTATAAGTATCAAACTTGGAAAAGCCCAAAACTCACAAAGGTATGAAACATTCACTCAATTCAACCATGCCTTCTTCCTAATATCCACAATCATATACACATGTATATCATGAAAATGATTCAACTATAAATTGTTTTGCATACTTTTATTATCAATTAAGCTCAGATTCAGCACATGCTTGCATCAAAATTAATTGAAAAGATCAAATTTTGTTTTTGTTTTTGTCTTCTTTTTTTGTCTTTTTTTTGTCTTTTTTTTGTTTATATGCAAGAACAAAATAATTTAAGACATACTATGAAATGCAAGTTAAGATGCGTCTCAAGAGCAAAACTACTCCTTACTCTGCCATCATACATCTAATAAGCTAGTAACAATAAAGATTAGCTGGTTAGTTTTTTTTTTTTTTTTTTTAACTAAACTATGTACATGGTAATGTCAACTATCCCTCCCCCCAACTAATTAAAGACATTGTCCCCAATGTCAAAATAAAGATAGGTAGAGTGTAGAAGGTCTTACCAGAAAACTGCAAATCGGGCCTGAAATAAGAAAAATTACAAAAAAAACAACAAAAACCAGAACAGAAAACAAAAATTCACAAAGACAAATTCAAATCAAGTTTTGGCTTTTTGCTGCTGCTGCCTTGTTCCCAATTCCGTGGAGCCATTACTGGATCACGTTGTGGTACAAATTCATTTAGTTGATCGAGCAATTGTTCAGGAGTTGCGTGCTACAAGACTTTGACGTGTCGCTTGTGAGATGAACCCTTTTTCTACAAAGATGATCAAGAAAACAAAACAAACTGTCATAAAAACCATTAACATTTAATATACCTATGGGTTTTTGGTGAAAGTTCTGTTGTGACCAGGATGTAATTTGGAAGAGCTCTTCCAAAGTTCCAAAACCACCAGGTAGGGCAATAAAGGCATCAGCATTTGCTATCATAAAGTTCATGCGTTGGTGCATGCAAAATACCATTACTTCATCCCCTAATGTTTTTCCAATGGGCTTGCTTGTAGATAAAGGACTGGGAATGACACCAAGGACTTTGCCACCTCCTAAATGTGCAGCAGTTGCTACACAACCCATTAACCCAAGACTACCTCCTCCGTAAACTAAATGGATTTTTCTCTCAGCTAGCACTCGACCAAGATGGTGTGCAATATTTACAAACTCTTTATCTTTACCAGGATTAGATCCACAAAAGACACAAACACTCTTGATCCGACGAACTGAAGTGACTTCCATTTTCTTTTTTTTTTTTCTCTTTTGCTTTTTTTTGTACTCTCACCTTATCAATGATCTGAAGAGAGCAAAGTGCAATATTTAAAGGCATCAAAACTCAAAGGTAATAATTACACCTATAAAGGAGGGGTAGATCTGCGTGTCAGATAAGTTTGAAAAATAAACACAGAAATGATAATAGCTATATGACAAAGATAAAAGGCTAATCTATATGTGTCAGAAGAAGTTTGAAAATATGCAACACATATTTCAAAAAATACGGCTATTTTTTTTTTTTGATTTTTTTTTTGATTTTTTTTTGATTTTTTTTTAATTGAATTTTTTTTAATAAACAAGAAGAAAAAAAAAGAAAAAAAAATACTTACAGGAGGTGTGATTGTGGCTCACATTTTCCTCTGGTTTTACGTCCAGTAACGTCTTGAAGCTCTCTATGGGCCGATGGTCGGCTTCCCATCCAATTTTCTTAAAAATTGGCAAACAGGGTCTTTTTGAGTCAGATTCCCGAGACTATAACGCTCATGTTCATCTTGGAATATTGGCCATAAATCGAGAAGTACTCTCTGCACATCTCCACTAGGATGCATCTCAAGAGTCAATAGAATGTTATCTAAAGACTCCTTACTCATGCCATCCTTTATGAAGTTAATTTTATCATCTCGGTTTATAGACGTCATTCCAATTGATTTGCATTTTGTGTTACAGGTCCATCTTGCACATTTATAGCAGACCCGTAACCTTTTTGCTCTTCTTTTCTTGGCATATAAACTTTTACCTAGCCCTGGCATATATGAAACAAGAGCGTCAGAAAATTCACCTTTGAGTCGGACCTTTGCTTCGATCAACCAGCGTATATCCGCAGGGATGCCTTTATACATAAGCATCCTTAATCTCTCAAACCTTGCACAATAAATGTTAGTTAAAGCATTTTGAGGGAGAGAAGGGAATTGCTTGCGGAGATTAACAAGCTGATTATCCATTTCGAAAGAAAGAAGAAAGAGAAAAAAAATGAGTAAAAATATATACAGATTTCAGTGTTTGTGGGTAACTGAAGGGACCGAAAAAGATTTTCACGGAGTACCGTTATCCGCCATTTAACCGGTGAAAAATCATCTGTCAATGAAAAACAAACAAAATTAAGACAGAAAAAATCAAACTCTGATAGATTTTCTTGCTAACACCGATTTTCTGTCTTGATTCCTGTGAATGCAAATAAGTCAAAGTTTGAAAAAATGAAAAAGTTAGAAAACTTGGGTTGCCTCCTAAGAAGCGCTACTTTTAATGTCTTTAGCCAGCGTGATTGAAGATTTTGCACGATCCATGGGTCCTCCCCAATAATGATTCAATTTCTGGCCATCGACCTTAAACGTGGCTTTTTTTTTTTTTTTTTCAACAAAGATTTATATAGAAAACAGAAAATAAAAACAACAGACAAAACAAAAAATAAAAACAGAAACAGAAAAAAAAAAAAGTAATAAAAGACAAACATCAGCATTTCAACAAAACAGAAGCAGAAATAGAAACAGACAACACAATCAGCAGAAACAACAACAAGAGAAAAGAGTAAATTGTAACAGTCAAATAAAAACAGAAACAAAATTAAAAACAATAGCAAAACAGTAAAAACAAAAAGAAAACAACTAGAAAAATGAAATAAAAGTGTGGAAAGAAAACTCCCTATGGATAGCAGAAGCAACAAAATTCCAGCGGCCACACCATAGCCAGTGTAATGGATCACCACATCCAGAATCAGAGGGTTCAGTATCTTCCGGGGTTGCTTTACTGATTTAGCTCCATCTTCAAGTAAAATCCTACGCATGCAAATGAAAGGGCTAATACTTGGAATGTCTGCAAGTGTGCATGCTCTCAGATTCTCCCTCAAAATGGGTAGCAACCTCTCCTCCTCATCAGTAAGGAGGTTTTTAGCCACAATGGACTCCAATTTTGTTGGCTTCACTACTTCTGTAGATTGAATTGTTGCATAATCTGCTGAAAAAGATTCATCATGTCTCAAAAAGGCAAAGAATCTCAAGACATGCATTACACAACATATCACCATCACAACCAGTACAACAAACAGAATCATCAAAATCAGTAAAACTAGCAAATTCAGCACACAAATCATCAATTGGTTTTTTCTCATCAATGATCCCATGTTTTACAGAATCAGATTTCTGCATCTGTTGCTTGCTCAACTGACTCAATGAAGATGTAAGTTGACCAACTTGGGTCTTCACGTTTTGTACTATAGCTTTGTTCTCTGCTGGAATTGGATGTTGTTCTGAGCAAATTGTTTCACCAAATCCTCTAGTGTAGGCTCAGATTCCATGCTTATTGGGGCTTGCTGCTGCTGCATAGGCTGCTGATATAGACTGATTGGTTCAACATAAGGTTCGAACCAAGGATGATCTCCCCAATCATGGTTATATGTGATAGAATAAGGATCATATCTAGGCTGTTGGTATTGTGGTTCACCAAGAAATACATCTGTTGCATCAACAGAATGGTCATGAAATACAGAACCATCATATTGTAGTGTGGTGCAAGCATATGTGGGATGATAAGAACTACAACATATACTACAAAATCTTGCAGGTTCTTGCACAGGTAAGTGATGTTGTTCCACCGCCAATCCGCCCACCAGATAAGCCAGCTCATCAAGTTTATGCTCCATCAGATTAGAGATCAAACACAAAAACACAAAATCACAAAAACAAGTCTAAATATACACAAAATAATTACAGAAAACATATTTACAGATTTTTAAAAATTATGGGACTACCACAGAGTGAAATCTACACAAAAATTCTATCTAACAGAATAATAAAAAATCTTAAAAAATTGAAAAAGTGGTCTAAACGATGGAATTTGGCAAAAATAAGGGTGACCTCACCACAAGTGGTGAGCCTTTCTCAAAATCACGATTTTCATTAGTCAACCAAAATTCAGATTAATCAGAGATACGTTACCGAACCAAAATCTTGACAGAATGCCCTTTACCCAATTTCAGCCGAATTCCACTTGAAAATGCTTCAAAAATAAAACAAACACAATTGTTAGAGTTAGATGAAATGATCAAATAGTTGCCTTTGGATCCCCGGCAACGGCGCCAAATTTGACAAGAGGTTGTCGAGACCCCGCCAAATAATAAAATTTACCGGTTCGCAAACTAATTTGTAGTATAGAGCATGAACCGAATCGTCTCTCAAGGATCCAAAAAGAACAAAGATTTAATCAAATCAAGATAGTTAAAAGGGGGGTTTTGATGATTTGAAAAGATAATACACTAGTTGAATTAAAGGAAAGTAATTAACAAATTAACCAATCCAAGGAAATTTTACCGATCTTGAGTTTAATCCATCATTGATCACAAGGAATTCACTTAATTGCTAACCATGTTCTTGGCCTTAGATCACATCAAGAAGCCTCAACATAATCCAAGAATCCTCTACTAGATAAGCATCTAGGATTTAATTAACCAAGGTTAGATAAAGTAAGCACCATCCATACATAGATTAATTTAAGATCCAGAATTTAACTAAGCTAAACAATCCATCAAAAAGCTTTAATAAATTGTTTATTCTTTGTGATCCTCTTTGAATACATGACAATAAAGCTATTATCACATTAACATCTAAATCAAATTAAGCAATTCAATCTAGATAGAAATCAAAAGAGGAAGAAGAGAAACTTGAATAACAATTAAGCAATATGAACAAGCAAAACAAGATCTCCAAATTAAACATCAAGATGGCTAATCCCTTGGATTGATTATGAGAGCCTAGCCTTCCATGGATGGGAAGGAAGAACTCAAAAATAAAATAACAAAAACGAAATTCTAAAGAAAATGAAGAAGAAGAGAAAGAAAACTCTAACAAATACTAAAACTTTCTTGAAACTTACTTCCAAATTGAATCTCTCTAATACAAAGAGGTTGGGTCTATTTATACTAATCCTAGAAGCCAATTTGTACATGTACATAATCTGAATACAAGCTATAAGAATCTGAAATTTGTCAAAAATGGAAGCTTGATGCATGGTTGGTGGGTTGGTGCATGGTAGGTGGGTTGGTGTATGGTTGGTGGCTTTTAGTCAACAACTCTTATCCGACTTCTGGCTTCAAATTCATCACCTAGACGGTGCATTTTGGCTTGGATGTCTTCATTGAAGTTGGAGATATGGGTCTTATCTTTCAAGTGACCAAGTTTCAGCCCAAGAGGAGGCCTATAACCTACTATATAGTCCAATATGTGTATACTGCCCAGATGGTTCCGTGACAGCAAACCCACTCTGCATTGCAGGGATATTTTGGACCCTTAGCATTCCGATCCAGCTCTTGAGTTCTTCATGAAACTTGTAGAGCATTGTCTTAGCTTTCCAAAGACACCAAGATCACCTCAATTGGATCACTGAGTCCCAAGTTATGACCTAACCAAGGAAGAAAGGTCAAAATGCATCAAAATCCGAAAATTATTCAACATTTGCATTAAAGCCCAATGAAGCCCAACAACATTAAACTCATCTAAAGTACTAATATTGGGCACAATAAACATCTAATAATGCATAATACAAAGCTAACATAAGTGTCTCAAATTGATTCATCAATGCTACTGTTTCATCATTCTTCTGTCATCACTGTTGAAGAGTAAATGGTAGCTAGATGCAAAGGCTTTCAAGCAAGCCAAAACTCTAAACAATTAGTGTAGTAGATCCTATGAAGTGCAACAACCTGTGTATCAGTTCTGCCATTATTTAATTCCACATCTTGAGATAGCTAGGGAATATGTCAAGACCGAGAAAAATCGCAACGGGGAGCAGTGAGAGAAAAATAGGTTAAAAAATAATGGAGTTACCACTAATCATTTATTGGGTAGGAAAAATGACTAGCGAAACCCTTTAAAGATGGATTTAAAATAAAAACACAAAAAGAAAGGTTTGCAAAAACTAGGCAAGGTTCGGGGGTCGACTATGTACAAGAAAGGGTGGAAATTTAATCCCACAACACCCTTGATACATCCATCCTGAAACGGTTACCTTAAGCTAGTTGTGCGAATTTTAATAACTTAAACGATATCTATTTCACCCCTTAAGGAAGATTAAACAAAGTACGAACAATTATTAACTAATAACATAGAAACTAAATTGCGAAAATTAAAAGTTTGGTTTGACTTGCGCTCTTACATATCCCCTGGAGTAATGGAGAATTCAAAGCTACATAATTCTTTCTAGAAAATGATTGTGAGTTGATTGATTTTAATTACAACAAATATTGCTTTGAATTAATTGATTAAAGAAAAGTTGCGATTTGATTAAAAGAGGATGAATTGATTCGATTTCAAAGGGAATTTGTTAACGCATCCTAAATAGGATGAAATACGGTACTAGACTCATTGATTCATCCCAAGAAAATGTCTAATGGATACTTGACCCCTAAAGACAACTAGTGACTAGTGGCATTGGACCACTTCAAAAGGAACATGACCTAAATGGGATAGAAGGTGGTACTAAGCTCACTGATCTATCCCAAAGAGATATTGTCTAGTGGATACTTGATCCTTGAAGACAGCTAAGCGCGAACATTGTGGCATTGGATCACTTATTTTATAACTCAATACTTGCAACCCAAAGTGAAGCAATTATCAACTCATTAAAAATTAAAAATTACTATTTAGAAAGAAAAGTGAAGACATACAGAACAAGATGAAACAGATTTGATCGGTCGATCGAAAATCCGAGCATCCCAAGTATGTTCTGACCAGACCATTAAAATTACAACAGGGAAAACAAACTAGTTGGTCAGACTCGATCGGAAAAACCAACAAAGGGTGCTCGGATCGGACATAGGTATCTCGGATTGGTTGGGGGAGGCTCGGCTCGGTTCGTGATGGGAAAGCATTTAAGGTTGGATTGGACATAGGTATCTCGAATCGGTTAAGGCGGCTCGACTAAGGTGATGGGTGAGGGAAAGTGTTTATGCTCGGATCGGTCTTGAGAGGCACGGTTAGGAGTAACTCGGCTCGGTTAAGGTAAGGGATGAGGGAAAGTGTTTTAAGGTCAGATCGGTCTTGAGGGGTTCGGCTAGGAGTAGTTCGGCTCGGTTAAGGTAATGGATGAGGGAAAGTGTTTAAGGTTAAATTGGGATGAAGGTATCTCAACACGGCTAGGTCAGCTAGTGGATAAGGGAAGGTGTTTAAGGGTTAGGGTCGATTAAGGGTGGATCAGGTCGGTCAGTAAGGATAGAGAAAAATGTATAAGGCCGGATTAGTCAAAGGTAGTTCAAGTCGGTCGGGTAATGAGTGAGGGAAACTGTTTAAGGGATTGGATCGGTTAAAGGTATCTCGAGTAATGAGGGTGGAAATGTTTGGGGGATCCGGCTCGGTTTAGTGTACTGATAGGGTTATGGCCAAGGTTGGGTCTACTTGAATCGATTTGGTGCAATGGTTGGTTAAGGTTGGGCTCAGCCAGGGGGAAGAGATCGGATTGGGTCGAATTGTTGTGGTTGGAAGATCTGTGTAGGCTAGGTGTCGGGTCAGATAAGTACCAATTGGATAATGGTGATCATGATTGGAAATGATCGATCGGTAACGATCCTAAAATGAGGGGTCGGGCAGAAATTATTCCGGGAATTGAATGCTTGGTTGGTAATGGTCTGAGAAGTGGATGGTTATGGGAAATGGGGTCTGTCAGACACAAACGCATACTCTGTTTTTTGGTTTTTCACAGATTTGGGAAGTGGATGATGGTTATTGGGGTGGGCGTTGGTACTGTTTTTGGAGGTAACCTAATGGGATTTCATGGTGGCATTGGTTGTTAATGGGTGTCCTTGGATGAAATTTTAAGAGGGGCTCTGTTTTTAGACGGTAAAGTGAATAAAAGGGTGGGTGAGATGCTGTTCATGGTGGAGGGAAAGTTTGGCTTACATGGAAGTGTGGGTGCCATGGTGTTTTTGTGATGTTTTGGGTGGTTTCAGGGTGATGGGTGGTGGTTACAGAGGTGCATTGATGGAGGCTGAGGAGAAGTTGATGAATAATGGGTGAGAAAAAGAGTAAAAGGAAAAATCTGAGACCAAACAGAGGCAAAAATCAAGACCATATCATACGTATACAATGTTTAGAAGCATGAGTAGAAAATACCAAAGTGCTTACCTGTTAGAAGCACCAAATGAAAAATACTCTTCTCACCCTTAGACCTCCTCTTCCCCTTTTCTCTATCTCCCCCACAGCTAAGCTCTCCTCCCCTCCTCCAAAAATGCCAAAAATCCCCCCGTTTGTTTCTGCACCCCTCTTTTTTGTACATGAAAACAAAGCCCAAAAAAACAAAACCTTGCAGCGTTGGTCCGTGTTGTGTGTGCTGCGTGCAGGTGTGGGCGGCTGGTTTGGCATGTCAAAGTAGTGTTGGGTGGTGGTGCAGAGTAGGGGAGTGTGATGTGTGGGCTGTTGTGTGTGTGCCAGTGTGGAGCGTGATCTGGTGGTGATGCAGAGTGTGGTTGGGTGGCTGTTTTGTCCAAGGGGAAATGGAAAAAGGTGGGTTAATGAGAAATGGGTTTGGATAAAGTAGGCATTGGGTTAAAAGATGGGTTATGGGTCGTAGATTTAGTGGGCTTGGTGGCTCATTGGGAAGATTGAATTGAATATGAGAAAATTGGGCCTAGATTAAGTTGGGTTTTATTCCCTCTTTTTAATTCATTTTCCTTTTTGTTTTTATAACTAATAATTTTTTGGATTTTATTTATTTATTATTTTTTTAAATTTTGTTGGAATTTTCTAATATGACCCGGTCAAAATGGGGTGTTTACAGAATATAAGTTGCATCATTCATTGTTTTGATTCTGCATGCATTCTATTATGTAAATCATTGTGCAGTTGCATGTTCTTGTTTATGTTTTCTCCAATGTATGTGTTATTGAATTTGTGGGACAAAGATTAACCAAGAAGGAGGTTAATTCCCTATGTACTGGCCAGATGCATCACAGGGTGCTAGTATTAGAGAAATATATTTTTCCTTGCAAGCTAAAGACTTCTTGGTCTTGATATACTGAACATAATACTGCCTAATGGTTTTGTTTTTCATTTTTTGCTTTCTAAGGTATTGACACGGAAGTACTTGCATATATGTGTTTTTGGGAAGCTGTAATGTTGGGAGTTAAATATAGGATTTTAAAGTATAAATTTTATGATATTAGAGATGGTATTTTGAGGGTTGCTCTTGAGACGCATCTTAACTTGCATTTCATAATAGGTCTTAAATCATCTTTGTTCTTGTATATATATTAATAAAAAAAAACACACACACACACAAAATTTTGATCTTTTCAATTGATTTTGATACAAGCATGTGCTGAATCTGAGCTTAATTGATGATAAAAGTATGCAAAACAATTTATAGTTGAATCATTTTCATGATATACATGTGTATATGATTGTGGATATTAGGAAGAAGGTATGGTTGAATTGAGTGAATGATCCATACCTTTGTGAGTTTTGGGCTTTTCCAAGTTTGATACTTACACTTGGTTATTTTCTTTCATGAGTGATGTCAATTATGAATTTATTTTCTAGAACTTGCATTGAATCGATTTGAGATTACATTGGTCTGTATGTTGCATGAAAATGACAGAGGCATTTTTTCTTGACTTAGCTGCTTTGGCCAAATAAACCTACCTTGCATTTATCCAAATATTAACTCCCTCTGAGCCTATTTGCCTATTCTTTATTCTTAGCTCATTACAAGCTTTGAGTGAAAAACCATGTTTTACCTTACCTTAGGGAATGGGAGAGCATTGATTTTCTTATTGGAGGAGTTCTTTTGCTTGCAATGATTTAAGTGTGGGGGAATTGGTGTGCTGATACAAATGCTTGGTACAAAAAAACAAAAACAAAAACAAAAACAAAAAAAAAGATAAAAAAAGAAAGAAAAAATAAAAGAATAGAAAAAGGAAGGAATGTGTGAAGAGAATGAGCATTTTATGGTTTTGGGTAAAAAATTTATTCTTTCTACTTGAGTTACTCCTCAATGCTCTTTTATTCTCTTTGGTTTTAACCTGCTATTATCCATATTGTTCCCTTCCTTCACCTTATAAGTTCCATTACAACCTTTTTGAAAGACCTCTTGATTTTTGCAATTTATTTGATCTAAGTAGTGGAGAATTGATGTATATGCAAGCCTATGGTAAAATACTTTCATAATTTGACTGAGTTGAGCGTAAACAGTTAACCTAAACACCTTGTGTGATTTGAGTGTCACTTGTGAAGAATTTTACTCAATCTGAACATGCCTATTTCTGATTAAAGCATGATTATGCTATACTTTATTCTCAATTGATTTGATTCAACTATTCTTTGTTAAGCATACTTGACTTATTAATTATGGTTTATATTTGATACAATGCTTGTATTTAAAAATTAGTTGAATTGATTAAATAAAATATTACATGTTTGTGGGTATCATCCTGGTAAACCCTCACGAGACTATAACTCGTCCACTAGGGACATCTAGGGGTTTTAAGGCTTATGGCACATGCTAAGTGCCATCGTGTTTTCCTACGAAAATGGATTATATTAGGTATAATCAGTTTTTTATGTTTTTAGTTTAATAATATAATATTTCTTGTTTTTCTTTAGTTTTGTTCTTATGTGTTTTGCTCAGGAGTGCAAAAGCTTAAGTATGGGGGAATTTGATCAATCAATTTGAGACACTCATGTTAGCTTTGCATTAGGCTTTATTAGATGTTTATTGTGCCCAATATTAGTATTTTAGATGAGTTTAATGTTGTTGGGCTTCATTGGGTTTTAATGCAAATATTGGATAATTTTCGGATTTTGATGCATTTTGACCTTTCTTCCTTGGTTAGGCCATAACTTGGGACTCGGTGATCCAATTGATGTGATCATGGTGTCTTTGGAAAGCTAAGACAATGCTCTACAAGTTTCATAAGAGCTCAAGAGCTAGATCGGACTTCTAAGGGTCCAAAACATCCCTGCAATGCAGAGTGGGTTTGCTGTCAGGAAAATCTAGGCAGTGTGCACATATTGGACTACACAGTGAGTTATAGGCCTCCTCTTGGGCTGAAACTTGGCCATTGGAAAGATAAGACCCATATCTCCAACTTCACTGAAGACCATTTAGTCAATAGAAGTCGTTTTAGGCATGATAATGAAGCTACAAGTTGGTTTGAATTTGGAAACATGTTCTACCAATCTAACTTGAGGTAGGTTCAGTGTTTTTGGCATATCTGGAGTTTGAAACGTCCAAATGACATGATTCCAATTGCAACATTTCAAGGAGACAACTGGCTACAACTTTAATGAAGACCTCCAAGCCAAAATGCACCGTCTAGGTGATGAAAATGAAGCCAGAAGTCGGATAAGAGTTGTTGACTAAAAGCCACCAACCATACACCAACCCACCTACCATGCACCAAGTCACCAACCATGCATCAAGCTTCCATATTTGACAATTTCCATATTTTTATAGGTTGTATTCAGATTATGTACATGTACAAATTGGCTTCTAGGATTAGTATAAATAGAGCCAATCTCTTTGTATTATGAGAATTCAATTTTAAGTAAGTTTGAAGAAAGTTTGAGTATTTGTGAGAGTTTTCTTTCTCTTCTTCTTCATTTTCTTTAGAATTTCGTTTTTGTTCTTTTATTTCTGAGTTCTTCCTTCCCATCCATGGAAGGCTAGGCTCTCATAATCAATCCACGGGATTAGCCATCTTGATGTTTAATTTTGTGATCTTGTTTTACTTGTTCATATTGCTTAATTGTTATTCAAGTTTCTCTTCTTCCTCTTTTAATTTTGATCTAGATTGAATTGCTTAATTTGATTTGGATGTTTATGTGATAATAGCTTTATTATCATGTATTCAAGAGGATCACATAGAATAAACAATTTATTAAAGCTTTTTGATGGATTGTTTAGCTTGGTTAAATTCTTGATCTTAAGTTAATCTATGTTTGGATGGTGCTTACTTTATCTAACCTTAGTTAATTAAATCCTAGATGCTTATCTAGTAGAGGATTCTTGGATCATGTTGAGGCGTCTTGATATGATCTAAGGCCAAGAACACGGTTAGCAATTAAGTGAATTCCTTGTGATCAATGATGGATTAAACTCAAGATCGGTAAAATTTCCTTGGATTGGTTAATTTGTTAATTACATTTCCTTTAATTCAATTAGTGTATTATCTTTTCCAATCATCAAAACCCCCTTTTAATTATCTTGATCCGATTAAATCTTTGTTCTTTTTGAATCCTTGAGAGACGATTCGGTTCATGCTCTATACTACAATTTAGTTTGCGAACCGGTAATGTTTATTATTTGACGGGGTCTCGACAACCTCTTGTCAATCATCCAAACATAGATTAACTTAAGATTCAGAATTTAACCAAGCTAAACAATCCATCAAAAAGCTTTAATAAATTGTTTATTCTTTGTGATCCTCTTTGAATACATGATAATAAAGCTATTATCATATAAACATCTAAATCAAATTAAGCAATTTCAATCTAGATAAAAATCAAAAGAGGAAGAAGAGAAACTTGAATAACAATTAAGCAATATGAACAAGCGAAACAAGATCTTCAAATTAAACATCAAGATGGCTAATCCCTTGGATTGATTATAAGAGCCTAGCCATCCATGGATGGGAAGGAAGAACTCATAAAATAAAGAACAAAAATGAAATTCTAAAGAGAATGGAGAAGAAGAGAAAGAAAACTCTCACAAATACTCAAACTTTCTTCAAACAAATACTCAAACTTACTTCAAATTGAATGATGTATAATACAAATAGATTGACTCTATTTATACTAATCTTTGAAGCCAATTTATCATTGAAAATAATATGAATACAAGCGGTAGAAAGATGGAAATTGTCAAATATGGTAGCTTAATGCATGGTTGGTGGGTTGGTGCATGGTTGGTGAGTTGGTGTATGGTTAGTGGCTTCTAGTCAACAACTCTTCTTCGACTTCCAGCTTGACTTTCATGCCCTAAACGATGTATTTTGCCTTGGAGGTTTTCATGACAGTTGTAGACAATTGTCTCCTTGAACTTTTGGCATTAGTTTCATACTAATTGGACTTTTACAACTCCATATATTCCAAAAACACTGCACCTACCTCAAGTCAAGTTGGCAAAACCTGTTTCCAAATTCAAACCTACTTATAGCTTCATAATCACGTCTAAAACGACATTTATTGACCAAATGTTTCAGTGAAGTTGGAGATATGGGTCTTATCTTTCTAATGGCCCAGTTTCGGCTCAAAAGGAGGCCTATAGCCCACGATATGGTCCAATATGTGCACACTGCTCAGATTCCAGTGACAACCAACTCACTCTGAATTGCAAGACTATTTTCGACCCTTAGAAGTTTGATCCAGCTCTTTAGTTCTTCATGAAACTTGTAGATCCTTGTCTTAGCTTTCCAAAGACACCAAGATCACCTCAAATGGATTACCGAGTCCCAAGTTATGGCCTAACCAAGGAGGAAAGGTGAAAATGCATCAAAATCCAAGAATTATTCACAATTGCCATTAAAGCCCAATGAGGCCCAACAAAATTAAGCTCAACTAAAATAGTAATATTAGGCATAATAAACATCTAATAAAAGCCTTGAACAAAGCTAACATAAGGATCTCAAATTGATTGATTAAATTCCCCCACACTTAAGCTTTCGCACTCCTGGGTAGAACACATATGAACAAAACTAAAGAAAAATAAGAAACATCATAATATTAAACTAAAAGCATAAAAATTGATTATACCTAATCTAATCCACTTTCGTAGGAAAACACGATGACACTTAGCATGTGCCACAAGCCTTTAAACCCCTAGGTGTCCCTAGTGGACGAGTTATAGTCTCGTGAGGGTTTAATAGGATGATACCCACAAACATGTAATACTTTATTTAATCAATTCAACTAAGTTTTAAATACAAGCATTGTGTCAAATATAAACCATAATTAATAATTCAAGTATGCTTAACAAAGTATAGTTGAATCAAACCAATTGAGAATAAAGTATACATAGATAATCATGCTTTAATCAGAAATAGGTACATTCAAATTAAGTAAAATTCCTCATAAGTGACACTCAAATCACACAAGGTGTTTAGTTTAACTGTCTGCGCTCAACTCAGTCAAATTATGAAAGTATTTTACCATAGGCTTGTATATACATTAATTCTCCATTACTTAGATCAAATAAATTGCAAAAATCAAGAGGTTTTTCAAAATGATTGTATTGGGGCTATAAGGTGATGAAGGAAGAGAACAATATGGATAATAGCAGGTTAAAACCAAAGACAATAAAAGAGCATTGGGGAGTAACTCAAGTAGAAAGCATAAAATTTTACCCAAAACCATAAATGCTCATTCTATTCACACATTCCTTCCTTTTTCTATTCTTTTCTTTTACAACCTTTTGGCTTTTTTTTTCTTTTTTTGTACCAAACATTTCACATTAGCACATCAATTCCCCCACACTTAAATCATTGCAAGCAAAAGAGCTCCTTCAATAGGAAAATCAATGCTCTCCCTACAAGGAGCTAAGAGTAAAGAATGGCCAAGTAGGCTCAAAGCAGTTAACAATGGGATAAATGCAAGGTAGGCTTATTTGGCCAAAGCAGCTAAGTCAAGAAAAATGCCTCTGTCATTTTCATGCAACATACAGACCAATTTAATCTCAAATCGATTCAATGTAAGTTCTAGAAAATAAATTCATAATTGACATCACTCATGAAAGAAAATAAACTAAGTGTAAGTATCAAATTTGGAAAAGCTCAAAACTCACAAAGGTATGGAACATTCACTCAATTCAACCATGCTTTCTTCATAATATCTACAGTCATATATACATGTATATCATGAAAATGATTCAACTATAAACTGTTTTGTATACTTTTATCATCAATTAAGCTTAGATTCAGCACATGCTTGCATCGAAATTAATTGAAAAGATCAAAATGAAATGTTTTTTTTTTTATTTTTTTATATGCAAGAACAAAATGAGACATCACTCAAGTCTCAGGCTCCAATCCTTCCTATTAGGTTGAACTGTCTTCTCAAGTATGTGCTTAATCTCTCGGTTTGAGACCTCGGCTTGCCCGTTTGTCTGGGGGTGAGGTGTAGAAACCTTGTGCAAGACGTTGTACTTTCTCATCAAAGCCTCTATTCTCCGGTTACAAAAGTGTGAACCCTGATCACTGATAATGGCCCTCGGGATTCCAAACCTACAGAAAATCTGTGATCTAACAAAGTCCACAACAACTTTGGAATCATCAGTCAGAGTGGCTTTTGCCTCCACCCATTTAGATACATAATCAACAGCCAACAAAATATAAATAAAACCAAAGAAAACAGGGAAAGGGCCCATGAAATCAATACCCCAAACATCAAAGATCTCACAAGACAGCATAGGCTGCTGAGGCATCTCATTCCTGTGTGAAATTGTCCCTGTTCTCTGGCACTGTTCACAAGACTTACAAAACATATATGCATCATGAAATAGGGTAGGCCAATACAATCCAGAGTCCAAAACCTTCCTAGGCATGCGTTGGGAGCCAAAGTGCCCACCACATGCAAATGTATGACAAAAGTTAAGAATAGAATGAAACTCATGATCAGAGACACATCTTCTAATAATCTGGTCACTACAAAGCTTCCACAGATAAGGATCATCCCATACATAGTACTTAGACTCACTTTTCAATTTATCAGATTGAGCTCTAGTAAAATATGCAGGAAGAACACCAGCAACCAAAAAATTAACCATATCTGCAAACCAAGGGGAGGTGTTCTTACCTTGCAGCTGCAGAAGCTGCTATCTGGGAAGGAGTCCTGTATAGGGAAGGGATCTGAAGCCTTTTCAATGTGGCTTAAGTGATCTGCCACTAGATTTTCTGCTCCACTCTTGTCACGGATCTCTATATGAAACTCTTGGAGCAGTAACATCCACCTTATTAGTCGAGGCTTTGCCTCTAGCTTCTTCAAAAGAAACTTAAGAGCTGCATGATCAGTAAACACAACAACCTTAGAGCCAAGCAAATATGATCTAAACTTATCCAAAGCAAAAACAATGGCTAAAAGCTCTTTTTCGGTTGTGGTATAGTTAGCTTGAGCAGCATCCAGAGTTCTGGAAGCATAGTATATCACATGAGAAGCTCTCCCCACTCTCTGTGCCAAGACTGCTCCTACTGCATAGTTAGAAGCATCACACATTAACTTAAATGGCAATGTCCAGTCAGGTGGCTGGATGATGGGGGTACTGGTCAAGGCCTGCTTCAAGTGGTTGAAAGATGCCTTGCACTTGTCATCAAAATTAAACTCTACATCTTTCTGTAGTAAGTGGGAAAGTGGAAGGGCAATCTTGCTGAAGTCGGCAATGAAGCGTCTGTAGAAACCTGCATGACCAAGAAAAGAACGCACTTCTCGCACGCATGTGAGGTAAGATAAACAAGTAATTATATCAATCTTGGCAGGATCTACCTCAATGCCCTTACTGGATACTACATGGCCTAAAACTATACCCTGTTCTACCATAAAATGGCATTTCTCAAAATTTAGCATAAGGTTAGTCTCAATGCATCAATGTCAGCAGAATTAACAACAGCACATGACAAGTATGTAGAAATTTCAGCACAGGTTGCACACATTACATTGGGTTTACAACCAGAAAGTCTGAAACAGGCGGAACAAGTATCGCAAGCTATGCTATTAGTGTATCCTACAATTTCAGGAAACTCTGCCAACATATCAGTATGCACATCATCAACCAGTAAATCAATGACATCAAAATGAAAAACAGAATGATCCTCTAAAGGGTATTTCATGGCATCAAAAATGTTAAACTGAATGATATCATCACCAAATTCCATGGAAAGGGTATCAGCATGCACATCAATCTTAGTTTTAGCAGTTTTCAAAAATGCCCTACCTAAGATCAATGGGGGTGGGGAAGAGGCAGATTCATCTTCCATATTCAACACATAAAAATCAGCTGGGAATATTAAATTATTTACCCGAACCAGAACGTCCTCCAATACTCCTGCAGGTTGAGTAGTGCTCCGGTTTGCTAACTGAATGACAATGCCGGTGGACTTTAGCTCTCCCATATGCAAGGAAGTGTAAACTGACTTTGGCATTACATTGATGGAGGCTCCCAAGTCTAGCAAGGCATGAGTGAACTATTGGTGCCCTATGGTGCAAGGGATGGTAAAAGTGCCTGGGTCTTTGCATTTGGGAGGCAGGTTGGGCTGAATCAAAGTAGAGACATTTCTTCCCATACTCACTTTTTCAGTGCCCTTTAGCTTCCTCTTATGGGTGCACATCTCTTTCAAAAACTTGGCATACTTGGGGATTTGTTTAATTGCCTCCAAGAGAGGTATATTCACCTCAACCTTCTGAAAAGTTTCCATAATTTCCTTATCCAAGTCAGTCTCAACCATATGCCTCGGCTGTATTATTCGGTTGGGAAAAAAAGAGGAATGTTGGAAGCTGACTTTTGTGAATGTTCACTTTTCTCATTGCATCGAATTTTTTCACAATCAGCCGGGTTTGATCTGGTTTTCTGTTTGGCTGTTGTAGGATCATTTGCTGTTGAATCTGCTACAGCATCTGAATTTGCTGCAGAACTTGAATTTGCTACAGAATTTGAATTTGCTGCAGAATCAATGGTAGAATTTGGAATTATCTGCTACACTGGTCCATTGATTTGCTTACCACTGCGCAAAGCTATAGCACTAACATTGCCTCTAGGGTTTGGAGTGGTTTGAGAGGGTAATTGGCCAGAACCCTGTGACTTTAATTCATGAATAGATGTGGCAAGTTGACCAATTTGAGTCTCCAAGTTCTAAATGGTGGTTTCAGTTCTCTGTTGAAACTGGATGTTATTGGTGGCCAACTGTTTCACCAAATCCTTCAATGAGGGCTCAGATTTCGTGGCTACAGGACCTTGCTGCTGGAATTGTGGTCTACTTGGTCCAGCATGTGGCTGAAATTGATTTGTCCTTGCTTGCTGCTGAAATGGTGGTCTATACTGGTTTGGTGGCTGCTGATTTGATGCATTCCCATATCTTAGATTGGGATGGTCCCTCCATCCAGGGTTGTAAGTATTGGAGAATGGATCATATTTTTGTTGTTGCTGCTGATGGAATTGTGGCTTCCCAGGAAATATACCAGCTCCAACCACAGATTGGTCTTGAAACTCATAATCATCTTGCAATGTGGGGCACAAATCTGTAGGATGAGAGGAACTAGAACATATGCTACAAACTCTTGCAGGGGTTTGCACAGGTGGTTCGTGTTGTCCCATTGCCATTTGTCTGACCAAAGAAGTGAACTCATTTAATCTATGTTCCACCCTTTGTTGATCAGCATGTGAAGAAGTATTAACTTCATTGACTACTCTGGTTGCAGCGCCCATTCGAGTACCAAATTGCTGAGAATTTGTTGCCATGTTTGCAATTAAGTTTCTGGCAGCAGCTGGAGTCTTATCTACTAATGCTCCACCACTTGCAGCATCAATCATACTCCTTTTCATTAGCATCAATCCTTTATAGAAGTATTGGATCAGCAGTTGATTACTAATTTGATGGTGTGGGCAGCTTGAGCACAATTTCTTGAATCTGTCCCAATACTCATGGAGAGTTTCACCACTGATTTGCCTTATGCCATAAATATCTTTCCTTATTGCAGCAGTTCTTGATGCAGGAAAGAACTTCTCCAGAAACAGTCTTTTCATGTCATTCCAAGAAGTGATGGCAGCAGGTTGTAAGTAATACAACCAATCCTTAGCAGCACCATCTAAGGAGAAAGGAAAGGCCCTTAGCTTGATGTGATCTTCAGCTATTCCATGAGGTTTCATGGTGGAGCAGACAACATGGAACTCCTTCAAATGCTTATGTGGATCTTCACCTGCAAGACCATGAAACTTGGGCAGCAAGTGTATCAATCCAAATTTCAACTCAAAATCAACATTAAGTTCAGGATATTGAATGCATAAAGGTTGATAATTCACATCAGGTGTAGCCAATTCCTTAAGGGTCCTATTGTTATAGTAAGCCATAGTAAAATCAGCAGACTCAGTATTAGACACTGAAGTACTAACAGAAGCAGACTCAACAGGATTAAAAGAGTCAACAAGATTAGGTGCAATGTCAAGTTCAAGCCCAATTCCAGAAGTAATTCTATTAGCTCTATGAATGCTACTACCAGTCCTATGAATTCTATGAAGTGTATGAAATTTTCTATCAATTTCAGGATCAAATGAATGCAAGGTACCAAGATCAGACCTAGTCATACAAAGATGCGCTCATAAGAAGGTATTAGAAAAGCAATAACAACTAAAACACTAAAAATTCCTAAAACAAATACTCCAAAAAATTAAACAAAAATAAAAACAGTATCAAATGAATTTCAAAAATTATGGAACCACCACAGGGTAAAATCTACACAAAAATGCTATCCAACAAAATAAAAAAAAATCTTAAAAAATTGAAAAAGTGGTCTAAACGATGGAATTTGGCTAAAATAAGGGTGACCTCACTGTAAATAGTGAACCATTCTCAGAATAATATTTTCCATTCGTGTACCAAAATTCAGATCAATCAGAGATACTTTACCGAACCGAAATTCTTGACACAATGCCCTTTATCCAATTTCAGCCGAATTTCACTTGAAAAGCTTCAAAAACAAAACAAACACATTTGTTAGAGTTAGATGGGATCTTGAAATGATCAAATAGTTGCCTTGGATCCCCGGCAACGGCGCCAAATTTGACAAGAGGTTGTCGAGACCTATCAAATAATAAAAATAACCGGTTCGCAAACTAATTTGTAGTATAGAGAATGAACCGAATCGTCTCTCAAGGATCCAAAATCAAAGATTTAATTAGATCAAGATAATTAGAAAATGGGGGTTTTGTTGTTGATTAACAAGATTAATATAAGTATGAGACTTAAAGTTGTAAACAAATCTAAAGAAACAACCAATCCAAGGAAATTTACCGATCTTGAGTTTAACTCATCATTGATCACAAGGAATTCACTTAATTGCTAACCATGTTCTTAGCCTTAGATCACATCAAGAAGCCTTAACATGATCCAAGAATTCTCTACTAGATAAGCATCTAGGATTTGATTAACCAAGGTTAGATAAAGTAAGCATCATCCAACATAGATTAACTTAAGATCTAGAATTTAACTAAGCCAAACAATCTATCAAAAAGCTTTAATATATTGTTTAGTCTTTGTGATCCTTTTTGAATACATGATAATAAAGCTATTATCACATCAACATCTAAATCAAATTAAGCAATTTAATCTAGATAAAAATCAAAAGAGGAAGAAGAGAAACTTGAATAACAATTAAGCAATATGAACAAGTGAAACAAGATCTCCAAATTAAACATCAAGATGGCTAATCCCTTGGATTGATTATGAGAGCCTAGCCTTCCATGGATGGGAAGGAAGAACTCAGAAATAAAAGAACAAAAACGAAATTGTAAAGAGAATGGAGAAGAAGAGAAAGAAAACTCTCACAAATACTCAAACTTTCTTCAAACTTACTTAAAATTGAATGATCATAATTCAAAGAGATTGACTCTATTTATACTAATCCTAGAAGCCAATTTGTACATGTACATAATCTGAATACAACCTATAAAAATATGGAAATTGTCAAATATGGAAGCTTGATGCATAGTTGGTGGCTTGGTGCATGGTAGGTGGGTTGGTGTATGGTTGGTGGCTTTTAGTCAGCAACTCTTATCTGACTTCTGGCTTGATTTTCATGATCTAGACGGTGTATTTTGGCTTGGAGGTCTCCTGAAAGTTGTAGCCAGTTGTCTCCTTGAAATTTTGCAATTGGTCATGCCATTTGGACGTTTAGAACTCCAGATATGCCAAAAACACTGAACCTACCTCAAGTTAGGTTGGCAGAACGTGTTTCCAAATTCAAACCAACTTGTAGCTTCATAATCATGCCTAAAACGACATCTATTGACTAAATGGTGTCCGTGAAGTTGGAGATATGGGTCTTATCTTTCAAGTGGTCAAGTTTTAGCCTAAGAGGAGGCCTATAGCTCACTATGTAGTCCAATATGTGCACACTGCCCAGATTTTCGTGACAGCAAACCCACTCTGCATTGCATGGATATTTTGGACCCTTAGAAGTTCGATCCAGCCCTTGAGTTCTTCATGAAACTTGTAGAGCATTGTCTTAGCTTTCCAAAGACACCAAGATCACCTCAAATGGATCACCTAGTCCCAAGTTATGGCTATCCAAGGAAGAAAGGTCAAAATGCATCAAAATCCGAAAATTATTCAATATTTGTATTAAAGCCCAATGAAACCCAACAACATTAAACTCATCTAAAATACTAATATTGGGCACAATAAACATCTAATAAAGCCTAATACAAAGCTAACAGAAGTGTCTCAAATTGATTGATCAGATGCCATTCCAATTGATCTAAATTTTGTGTTACAGGTCCATCTTGTACATTTATAGCAAACTTGTAACCTTTTTGCTCTTCTTATCTTTACATATGAACTTTTGCCTAGCCCTGGCATATATAAAATAAGAATGTTAGAAAATTCACCTGTTATTCGGACCTTTGCATTGATTAACCAGCGTATATCCGCAGGGATGCCTTTGTGCATAAGCATCATTTATCTCTCAAACCTTGCACAATAAATGTTAGTTAAAGCATTTTTAGGGAGAGAAGGAATCACTTGCGGAGTTAACAAGCTAATTATACATTTTGAAAAAAAGAAAGAAGGAAAAAAATTGAGTCAAATTATATACAGATTTCAGTGTTGTGGGTAACTGAAGGGACCGCAAAAGATGTTCATGGAGTCCCGTTATCCGCCATTTAACCGGTGAAAAATCATCTGTCAATGAAAAACAAACAAAATTAAGACAGAAAAATCAAACTCTAATATATTTTATCACTTGACACCGATTTTCTGTCTCGATTCCTATGATTTCAAATAAGTCAAAGTTTGAAAGATGAAAGTGTTAGAAAACTTGGGTTGCCTCCCAAGAAGCGCTACTTTTAATGTGATCAGCCAACGTCATTGAAGATTTTGCTCGATCGATGGGTCCTCCCCAATAATGATTCAATCTCTGACCATTGCCCTTAAACGTGGCTTGAGTTTTTTTTTTTTTTTAACAAAGTAGTTATCAATCATGGTAGAAGGCCTATTGCTGTTGAACCTCCACCATGAGGTTCTCATGGGCTCCTTCTTAAAAATTCTTGAGGCGATGACCATTGACTTTGAACACTTTGTTTGTGGCCTCACTCTTAATTTCCACTGCACCATGAGGAAAAATGTTAGTAACAACAAACAGACCGTCCCACCTAGACCTTAATTTACCAGGCATTAACTTAAGGCGAGAATTAAACAAAAGAACTTTTTGCCCAACTGCAAACTCCTTCCGAAGAATAAACTTATCATGGAAGGCTTTTGTCTTTTCTTTGTAGAGTTGAGAGCTCTCATAGGCATCTAGGCGAATCTCTTCCAACTCCTGTAACTGCAACTTTTGCTCTATGCCGGCTCCGGCCAAATTCATGTTGCATTGCTTCACCACCCAAAATGCTTTGTGCTCAATCTCTATTGGCAAATGGTATGCCTTACCATAGACTATTTGATATGGGGACATCCCGATCGAAGTCTTGTAAGTGGTCCGGTAAGCCCAATGAGCATCCTCAAGCCTCATGCTCCAATCTTTCCAATTAGTCTGGGGATGGTAAGGTGTATAAACTTTATGCAACACGCCATATTTCCTCATCAAACCCTCCATGCTCCGGTTACAGAAATGGGTGCCTTGATCGATGATGATAGCTATCGGGATTCAAAACCTGCAGAAAATCTGTGATCTAACAAAATCCACAACAACTTTGGAATCATCAGTCTGAGTGACTTTAGCCTCCACCCATTTTGATACATAATCAACAGCTAGCAAAATGTAAACATAACCAAAGGAAATAGGAAAAACGTCCTATGAAATCAATACCTCATACATCAAAGATCTCACAATATAGTAGAGGGTGCTGGGGCATCTCATTCCTGCGAGAAAGGTTCCCTATTCTCTAACACTGTTCATAAGACTTACAGAACATATATGCATCATGAAACAAGGTAGGCTAATATAAACCAGAGTATAAAACTTTCCTAGCTATACGTTGAGGCCCAAAATGTCCACCACATGCAAATGCATGTAAAAAGCTAAGAACAGAATGAAACTCATGATTAGGCACATATCGCCTAATAATTTGGTCACTACAAAATCGCCACAGATATGGATCATCCCACACATAATATTTTGATTCACTCTTAAGTTTATAAATTTGTGCACGGGGTGAAATGTGGGGGAAAAACTATAGCAACTAAGAAATTCACCATATCAGCAAACCAATGGGTGGTACCTTGCAGCTGTAGAAGCGCTCATCTAGGAAAGCATCATGAATGGGAAAGGGTTCTGCATCTCTCTCCAACCTACTTAAATGGTCTGCCACCAAGTTTTCCCCTTCACTTCCATCACGAATGTCAATATTGAATTCTTGGAGCAACAACATCCAACGGATCAATCTCGGTTTAGCATCGAGTTTCTTTAGAAGGAACTTCAAAGCTGCATGGTTGATCAATCAATTTGAGACACTTATGTTAGCTTTGTATTAGGCATTATTAGATGTTTATTATGCCCAATATTAGTATTTTAGATGAGTTTAATGTTGTTGGGCTTCATTGGGTTTTAATGTAAATATTGGATAATTTTCGGATTTTGATGCATTTTGACATTTCTTCCTTGGTTAGGTCATAACTTGGGACTCAGTGATCCAATTGAAGTGATCTTGGTGTCTTTGGAAAGCTAAGACAAGGATCTACAAGTTTCATGAAGAACTCAAGAGCTAGATCGTATTTCTAAGGGCCCAAAATAGCCTTGCAATACAGAGTGAGTTTGCTGTCACGGAACCATCTAGGCAGTATGCACATATTGGACTATATAGTGGGTTATAGGCCTCCTATTGGGCTGAAACTTGGTCATTTGAAAGATAAGACCCATATCTCCAACTTCACTGAAGACCATTTTGTCAATAGATGTCGTTTTAGGCATGATAATGAAGCTACAAGTTGGTCTGAATTTGGAAACACGTTCTTCCAACCTAACTTGAGGTAGGTGCAGTGTTTTTGGCATTTATGGAGTTCTAGAAGTCCAAATGACATGATTCAAATTGGAGATTTTCAAGGAGACAACTGGCTACAACTTTGATGAAGACATCTAAGCCAAAATGCATCGTCTAGGTGATGAATTTGAAGCAAGAAGTCGGATAAGAGTTGTTGACTAAAAGCCACCAACCATACACCAACCCACCTACCATGCACCAACCCACCAACCATGCATCAAGCTTCCATTTTTGACAATTTCCTTGTTTTTATAGCTTGTATTCAGATTATGTACATGTACAAATTGGCTTCTAGGATTAGTATAAATAGACCCAACCTCTTTGTATTAGAGAATTCAATTTGGAAGTAAGTTTCAAGAAAGTTTAAGTATTTGTGAGAGTTTTCTTTCTCTTCTTCTTCTTTCTCTTTACAATTTCGTTTTTGTTATTTTATTTATGAGTTCTTCCTTCCCATCCATGGAAGGCTAGACTCTCATAATCAATCAAAGGGATTAGCCATCTTGTTGTTTAATTTGGAGATCTTGTTTTGCTTGTTCATATTGCTTAATTGTTATTCAAGTTTCTCTTCTTCCTCTTTTGATTTTTATCTAGATTAAATTGCTTAATTTGATTTAGATATTGATGTGGTAATAGCTTTATTATCATGTATTCAAAGAGGATCATAAAGATTAAACAATATATGAAAGCTTTTTGATAGATTGTTTAGCTTGGTTAAATTCTAGATCTTAAGTTAATCTATGTTGGATGGTGCTTACTTTATCTAACATTGGTTAATCAAATCCTAGATGCTTATCTAGTAAAGAATTCTTGGATCATGTTAAGGCTTCTTGATGTGATCTAAGGCCAAGAACATGGTTAGCAATTAAGTGAATTCCTTGTGATCAATGATGAGTTAAACTCAAGATCGGTAAATTTCCTTGGATTGGTTGTTTCTTTAGATTTGTTTTCAACTTTAATTCTTATACTTTTATCAATATTGTTAATCAACGACAAAACCCCTCATTTTAATTATCTTGATTTGATTAAATCTTTGTTCTTTTTGGATCCTTGAGAGACGATTCGGTTCATGCTTTATACTACAAATTAGTTTGCGAACCGGTAATTTTTATTATTTGACGAGGTCTCGACAACCTCTTGTCAAATTTGGTGCCGTTGCCGGGGATCCAAAGGCAACTATTTGATCATTTCATCTAACTCTAACAATTGTGTTTGTTTTATTTTTGAAGCATTTTCAAGTGGAATTCGGCTGAAATTGGGTAAAGGGCATCCTATCAAGATTTTGGTTCAGTAACGTATCTCTGATTGATCTGAATTTTGGTACACTACTGGAAATCGTTATTTTGAGAAAGGCTCACTACTTGTAGTGAGGTCACACTTATTTTAGCCAAATTTCATCGTTTAGACCACTTTTTCAATTTTTTAAGATTTTTTATTATTCTGTTAGATAGAATTTTTGTGTAGATTTCACTCTGTGGTAGTCCCATAATTTTTAAAAATCTGTAGATATATTTTCTGTAATTATTTTGTGTGTATATTTAGATTTGTTTTTGTGATTTTGTGTTTGATCACTAATCTGATGGAGCATAAACTTGATGAGCTGGCTTATCTGGTGGGGCAATTGGCAGTGGAACAACATCAGTTACACGTGCAAGAACCTACAGGATTTTGTAGTATATGTTGTAGTTCTTATCATCCCACATATGCTTGCTCCACATTACAAGATGATGGTTCTATATTTCATGACCATTCTGTTGATGCAACAGGTGTATTTCTTGGTGAACCACAATACCAACAGCTTGGATATGATCCTTATTCTACCACATATAACCATGATTGGGGAGATCATCCTTGGTTCGAACCTTATGTTGAACCAATCAGTCTATACCTGACCTATGCAAAGAACAAAGAAGAAGCCCCAATAAGCATGGAATCGAGCCTACACTAGAGGATTTGGTGAAACAATTTGCTCGTAACAACATCCTATTCCAATGAGAACGAAGCTATAGTACAAAACGTGAAGACCCAAGTTGGTCAACTTACATCTTCATTGAGTCAGTTGAGCAAGCAACAGATGCAGAAATCTGATTCTGCAAAACATGAGATCATTGATGAGAAAAAATCAATTGATGATTTGAGTGCTGAATTTGCTAGTTTTACTGATTTTGATGATTCTGTTTGTTGTACTGGTTGTGATGGTGATATGTTGTGTAATGCATGTGCTGAGATTGCTGCCTTTTTGAGACATGATGAATCTTTTTCAGCAGATTATGCAGCAATTCAATCTACAGAAGTAGTGAAGCCAACAAAATTGGAGTCCATTGTGGCTAAAAACCTCCTTACTGATGAGGAGGAGAGGTTGCTACCCATTTTGGGGGAGAATTTGAGAGCATGCACACTTGCAGACATTCCAAGCATTAGCCCTTCCATTTGCATGCATAAGATTTTACTTGAAGATGGAGCTAAACCAGTAAAGCAACCCCCGAGGAGACTAAACTCTCTGATTCTGGATGTGGTGATCCATTACACTGGCTATGGTGTGGCCGCCGGGATTTTGTTGCTTCTGCTATCCATAGGGAGTTTTCTTTCCACACTTTTATTTCATTTTTCTAGTTGTTTTCTTTTTGTTTTTACTGTTTTGCTACTGTTTTCAATCCTATTTCTGTTTTTATTTCTTATCACATCGTTTACTCTTTTCTGTTGCTATCATTTTTTTCTGTTTGTTGTCTCTGTTTTGATTCTGTTTGTTGTATTTCATTTCTGTTTTCTGTTTTATTTGTTGTTTCTGTTTTCTATTTTAATTTTTGTTTTAAAAGAAAAATTTAAGAGATGTGATTTTCGCGTGTTTAGTCCCTTCCAATTGTGTTTTAAGAATTATGAAAGTCATGAGTTTGCATTAATTGAAGTCCAAGTTTCCTAACATAAATGAATGAATTGTCTTTCCCCTTGAATTTCACATGCTTGGTGTTGGATTTTGGATTAGTGGATTGAGTTTGGTAGATACATCCATACCTTGTGAGATTTTGAACTTATTGATGAATGGATGTTGCATCTATGTCATTTTCTTCCTTTCTTGTGAGAGTTTCACTCATGGATTTTGTCACTCTAGAACTTGCTTTGATTCTTTTTTAGGCTACATTTTCATATGCATGCACGAACTTGATTGAGGCATTTTTCTTGAATTAGCTACTTTATCCAAATAGCCTACCTTGCATTTATTCCATTGTTAACCCCCTTTGAGCCTAATTGCCCATTCTTGTTCTTAGCTCATTACAAGCCTTGAGTAAAAAAAAATTTCATGTTTTACCTCACCTTAGTGAATAGGAGAGCATTGGTTTTCTTATTCGAGGAACTCTTTTTGCTTGAGGACAAGCTGTGGTTTAAGTGTGGGGGGATGTTTATGCAAAATGTTTGGTGCAAAAGAAAGAACAAGTGAAAAAAAAAAGAGAAGAAAAAAGAAAAGAAAAAAAAGAATAAAGCCAAAAGGTTGTAAAAGAAAAGAATAGAAAAATGAAAGAATGTGTTAAGAGAATATGCATTTTATGGTTTGGGGTAAACTTCTATAGTTGTTACTTGAGTTCCTCCCCATTGCTCTTTTATTCTCTTTGGTTTTAACTTGTTATATCCATATTGTTCCCTTCCCTTACCTTGGCCCAATTACAACCTTGAATAAAGTCCTATTGATTTGTGTGTGCATGTGTTTTGAGTAGTGGAGAAGTAGAAGATAAGCAAGCTTATAGTAGTGCAATTTTTCATGAGTTGATTTGAGTGTAAACACAAACCTAAAACACTTGAGAGATTGAGAGTGTATCTTGTGAAATTCTATCATGCTTGATCCATGATTCTACTTGAATTCACCTTGCTTGTTAATTTGGGACGTAAAGGCATATCACTTCATGAATGTTTGGAACCTTTGAAACTTTGGTTACTCATAATCCTCTTGTATTTAAAAATTATTTGAATTGATTAAATAAAATATTACATGTTTGTGGGTATCATCCTGGTAAACCCTCACGAGACTATAACTCGTCCACTAGGGACACCTAGGGGTTTAAAGGCTTGTGGCACATGCTAAGTGCCATCGTGTTTTCCTACGAAAATGGATTAGATTAGGTATAATCAGTTTTTATGTTTATAGTTTAATAATATGATGTTTCTTGTTTTTCTTTAGTTTTGTTCTTATGTGTTTTGCCCAGGAGTGCAAAAGCTTAAGTGTGGGGGAATTTGATCAATCAATTTGAGACACTTATGTTAGCTTTGTATTAGGCATTATTAGATGTTTATTATGCCCAATATTAGTATTTTAGATGAGTTTAATGTTGTTGGGCTTCATTGGGTTTTAATGTAAATATTGGATAATTTTCGGATTTTGATGCATTTTGACATTTCTTCCTTGGTTAGGTCATAACTTGGGACTCGGTGATCCAATTGAAGTGATCTTGGTGTCTTTGAAAAGCTAAGACAAGGATCTACAAGTTTCATGAAGAACTCAAGAGCTGGATCGGATTTCTAAGGGCCCAAAATAGCCTTGCAATACAGAGTGAGTTTGCTGTCACGGAACCATCTAGGCAGTATGCACATATTGGACTATATAGTGGGTTATAGGCCTCCTATTGGGCTGAAACTTGGTCATTTGAAAGATAAGACCCATATCTCCAACTTCACTGAAGACCATTTTGTCAATAGATGTCGTTTTAGGCATGATAATGAAGCTACAAATTGGTCTGAATTTGGAAACACGTTCTTCCAACCTAACTTGAGGTAGGTGCAGTGTTTTTGGCATTTATGGAGTTCTAGAAGTCCAAATGACATGATTCAAATTGGAGATTTTCAAGGAGACAACTGGCTACAACTTTGATGAAGACATCTAAGCCAAAATGCACCGTCTAGGTGATGAATTTGAAGCAAGAAGTCGGATAAGAGTTGTTGACTAAAAGCCACCAACCATACACCAACCCACCTACCATGCACCAACCCACCAACCATGCATCAAGCTTCCATTTTTGACAATTTCCTTGTTTTTATAGCTTGTATTCAGATTATGTACATGTACAAATTGGCTTCTAGGATTAGTATAAATAGACCCAACCTCTTTGTATTAGAGAATTCAATTTGGAAGTAAGTTTCAAGAAAGTTTAAGTATTTGTGAGAGTTTTCTTTCTCTTCTTCTTCTTTCTCTTTACAATTTCGTTTTTGTTATTTTATTTATGAGTTCTTCCTTCCCATCCATGGAAGGCTAGGCTCTCATAATCAATCCAAGGGATTAGCCATCTTGTTGTTTAATTTGGAGATCTTGTTTTGCTTGTTCATATTGCTTAATTGTTATTCAAGTTTCTCTTCTTCCTCTTTTGATTTTTATCTAGATTAAATTGCTTAATTTGATTTAGATATTGATGTGGTAATAGCTTTATTATCATGTATTCAAAGAGGATCATAAAGATTAAACAATATATGAAAGCTTTTTGATAGATTGTTTAGCTTGGTTAAATTCTAGATCTTAAGTTAATCTATGTTGGATGGTGCTTACTTTATCTAACATTGGTTAATCAAATCCTAGATGCTTATCTAGTAAAGAATTCTTGGATCATGTTAAGGCTTCTTGATGTGATCTAAGGCCAAGAACATGGTTAGCAATTAAGTGAATTCCTTGTGATCAATGATGAGTTAAACTCAAGATCGGTAAATTTCCTTGGATTGGTTGTTTCTTTAGATTTGTTTTCAACTTTAATTCTTATACTTTTATCAATATTGTTAATCAACGACAAAACCCCTCATTTTAATTATCTTGATTTGATTAAATCTTTGTTCTTTTTGGATCATTGAGAGACGATTCGGTTCATGCTCTATACTACAAATTAGTTTGCGAACCGGTAATTTTTATTATTTGACGAGGTCTCGACAACCTCTTGTCAATGGTTAGAAAACATCACAACTTTAGAACCAAGCAAATAAGATCTGAATTTATCTAATGCAAAAACAATAGCTAAAAGTTCTTTTTCCGTGGTGGTGTAATTTGCTTATGCAGCATCTAATGTCCTCGAGGCATAATAGATCGCATGAGGCACTTTGCCCCTTCTTTGGGCAAGAACAACTCCCAAAGCATAATTTGAGGCGTCACACATCAACTCAAAGGGAAGTGCCCAATCTGGTGGTTGGATGATTGGGGGCGCTCATCAAGGCTCTCTTCAAATGGTTGAAGGCATATTGACATCTCTAGTCAAAGGAAAACTCCACATCTTTCTACAGAAGATTAGACATTGGCAGGGCAATCTTGCTAAAATCTTGAATGAACCTCTTGTAGAAACTTACATGTCTGGGGAAAAAGCGAACTTCCCGCACGCATGTGGGGTAAGATAAAGAAGCAATGACATCTAATTTCGTAGGATCTTCTTCAATGCCCTTACTAGAAATGATATGGCCAAAGACTATACCTCGTTCTACCATGAAATGACATTTCTCAAAATTCAGAACAAGGTTGGTTTCAATACATCTTTGCAATACTCTAGCTAAATTGTCCAAACATGACTCAAAAGAAGAACCATAAATGATAAAATCGTCCATGGATACCTCTATACACTCTTCTAACAAATCAAAGAAAATGCTCGTCATACATTGCTGGAAAATTCCAAGGGCGTTGCACAAGCTGAAGGGCATCCTCCTATATGCAGAAGTGCCGAAGGGACACGTGAATGTGGTTTTCTCTTGGTCTTCAGGAGCAATGTGAATTTGGAAGTAGCCTGAAAAACCATCCAGAAAGCAATAATGAGACTTTCTTGTTAATAATTCTAACATTTGATCAAGGAAAGGCAGGGGGTAATGATCCTTTCTGGTGGCTTGGTTAAGCCTCCTGTAGTTAATACACACTCTCCAACTCTTTTACACTCGAGTGGGAATTAGTTCATTATTCTGGTTTTCCACTATATTCACCCGGATTTCTTGGGAACCACTTGAACTGGGCTCACCCATTTGCTATTCGAAATTGGGTAAATGATTCCAGCTTGCAGCAGTTTAGTGATTTCCTTTTTTACCACAGCAAGGATTAAAGGATTTAGCCTTCTCTACGGTTGTCTCACTGGCTTAGCTTCTTGCTCAAACAGAATGCGGTGCATGCATGTGGAAAGACTGATCCCTGGGATATCGGCAAGGGTCCAGCCAATGGCTTGCTTATGCTCCCTCAAAACCTGCAACAACTTTTGTTCTTGATTAGCATGTAGATTTTTGGCAACTATAACAGGTAATTGCTCATCTTCTGCAAGGAAAACATAATTGAGATGGTCAGGCAGTGGCTTTAATTCTAATTTAGGTGGTTGCATTATTGAGGGAAGCATGTTGCTAGTGGAATTAACTTCTGCAGGTGCTATAATTTCTACATCTACAGAATCAGTTGCTAATCTACATGATCTGCACAATCTGGTTCTGCATAATTTGCATGATCTGCACAATTCACATCAATTGCTGAAACAGAATGATCAACACTCAAAACTGCAGCAATCTCAGCACATGCATTACACAAAACAACACCATTACAACCAGTGCATACAGAATCAGAAAAACCATCAAAGTCAGTAGCATACAACTCATTATATGCAATATCAATCAAATCAGCAAGGACATCAATATGAAAGGCAGAATGCTCCTCTATGGGATGCTTCATAGCATCAAAGATATTAAAATGCACAATGGAGTCACCAAACTTCATGGAAAGAGTTCCTTGATCAATCAATTTGAGACACTTATGTTAGCTTTGTATTAGGCTTTATTAGATGTTTATTGTGCCCAATATTAGTATTTTAGATGAGTTTAATTTTGTTGGGTTTCATTGGGCTTTAATGCAAATATTGAATAATTTTTGGATTTTGATGCATTTTGACCTTTCTTCCTTGGATAGGCCATAACTTGGGACTCGGTGATCCATTTGAGGTGATCTTGGTGTCTTTGGAAAGCTAAGACAATGCTCTACAAGTTTCATGAAGAACTCAAAGCTGGATCGGACTTCTAAGGGTCCAAAATATCCCTGCAATACAGAGTGAGTTTGCTGTCAGGAAAATCTGGGCAGTATGCACATATTGGACTACATAGTGAGTTATAGGCCTCTTCTTGGAAAGATAAGACCCATATCTCCAACTTCACTGAAGACCATTTAGTCAATAGATGTCGTTTTAGGCATGATAATGAAGCTACAATTTGGTTTGAATTTGGAAACACATTCTGCCAACCTAACATGAGGTAGGTTCAGTGTTTTTAGCATATCTGGAGTTCTAAATGTCCAAATGGTATGATTCAAATTGCAAAATTTCAAGGAGACAACTGGCTACAACTTTCATGAAGACCTCCAAGCCAAAATGCACCGTCTAGGTGATGAAAATGAAGCCAGAAGTCGAATAAGAGTTGTTGACTAAAAGCCACCAACCATACACCAACCCACCTACCATGCACCAACCCACCAACCATGCATCAAGCTTCCATTTTTGAAAATTTCCATATTTTTATAGGTTGTATTCAGATTATGTACATGTACAAATTGGCTTCTAGGATTAGTATAAATAGAGCCAATCTCTTTGTATTATGAAGATTCAATTTTAAGTAAGTTTGAAGAAAGTTTGAGTATTTGTGAGAGTTTTCTTTCTCTTCTTCTTCATTTTCTTTAGAATTTTGTTTTTGTTCTTTTATTTCTGAGTTCTTCCTTCCCATCCATGGAAGGCTAGGCTCTCATAATCAATCCAAGGGATTAGCCATCTTGATGTTTAATTAGGAGATCTTGTTTTGCTTTTTCATATTGCTTAATTGTTATTCAAGTTTCTCTTCTTCCTCTTTTGATTTTTATCTAGATTGAATTGCTTAATTTGATTTAGATGTTGATGTGGTAGTAGCTTTATTATCATGTATTCAAAGAGGATCACATAGAATAAACAATTTATTAAAGCTTTTTGATGGATTGTTTAGCGTGGTTAAATCCCCGATCTTAAGTTAATCTATGTTTGGATGGTGTTTACTTTATCTAACCTTGGTTAATTAAATCCTAGATGCTTATCTAGTAGAGGATTATTGGATCATGTTGTGGCGTCTTGATGTGATCTAAGGCCAAGAACATGGTTAGCAATTAAGTGAATTCCTTGTGATCAATGATGAGTTAAACTCAAAATCGGAAAATTTCCTTGGATTGGTTAATTTGTTAATTGCATTTCTTTAATTCAACCGGTATATTTTCTTTTCAAATCATCTAAACCGCCCTTTTAATTATCTTGATCTGATTAAATATTTGTTCTTTTTGGATCATTGAGAGATGATTCGGTTCATGCTCTATACTACAAATTAGTTTGCGAACCGGTAAATTTTATTTATTTGACGGGGTCTCGACAACCTCTTGTCATTCCTGCATGCACATCAATCTTCGTTCAAGCTGTCTTAAGGAAAGGTCTCCCCAAAATGAGTGGAGCCCTAGTGGTTGGTGATTCCTCCTCCATTTCCAGAATGTAGAAGTCCGCAAGGAATATCATTTCACCCACTCGCTCCAGCACATCCTTAATTAGTCCGACTGGATAGGCATTGCTCTTATTTGCCAACTGAATCACTACAACTGTGGCATGCAAAGGTCCAAGTCCAAGAGAGTTAAATACAGACAAGCATAACATTAATTGAAGCACCTAAGTCTAGCATGGCATTTTCAAATTTCAAATTGCCTATTATGCATGGAATGGTAAAAGTCCCTGGATCTTTGCATTTCTGTGGCATAGGTTGATTGAGGGCTGAGATGTTTCGGCTCATGCTAATTCTCTCATTGTCTTTCAGCCGCCTCTTGTGTGTGCAGAGTTCTTTCAGAAACTTGGCATACTTTGGAATTTGCTTAATCGCATCCAACAATGGGATGTTCACCTCCACCTTCCAAAAGGTCTCTAGAAGCTCTTTATCTTCCTCTGCATCATCTCCTCTTCTAGATTGGATTGCTCTATGTGGGAAAGGGAGTGGCACTGCACAATTGTTCTTCTATTGTACAAGTGGTAAATAATCTGATTTTTCTGCTGTAGATTGTGGTTTATGTGCAAAATCTATTTTCTGATTATCTGCAGAATTGGATACATCTACTGCAGAGTCTGTTGCCGCTGCTAAATTTGTAAAATCTACATAATTCGAATTTTGTTGCTGCTCAGCTTGTAAGGATTTCCCAGACCTCAAAGTAATAGCACTGACATTCCCTTTTGGATTAGGAATTGTTTGTGCAGCAAGTTGACTACTGCCTTGAGCTCGTAACTGATTCATAGAGGAAGCTAATTGACCAATTTGTGTCTCCAAATTTTGAATTGTGGCATCAGTCCTTTGTTGGAATTGGAGATTGTTAGTAACAAGTTGCTTCATCATATCTTGTAATGAAGGCTCAAACTTTGGCGTTGCATTTGCTTGCTGCTACTGCATAATTAGCTGTTGCTGCATATTTGATTGAAATGGCCTACTAGTTCCAGCATGGGATTGAAATTGTTGCTGCCTATACTGATTTGGCTGTTAGGAAGTGGCATTGCCATATCTCAGATTTGGATGATTCCTCCAACCAGGGTTATAGGTGTTGGAGAATGGATCATATCTCTGTTGCTGCTGTTGAAATTGAGGTTTAGCAGGAAAAATTCCTGATGCAATAACCGATTGGTCTGGAAAGGCAAAACGATCATCTTGCAGTGTGGGGCACGAATCTGTGGGATGGGATGAGCTAGAGCATATACTGCAAACTCTTGCAGGGGTTTGCATAGGTGGTTAGGCTTGTCCTATTGCCATTTGTCTAACCAAAGAAGTGAGCTTATCCAATCTATGTTCCATCCTTTGTTGATCATCATGTGAAGAGGTATTAACTTCATTGACTACTCTGGTTGTAGCACCTATTCGAGTACCAAATTGCTGAGAATTTGCTACCATGTTTGCAATTAAGTTTCTGGCAGTAGTTGGAGTTTTATCTACCAATGCTCCACCACTTGCAGAATCAATCATACTTTTTTCCATTGGCATCAACCCTTATTGGATTAGCAGTTGATCACTAATTTGATGGTGTGGGCAACTTGAGCACATTTTCTTGAATCTCTCCCAATACTCATGGAGAGTCTCACCACTGAGTTGCATTATGCCACAAATATCTTTCCTTATTGCAGCAGTTCTTGATGCATGAAAGAACTTCTCTAGAAACAGTCTTTTCATGTCATTCCAAAAAGTGATGGCAGCAGGTTGTAAGTAATACAACCAGTCCTTAGCAACACCATCCAATGAGAAAGGAAAGGCCCTCAGCTTGATGTGATCGTCAACTATTCCATGAGGTTTCATGGTGGAGCAGACAACATGGAATTCCTTCAAATGCTTATGTGGATCTTCACCTACAAAACCATGAAACTTGGGCAGCAAGTGTATTAATCCATATTTCAACTCAAAATTAACATTAAGTTCAGGATATTGAATGCACAAAGGTTAATAATTCATATTAGGTGCAGCCAATTCCTTAAAGGTCCTATTATTATTGTCAGCCATAGTAAAATCAGCAGACTCAGTAGCAGACACTAAAGCACTAACAGAAACATACTCAACAGGATAAACAGAGTCAACAAGATCAGGTGCAATGCCAAGTTCAAGTCCAATTCCATAAGTGTTTCTATTAATGCTACCACCAGTCCTATGAATTTTGAAAAATGTATGAAAGGTTCTATCCATTTCATGATCAAATGAATGCAAGGTACCAGGATCAGACCTAGTCATACAACATGCAACACATAGGAAGGTATAGAAAAGCAATAACAACTAAAACACTAAAAATTCTTAAAAAAAATACTCCAAAAAAAATCTACAAAAAATAAAAAAAGTATCAAATAAATTTTAAAAATTATGGGACTATCACAGGGTGAAATCTACACAAAAATGTTATCCAATAGAATAATTAAAAATCTTAAACAATTGAAAAAGTAGTCTAAACAATGGAATTTGGTTAAAATAGGGATGACCTCACCATATATGGTGAGCCTTTCTCAAAATAACGTTTTCTAATAGCCTGCCAAAATTTAGGTCAATCAGAAATACTTTACCGAACCAAAAATCTTGACACAATGCCCTTTACCTAATTTCAGCCGAATTCCACTTGAAAAAGCTTCAAAAACAAAACAAACACAATTGTTAGAGTTAGATTGGGTCTTGAAGAAGACATCTTGAAGAAGGAACTCCAATGTACTTTATTTTTGCTTCTTCAACCTCTGAGACTGAAATAAAAATTGAGGAAATACCGGTAGGAAACCAATTCCCTGAAGTTTTTCCCAAGGAAGTAATCAGTCTGCCACCAAATTGGGAGGTTGAGTTTTCCATCGACTTAATTCCAGGAACGAGCCCTATTTCGGTAACACCCTATAGGATGTCCCCAATAGAACTAGGAGAGCTCAAGAATCAAATTGAAGATTTACTAGAAAAAGGATTCATTAGATCCAGTGTATCACCATGGGGAGCACCAATTCTTTTGGTGAAAAAGAAGGATTGTAGTTTTAGGCTTTTCATTGACTACAAGCAACTAAATAAAGTTACCATAAAAAACAAGTATCCGTTGCTTAGAATAGATGATCTTTTGGATCAACTCCAAGGAGCCTCAATGTTTTCAAAAATTGATTTAAGATCTGGGTATCATCAAATAAAGGTGAAGGCGGAGGATATACCCAAAACAGCTTTCTGAACTAGATACGGACATTACAAATTTCTGGTAACGCCGTTTGGAGTTACTAATGCCCCTGCTGTATTCATGGATTATATGAATAGGGTGTTTAGACCATACTTGGATCAATTCGTGGTCATTTTCATCGATGATATTTTGGTATACTTAAAAAATAAAAAGGAACATGAAGAACATCTTAGAATTGTACCACAAACTCTGAAAGAAAAGAAATTATTTGCTAAACCAGAGAAATGCAATTTTTGGATGAAAGAAGTACAATTCCTAGGGCATGTAATATCAAAATAGGGATTAGATGTAGATCCTTATAAAATAGAAGCCATTATGCAGTGGGAAAGACCCAAAACTGTGACTGAAGTGAGGAGTTTTCTAAGATTAGCAGGGTACTACAGAAAATTCATTAAAGGATTCTCCCAGATAGCTTTACCTCGTACTAGGCTTACGAAGAAAAATAATCTTTTGAATGGAATTCTGAGTGTGAAGCTAGCTTTCAGGAGTTAAAAGACAGACTAACTTCTGCACTAATTCTAACCATTCCTAACCCTAAGGGAATTTTTTCGGTATATTGTGATGCTTCAAGAAAGGGTTTAGGATGTGTGTTAATGCAACAGGGAAGGGTAGTGGCTTATGCCTCAAGACAATTAAGACCCCATGAAAGGAATTACCCAATCCATGACTTAGAACTAGCTGTAGTAGTTTTTGCCCTTAAAATTTGGAGACACCACCTTTTTGGAGTCAGATTTGAGGTATTCAGTGACCACAAAAGCCTTAAATACCTTTTTGATCAAAAAGAATTAAATATGAGGCAGAGGAGATGGATGGAGCTTTTAAAGGATTATGATTTTGAATTGAAATACCACTCTGGCAAAGCTAATTTAGTAGCAGACGTCTTGAGTAGGAAATCTCTTTATATATCTTTGATAATGATCAAGGAACAGGAGCTATTGGAACAATTTAGAAATTTGAGGCTTTCAGTAGAGATTAATCCTGGACGATTATATGTTAGTGGAATAAAAATTAAAAATGAACTACAAGAAGAAATAAAGAAGATTCAAGAACAGGATGAATTTACTCGAACCATAAAAGCAAGGATTCCTACAGAAAAACATACCAGGTTCAATATTGACCAACAAGGGATTCTAAGATTTGATGGGAGAGTGTATGTGCCAAACAGTTTTGGACTTAAAAATTCTCTTACACCGATTGATTATGTATAACTTGTTCAATTGAATCTTTTGCTCTGACTTGTTATGAACTTTTGCTTCAGTTTGCATCTAATAACTTGCAAAAACTACTCCTTTGAACAGAGTGATAAAAATTGTTTCTAAGTCACATGCGTCCAATATACTTGCGTCCAACTTGTATACAACATATTCTTAGGGGGAGCTTTCTACCTTTTTCAAACTGATAATTGTATTTGTTCAATCAAATTTAATACTATTTGTCATCATCAAAATGGGGGAGATTGTTGGAACCAAAGACGTTTTCAAGAAACTAATATTGAAATCAATATTAATTCAAAGTAATTGGACCCCTGAAAGTTTTAAAAATAACAAAAGTATATTAAATTAAAGAGAACAAATAAGTTTTGAATAAACTTATAACTTTTCGTTCAAATAAGAAAATTCCAAATTGTTTTTGTTGAATAATTTTCTATTAAGCCTTTTGGACCAAAGACGTGCTTTGATAAAGACAAAACCTTTTTTAACGTGCATCTAATACAACTTATTTTTATATTATTATATTAGACCGT
Organism: Styphnolobium japonicum; assembly: GCA_023212625.1. Taxonomy (NCBI): domain Eukaryota; kingdom Viridiplantae; phylum Streptophyta; class Magnoliopsida; order Fabales; family Fabaceae; genus Styphnolobium; species Styphnolobium japonicum. The sequence goes on from JALBWW010000005.1 coordinate 15,799,389, forward strand.
CCATTGTGTTTTGTGTCTGCTATTTATTCTTTAACAGCTTCGTCCAAAGCATTTCAAAGACAAGCAAAACAAAGTGCATTAAATGTTGATGAGATCTCTGATACAAGCGTAACTTTCAAAAATCAACTGTGTATGCTAGAGCTGACCCACCTAACAACTACAAGAACCAGCAAATAAGGAACTTTTGTGTATTCAGAAGAGTCAGAACTAAGATATTATATTCTTAGCAATCACTGATAACTAAAGTCACTTTTCAGAAGGAGATCAACACGTTATCAACATTATGCATTTAATGCTACTCAGAACGGTTGTAACATCTTGATTTTTAATTTACACTCCAAGGGTGAAAGAACAAAACATCGAAAAATAAACCTCAGGATGACTTGGGGAGGATAACTAGGTACTTGAAAGGCTCGGTCTATGATAACCTTTGAAACTATGATAGTACATAGAGAATAAAAAGAAACTTTCTGTAAGCTAATTTATCGTTAGGCTTTCAATCAAAATAACATAGCTAAAATTTAGTAAAGCAAGGCTATCTCTAAACTTTTAATTCTAGCAAGTGACATGAACCAATTAAAATCAAATTAATGACTAAGGCTTAGATTATCAAATTAAGATTTCTAAGACATTAAACTTAAGAAAGAAAATGATTTATACAAGTTCACCCAATGACACTTCACTAAGCATAAGAATCATACACCTAGCACATAGACACATATACACATTAGAAGCAAGACACATGGACTTTGGATGAAAAATTTCATGCAAAAATCTGCACATGAAACTGTGACACATCAACACACACATACCTTGACACATACACACTCTAACACCTTGACACACACACACTTACACATGAACACTTGCTGCACCATGGCAGCCAAATACACACACAAATGACACAACACACACTAGGAATTAGTAAAGAAACATCACACAAACTTCTGCACTTTAGAATAAATAAAACAACACCTACACATGCACACTTACACGTTTATATGCTGAAAATTAAGAAAGAATTATGCACTTGAAGACCATGAGGTTGCTGGCCACGTTACCAAGAGAAAACCATGCAAAGAATATTCTACATGTAAGACATAATCATGGCCATGGCAAGCCAAGAGAATCCTGCCATATTCCCATAATTTTGTTGGAGAATCTTCCATCATTAGGACACAACCCCTTGCCTCCTTCCACTTAACCAACCTAGGCTTATTTATACACTAGAATACACATACACCTCATGCGCACACACACAGAGCTCCTGCACATAAAACAAAAAGAAAGGGATGTGAGAAGGAGAGAAGATGCGAGGAAAGAAAGGGTAGGAAGCAAGCATGATCTCACTCACCATTTCCTTCAATCAAGCGAGAACCAATCTTTTTTATTTTCTTTTCTTTCTTGGCTTGTTCTTCTTATATTCAAACCTTTCTTTTATTGATTTCAAGCTTGAAAGGTTGTTACAGTTTCACTAAATTTTGATTTCAAACACTAATTTTAAACAAGACTAGTCTAGTAAGAATTTCTAGTATGATTCTAGCCAATCTGTTTTTGTATAACCATTTGCTTACTTGATCTTTTATAGTTCTAAAGGGCCACGGTTTGGTAAGGTATTAAGGAGTAAGAATAGCTTTCATAACCTATTTTATTACTAGTATTAGAATTTATCAATGATACTTGACTTACTTTGCTTAACTACCATGAAATTCCTATGCTTAACTAGATGCTTATGACATTTAATTTAGCTTAAGCATTCTGTTTTAAATTATCATATTTGTATATCTATTTTATGGTTATGAATGGCCACAGTTTTGAGAAGGAAGAATCATTTCAAGAAGGTTTATGTTTTGCAACTTTGAGTTGATTTCAATTGAACTAAGACTCACCACTAAAGACTATGTTAAATGACATGTTGGAGGAGTGGCCTTTGGCCTATGTATCATCTTGAAAGATGATGGGAATTCCCTATGTTTATAAGGCAACCCTAATGGAGGGAAGAATGGAATGAATTGGTTTGAAAGACCTATGTTTGAAAGTGGTTGAGTATGTATGATTCTTGAAGCTTTCTCTAAGTTATGATTAATACTTTGTGTTTTATAAATTGAAGTTCATATCACTCTATCTAATTTTGTTATAACATGTTTTGAAAGAAAAAGTTTGTGAAATTTATTACTTGATTTATGAAGTATAAGTTTTATTTTAATGTTCGTTTCCTACTAAGATTTCATAATCTTACCCTAATTCTACTGTTTTTCAAAATCAAAGAGAAATGGGGATTACCACCATACTAATTGAAATTGAGTGGGAATGGTTATATTTTGTAGAGAATGGTAGTCATGTAAAAGTGATTAAGGATATCCGATTCCATTTAGTTGACGTTTGATCATCATAATGTAAATAGTAGTAATTAGGGCTTATGTCAAGAAGTCTTATTTTGTTTAGGCAATTTACTTTAGGTAAATTTGCTTAATGTTGTAAATATATCAAGACATGTTTCTCTATGCCCATGAACGAAATCAAGGCTTTTAAGCCATGTAAAATGAAGATGGAACTACCTTTGTCACGTATTAACTTATACTTGTTTTTGCTAACTTATATTACTAATTGGATAATTTAGTATATGTTGTATGAATTGAACGTTCAAGTGAACTTGGCATGAAATATATTAATAAACCTCATTTGGATTCTTAACTTGCCTTGACATTTGGACAAAGATCTTAACTAGGATAAATCATTCAAGTAAATTCAAGAAACCCGATAAGACAGGACATTGGACCTAAAAGAGTATAAATAAAAGAATTAATTGGTGACAGATTTCAAGGTGGCAGAAATCTTGCCGAGTCTTCGAGATAAGTAACCACCGTTTCTTTTAGCCAATTCTAAGGTAAGGTCTCTTGGACTATGTAAATTCTTAGAATAGAATTGACTAGGTTAAGGGTTTATTTCCATAATTGATAACTCCTCTCTTAGAATCTAGTCATTCTTAGTGGAGATTTAGTGATATTAAATAGACTACAGAAGGCGATACACTTATGTTGTTGGGATTAGATATCAGTTAGTGGTTACTTGTAAGTCATATCTAGTTCCTCCTTGCCACTATAACTAATTGTATAGTCTTTCTATTTACTATGAGGGTGGTTACATCCATTCTTTATTGAGCTAAAGGAAACTAAGTATTCGTCCAATACCTTTTTAACTTGTTTTTCAAAGAATATTATATTGGATCGTCCAAACATCTCCTTACTAAGCTCAAGTTTAAAGCATTCGTCCAAAAGCCCAGATTTAATGAAGAAACTGTTCGTCATTAAATGCTGAGAAGAACTCTGACAAAGTACACTACAAAAGAAGTCAACTGAGCCACTTAGCTGATACCGCTAACAACTACAAAGACCTGCAAATAAGGAACTTTCTACGCGTTCAGATAAGTCAGGACTAAGCTATCATATTCTTGGACATTCCTGATAATCAAAGTGTCTTTTCAAAAGAAGTTCCACACAATGTTAGCTTATGCATTTAATACTGCTCAAAACGGTAATAAATGTTTCCGTTGGACGAAGAAGCTTATGAAGACTGCTCCAAATGCTCTCACCTATATATATACAAATGTCTTCAAAGAAGAAATAGAGACATTGTAGCAATCTGTGATCAAAAGTGTAAAAGAATCAAAGCTTTCATTCTTCCTAGTAATCATACTCTTGTATAGAGTTCAAGTCTTGAGATTTATTTTCTATCCTCACCCGTAGTGAGTTAAAAACTCAAGCACCTTCTACATCTTCCTATATTCAACTTAGTTGTTTAAGCCTGAAGAGGCTGGGTATAAAAGAATACTTGGGTCTTAGAACCTGAAGAGGTTGAGAATACTTGTGTACCTGAAGAGGTGGACAATACTTGTAATCTTTGTAAAAGATTAGTGGAAAATCCTTCTAGTTGAAGGGACTGGACGTAGCTCTCGGTTTGTGAGAGTGAACCAGGATAAACATCTTGTGTAAGCTTCTCTTCCCTCCTCTTGTGTTTTATTTATTCACTAACATCTGGGGATTGCCATTGTTTTCTTAACAAAGGTTATAAGATAAAACTTAGAACTTTTTAACTGCGTTTAAAGTGAATTATTACAAAACCTTTTTAGCGTCCAATTGAACTGAGAAGTTTTTATTTGTCCATTGTGTTTTATTGTTTCAACCATTGTCTTAATTAATTTGCTACTTTACGAAAAGTTTTCTAAAAAGGTTAAGAAACACAATTCAATCCCCCTTCTTATGTTTCACTTGTTTACTTCAGCTATAGGTCCATTAAGAGCAAAAGCTCAACCTTCAGCAACTATATACTTATGGTCCAAGTACTTTGTAACCTTGGGATGTACCTATTAACAAGTACTTGCAATCATTCTTGATAGTATACTTTCACCATTGAACTCAAGACTTGATTTTACTCAAGTGTGAGTTGGGTTTCTACTACTAATGATCAGTTAGATATAGGCTTGAGTCTCATCCCCAATGATGTTTTGAACACCATATCCCTTGTCAATCCTTTCGTCAAAGGATCTGTAAGATTCCTCTCTGTTCTCACAAAGACTATGGATATTACTCCATTTGTAATTAAATCTTTCACATAGCTATGTCTTAGTCCATTGTGCCTAGACTTTCCATTATACACTTGGCTATATGCCTTTGATAATGTTGACTGACTATCACAATGTATGGATACTGGTGCCATTGGATTTGGCCAAAATTGGTATCTCATACAACAAATTTCTTAGCCATTCAGCTTCTTTACTACCTGCAGCAAGTGCTATAAATTCTGCAGCCATGGTGGAGTTAGCAATGCATGTTTGTTTCTTGGAACCCCAGGAAATAGCACCCCCACCAAGTGTGAAGTCCCAACCGCTTGTTGAAGCATGGTCTTTTATATAAGTTACCCAACTGGCATTTATGTATCCTTCTGAGAGCTAGCTATCTTTTTCAACCTATGTTCTTTGGACTCCATTATTTTGGAAATCCCTCACTATCCCCCACCATTTTCAAAATAAACCCAAATCCCATTATTCCGAAAATCGCATGCTTTCATACAAAGGTATCTTGGGGATTTGAACCTTTACTTAGTGAGCTATGGGTTTCACTTGTCCTGAATAAAATTGTAGGCAAGCTTTGAGCCAAATATTCATTAGAAGGAGTGTGCATAACTTACACATGAAATCTCGGTACCATTGAACGAATTGTTAAAATGACACATTTGATTAGGCATTGTGTCTTGTATCCTTTTCATGAGAGCCTTAAGAGTCAAGCCCTTAACTCCAAGAAGCAGCCCCACTTCACTCTCACATAGGTAGACTTTATCGAAAGTGCCCCCATAGAAGAATCACCGCTATAGTTCAAACTATAGTTAAGTGTTCCTTTTAGGTATTTTAATAATTTGTTGCCAACATGCCAATGTTCTTTGCTTGGATTACTTGTATACCTACGTAACCTACCAACAGCATATGCTATGTCTAGTCTAGTACAAGTCATGGCATACATCAAGCAACCAACCAATTACTTTTGAATATTCATGTTGTGTTATAGGATAACCTTTATTTGGTATTAAACTAACATTTTGATCAAAGGGAGTAGAAACAAATTTACAATCAAAGTACTTAAATTTCTTTAACATTTTTTCTATGTAATGAGTTTGTGATAAACCTATGGTTTCACCATCTCTAATGATTTTAATTCCTAAAATCACATCAACTACTCCTAAGTCTTTCATATCAAAGTTTTTAGACAAGAAGGGTTTAGTCTTTTCTACCTCATTCAAATCAGCACCAAATATCAACATGTCATCCACATATAAACAAATCATGACACCTTTTCCATTATGAAATTTACTATAAACGCATTAGTCAGATTCATTTATTTTATAGCCATTAGCTAGCACAACTTGATTAAACTTTTGATGCCATTGTTTAGGAACCTAGCAACCACCTACCCCTACAGCATAAGAAGGTTTCTGATTTGTGCACTCTTTATTTTCTAACTCCCAATGCTTTTCGATTTTCGATTTGGGTTCATCCCTAAGTTTAATTAGGGCAGGGCCTGTTTGTTCATCCCTGAGTTGCTGCTTACTCCTCACCGCATCCATGGCCTTGTTTGTTTATTTATTTCTCTCTTTTGGAGTTTCAATTTATTGTATTTGTTTTTGCTGCTTTCCCCATGGTAGGTATAGATAAATATACACACATGGACAGTATATAAAAGGTTCACGAAGAAACCTTTGTAGGCTCTAAAAGCCCAAATTGTAGGCACAAAACCATTCTATCTCATTCCCACATGTCTCTCTTCAAACATTTTCTTTTACATTACACACGTGAACCCGGCACGTGCAGCCATTTTCATTGTTGAACTCTCTAGCCTGGCACTCCCAGTGTTCAAAGTCAAAGCTCAGAATTCAAGAATCATTGTTGAAGCTGAAGCACAGACTTGGAGAACCAGCACAACTTGAAGGCGTTGAAGAGGATCCATGTAAGGCATGCTCTTACCCTTCGCCTTCAAGATTGGCTGCTCAATGAGTTTCTTTGTTTAGTAGACAGCTGTACCCTCTAAATTTGGTTAGATGGTACCCAAATGAGCTTCCTTTTTGGTTAGGAATAGGAACCCAATCTCTGTTTCTTTGCTAAGAAAATGAATCAATAATTAAAAATGGACTTTTTTCTCTTTTTCTTTCAATGTTTCTTAATGAAATTAATTTTTTATATATGGTAGGAAAGAAGAAGCAACGTTGAAAGGCATTTCTTGATCATTTCTGGGCAGCTTAAACTGCTGTATAAGACTACGGAGTAACAATAAATGAATTGCAGAATGAACATGCAAAAAATTAAAATTTTGGGTTCTGATGGGGGGAAATTAAACCTTTGTTTTTTGTCCCACTTATTTCATCTTGTATTGAACTCAGAGAATTGTACGAGCATGTGCTTCTAGCAGAGTTCAGTGTGTGAGAGAGCTTGAATCATTCTAGGAGGCTTTCTGCTGACTTTTGAGAAGGAATTATCCCAAAAAGGGAATAAATTTACAAGTGGGGTTCAAGCTTCTTTAATGATGTGATATAGTTTAGGAACCTAATGCATAAATAAACTCTAGGGTATTTTTCATCCCAATTCTTCATGGATATTTGAGTTCATGAACAGAGTCCATTTATGCATAAATGTATTAATAAGGAACTTTCGTGATGTTATTTTTGTTGCCTGTTCATTTGCTCTGTTTATATGCAAAGCTATAACTTCATGTTTGATATTGTTGGTAGTTACTTTTGTAGTTTGTGGGTAACTATGGAGTTGGATTTGATCGAAGACCTTTTTGTATCCATTATTTAGTTATAATTTTAACTATAGTGAAAATTTTCATTTTAAATTTCTTAAAAAATCCTTTTGTGGAAAGATCTAGATAGATCATTGAATTTTAAAGTTAGCTATTAGTCATCAAAGTATGAGGTTCATATGGGATTTATTAGTTATTTTAGTGTGAAAGAAATGGAGTCTTAAAGTATGAGGATCACTTACAGCTTTTATTATCAGGATGCCAGATCAGATTCGAGAGGGCAACAATTCTTAAGCCAGAGGGCAAGAATGTATAAAAGGCATATGATATGTCAAAGTGACATAGATAGTCTTAATTTTCCATTCCTTGCAATTTATGAGTCTCTAACACCTCCTTAAGAAGAAAAGGCAAAGCAAAGACAATTATTAACAATATTGGAGAAACTAGTTAACAAGGAGTGGCCAAAAGCTTAGCTCTATCTCTATGGATCATGCGCTAATTCATTTGGTGTTTCTAAAAGTGACATTGATGTTTGTCTTCCCATTGAGGAAGCAGACATGGACAAATCTCTACGATTATATTAAAATTGGCAAATGTTTTACAATGAATAACCTACAAAATGTGCAGGTGAAAAGATTGTTATGATTTTCTTATATATCATTGTTACATATGTTGGTGGTTGGTATTCATTTACATTGATTTGCAAAGGGTCAACAGTTATGCTTGTACTTGTGTTTATTTGCTAGAATGTTTCTGTATAGCGAGGTGGATTTCATTTTAAATTGAAACGGAAATTTTGTTGGAATCTTTAATTCAAGTTTATTTACAGGCATTGACATGTGCACAAGTTGCTATAGTAAAGCTCATGGATCCAGTGACAAGAATCAGTTGTGACATATGCATTGACAATCTCCTGGTTGTTGTAAATACAAAATTTCTTAGGGATTATGCTCAAAACAGTTGCAAGGATGAGGCAATTTGTAACACCCCAAAGTTCGACTTATATTATATATGTTGTTTTCTTAGATTTTTGTGATAAATAATTTTTAGGAATTTTTCAAAGTTTGACTGAACTTAACCTTATATGTTAATTTTAGACCATTTCGGAAAATAAAAATAAATAATTTTATTTTTGGTTCGGAATTTCCTTTGGGGAATTTTTAAAAATAAAAGAAAAATCTTGAGAAAAATATCCTACGTAATAAATGGTAACATTTATGGCTATGGTGACTTAAAAGGGTGAGTCATGGTGAAAATTTATGAAGATGGTGAATCACATAAGTGACTCACCATGGCATTAATGGAAAATCAAGAAGCAAAAATGATAATCATCACCTTGCTTGGAGCTTGGAGAGGCCGGCCACACTACAAGGTAATTTCTTTAATTTTTACTTTAATTTAATTACCATTACATCCTATTTACCATCTATAAATAGCACCTTACATCCTTCACTTGAACTCACACAAAAATCCTTTCTTCTTTCTCTCCCAAAGTTCACGCCCTAGCTCTCCAAAACCCACGGCCAAACCCTTTTATTTTCTTTCCCAAGTTCTAAGTTAAGAACCAAGCTTAGTTCTAATATCTTGGTAAGATTGTGAGTAACTTTCTAGTTAAAAGTTTCTTGAGAAAAAGCGTAACTATCTTACTTCTACCTTGTTGAAGTTGAAGAAAGTTTAAGGTGAAAATTCTTTCCTTTCACTTTTAAGTTTCTATTTCAAAGTTTTAGATCATTGGAATGATCCATGATTATCTTAACTTATGTTTATTGTTGGAATAATATGTGTTTGTTTTCTTTGTGAATTTGTGTTAGTAGAATACCAAGAAGAGTAGTTGTTAAAAGCTCTAAGAAACCTAAGGTAAGAGAGAGTTTTCTCTATCAACCAATATTATGGTATAAAATAGAATTGTGATATGTTGATTTTCGTGAAGATGACCCATGGCTAAATTTGTGGTTTATGTTGTTTGATTTGATATTTTATGATTGAGATTTATGTTCATATGAGATATTTGATTCCATACTTTGTTTAAATTATGGGTTTTATAATTTCTTCGAATATGGTATGAATTTGTGATGGAAGAAGTATGGTAAAATTTTGATATAAATGAATTGATTCATATTTAAATGAATAGACATGTCTAGGATATGCATATATTTGGTTTGATATATGGAAAAATATGAGAAATTTCTTTTATTAGAATTTATATTATTTAAGAAGCATTATTATTATTTTCAAAACTTAAGAGAAATTATTTTTGAAATATTTAATTAAATATTTTAATTATGGAAAAGAATTATTTTTAATGGAATTTATTTTATTTATTTAGAAGAATTTTTGAATTTTTGAAAATATGATGATAAATAGTTTTATTAATATTTGTCATTTTAATTAATATTTTGGATATGGAAAGAAATTTGGAGAATTTATTTTAAGGTTAAATATTTATTTTTACTTAGTTTGTGAAAATAAACTTGAAAATATCTTATGAAGCATAAAATAAATTAGTTTTTGTGAAAAATACTTTACGCAATTGGAAACACTTTACACGACTAAAAAATGATTTTTATACCTTACATGATTAAATTTTTACAGAAAAAGTTTTACGTGATTTAAAAATCGTAACAGATGTGTTATGTGATTTAGAAATTACTCTATAGCACCATATAATTAAAAAACAACAGTACTACTATCAGGCTAACGTAGACTGGACCTTGGATAGGGCAGTTGATGCTATTCTTGAAGAAATGGTAACTTGAATCCTGAGGGGATTGTATGTATATTTTGGGAATATTTATACTATTTATATATATATATATATATGTATATATATATATATCTAGTTTGTATGAGACTTGATGTTGTAAGGCTTGGAGCCTAGGAGATTGAGCTTACACCTTAGTGCTGGTGCGAATGGCCGAGTGAATATCTTCAATGATCTTGGAGTCGTCGGGGGTCTGGAAACTCCACAAGTGGCCGGCAAGGACCATGTCGTGGTATTATATGATTGCAAAACAACGATGATCTCGACTATACACTGGTCCATTCACGATTGATAGAGTGTTCGTGTGAGCCATATTGCGCAAATGAATTGTTAGCACTTGTTGGCTAAATGATAAGGAACTTATATTTCCAATTACTCTCTCCGACTTGTTGTACTTAGCTCCATGGTGTAGAGGTCATTTATGTGCATCGGCATGGTCAGTTGTCATACTTGCATAATCATTTTGTACACTAAGGTTGGATTAATTGCCTATTGATAAGCTTTAGCTTGTGTAACTGTTGTGTGCTATTTTTATACTATCATATTGGTATTTATGATGATGTGAGAATCTCACCCCCTTTTTGTGAAACTTGTGATTTGTGATTTGGTTACATTCAAAGATGGCTGAATGTGAGTTCTTAGGATTCATCACTGTTCAATTCCTACTTATGTAGGGGACATGACCATCACCCTCCGTAGGACCTATGACGGAGATCCTATTACCGTTTTTACCATTTCTGCTTTTGTTGAGTTATACATGCCTATCAGAGATATTTGGGGTGCCAGTGCCTCTCACACGCCACAGGAGAGATCCGCCGCCCCAAGATGGCGTAAAGCACATTGGTCCTCTGCCATGGGACCCTCTCATCACAATGGATTCGTTGGGGATGATGACATGCCAATGTAGATGGAGGGAGAATGTTAGTTTTGTGTATATGTATAAAATAGTTGTAAAATATGTAATATATGTAGATAGTAACCTATGTATAATAAAGATGTGTGTGTAACTATAAATATTTAGTAAAGAATAAAATCGATGTAAATATTTGTTATAAAATTTCTGTGTATTATTATTCTTCATATTACACTACCACAAATATAGAAAATTTTAGGACTTAGGAGCTAGCTTAACAAAAGATAGCAAAGAATAGTAAATTAAGTATCTGGTTATTATCAAAATGTGACACTCAACCGAGGGTGTTACACAATTGGCTTTTATTATCAAGCACTGGGCCAAGTTAAGAGGAGTCAATAAAACTTACCAAGGGACCTTATATAGCTATGCGTAAGTTACCTGATACTATTTTTTTGAAACAGGTTTTGCTTGACCTTCTTTATCTATTTTAGGTTGAGTTCATCTATTAATATATATAAAGAGCAAAATGGTTGATGATATGATTGAATTATTGAAGTAAAGATAAATGTGGTGACACGATATTTTTCCCTTAAAATAATAATTGGTCACTAATTGTGCAAGTCTAATTTCAGGTATGTTTTGATGTGCATTCATTTCTTACAACAGCGGAGACTACTATCCTTCCAAGCTTATAGGTGTGTACTTGTAATTTCATTCTTCTATCACTCTATGAAAGATATATGTGTATGTAGCCATACTAAAATAGTTATTTTATTTGTGCTACTTACGTGTTAGAAGTACCATACCTGGCAATTATTTTGATCTGAGCACAATGGTCAATGGACCAATTCTTTATAGAAAGTTTAAAATAAATAAACCTTGATTGCTGACATAAAAAATGTGTTGATATTCAGGAGTGTTATAGAATGGTTGCTATAAGATGCTAATATCCTAACGATACTTATAACAATAAATTATTATGATTTATATATTTTTCTGTGGTTATCTGGACTGTGGTTGAGTGTTGCTCTATTTTGAGGTTGATGGCATCTGGCTTCTTGGAACTCTTCAAGACCATAACCATCCATGTGGACGTCTGCATCCTCATTCCAAGTGATCAACACCATAGCTAATTTGGCATAACTATGTGATCCTTTGTTTGTTATAAATAAGCCTTCTGCTTTATATACTTAAATGCATTTTCCTTTTCTACCAAAAAGAAATGTTTGCTTCGATTCAAATAATACACTTAATTATGCTTACGATCCCTAGGTTTTAAAAAGGTTTTAATTTAGTCTCCTATTTTTTTGTGTTGCATATGTATAAGAAATTAAAAGCAGGACAAGACACTAGCTTGGGGAATTTTTTTGGTTTCGAGTTTCAATTACAATATGGTTATCCTCCAACTACCTTTTGTCCCTTGTTTTTCCCCCCATTGTACTCTTTATTTATTTGATTAAAGTAAATTGATGACAACGTTTAATTTTAGTCAAGTCAGAAAAATAAAGTACTGAAGTTGTCTTTGATTACTTGTTTTTAATAATTAGAGGGACAATGTTGGTTTGATTAGGACTACAGGTATTAAATTACTTGTTTTAAATTTGCTCAGTGTTGGGTCTCATTAATTATTGGAGCCTATTGGACATTTAGAAAATAGTATTTAATGGTTTACTGTATGAGTTTGCTTTTATTATGGGTCATCTAATTTGCTTTCATCTAATTTGTTGGTCATCTTATTTTTAAAAGTTTATTTTTAATTGCTAATCCTTTATTTCCATTTAAATGTGTAGGAAAATTTTGGTAATGCATTTGGAGGTAAAGGCAATGGAGCTATTTAATCTATTTGATGTATATAAAGAAAGCCAAATGATAATGATGGTGTTTCATACATTATGAACTATATTCATGTGTTTTGTTTATGTTCATTGCTAGATGTTAGAACAATTTATGGTATTAGTTTATATAAACCTTTGGATTTTATATTTAATCAATGAATGTCAGTTTATTTATAATATGTTATTATTATGAAGTTAATTAAATATAAAATTAAAGTTTATAATTGATGCATGACAATAAAAAATTAAGAAAGAAGCAACATTTTTAATGTGATCACGAATTTTAACCCAAAAATGCAGATCAACAAATGGAAACACACTACAACAAAATTGACATTTAGTGACGGACAAAATCTGTAGGTAAAAGTCTAAAATCTGTCACTATATCCTATTTTAGGCTACTGCTACAGCACTTTTGGCCATGCTTTTTAATGGCGTAGGTATATGTCTTTACCTACATAAAATATTTATAGGTATATGTTTTAGTGACAACCTTGTTATTCTGTAGGTATAGACTTATGATCTATAATGACAATTTATTCCGTAGCTATATGTAATCTTAAGGATTGATATTTTGCTATAATTTATTATGAAATTCCTACAAAAGTAGTCCGTAGGTAAAAGTTTTTTTTTCTTTTTTCATGCTTTCTTTTTTCTATACAATATCATTATATATTGGTTTTATTAAAATTCATAATATATTAGTTATTAGAAGCCAAAAAGTATCATTAATGGATATTCATACTATATACCCAAATATAAAAATAGGAAAGCTAAACTTGCATTGAACATAGAAATGTAGTAAGAGATTCATTTTTAGCAAAAAAATTAAACATGGTTTAGACTTCAGACAAAACAAATAAGGTATCAAAAAGCAAAAAGATCCACACGGAAAAAAAAGATACAACAATAGTTGTACTGGTGTACACATATGTAGCTTCTTCCTCCACAATTCTTTAAGCTGTCTCACCTTAAGAAGGGCATCCACAAAGACAATAATTCCTGACACAAGGAAGTGTGTGCTAGAGCTTCCATCCGATTTATGTAGTTATCCTTGAGTAAGAAAGTCATCAAGCTTATTTCCAAACACAACATTCCAGATGTCGTAAATAATGACAGGAGATCCCATGCAACCTCCTTGCCAAGAGAGTTAAATAATGTTAAGCTATGCCTAACATAGCCTATAGCCTCCACTTTAACCCTGAAATCTTTCTCTGCTTGTGCCCTATGAACTCATTACATAATGCAATTATAGATCAAGAGTTAAAAATGTCATTGTTTAAGTAAAAAAAAATAATGTCAACAAGCACCACAGTGGCCCCACCCAAGATGAGAAATTTCTTGCAAGCCAATTAGAGGAGAGGCGGCCACCAACCCATCAAATGACAATGTAAACTTCTTCTTAACAGTTCTTATTCTTATAATGTGACCTTCAAGTCTTATAATGCATTATTCTCCCTCGCTAATGACTTTCAATGTCCCTTCCCATGCCCATTTGTTGACATCGCATTCATCAGTTAGCCCTACAATGAACTTCAAAAATATAAATATAAGGTAATTACACACTTAGTAATAGCTAAAAGCTATCAACAATTAAAAATAAAATTGCTTCCAAAGAACACAGTTTCATGAATGAGTTGAAAGACACAAAACTCAATGAATTAAAAGTACAGCAGATTGGGCCTTCTCTATCAAGCTAGAGTACATTTCAAACTTTAACCTTATGCTAAATATGTACTAAACAGATGACAAGTACAACAGGTCAGGAGTCATAATTTGCAGTTGATCATAAACCTATAAGAAGCTACAATCTTCCTGGATGGTATTGATCAATCAATTTGAGATACTTATGTTAGCTTTGTATTAGGCTTTATTAGATATTTATTGTGCCCAATATTAGTATTTTAGATGAGTTTAATGTTGTTGGGCTTCATTGGGTTTTAATGTAAATATTGGATAATTTTCGGATTTTGATGCATTTTGACCTTTCTTCCTTGGTTAGGCCATAACTTGGGACTCGGAGATCCAATTGAGGTGATCTTGGTGTCTTTGGAAAGCTAAGACAATACTCTACAAGTTTCATGAAGAACTCAAGAGCTGGATCGGACTTCTAAGGGTCCAAAACATCCCTGCAATGCAGAGTGGGTTTGCTATCAGGAAAATCTGGGCAGTATGCACATATTGGACTACATAGTGAGTTATAGGCCTCCTCTTGGGCTGAAACTTGGCCATTGGAAAGATAAGACCCATATCTCCAACTTCACGGAAGACCATTTAGTCAATAGATGTCGTTTTAGGCATGATAATGAAGCTACAAGTTGGTTTGAATTTGGAAACACATTCTGTCAACCTAACATGAGGTAGGTTCAGTGTTTTTGGCATATCTGGAGTTCTAAACGTCCAAATGGCATGATTCAAATTGCAAAATTTCAAGGAGACAACTGGCTACAACTTTCATGAGACCTCAAAGCCAAAATGCACCGTCTAGGTGATAAAAATGAAGCCAGAAGTCGGATAAGAGTTGTTGACTAAAAGCCACCAACCATACACCAACTCACCTACCATGCACCAACCCACCAACCATGCATCAAGCTTCCATTTTTGACAATTTTCATATTTTTATAGCTTGTATTCAGATTATGTACATGTACAAATTGGCTTCTAGGATTAGTATAAATAGACCCAACCTCTTTGTATTAGAGGCATTCAATTTTAAGTAAGTTTCAAGAAAGTTTGAGTATTTGTGAGAGTTTTCTTTCTCTTCTTCTCCATTCTCTTTACAATTTCGTTTTTGTTCTTTAATTTCTGAGTTCTTCCTTCCCATCCATGGATGGCTAGGCTCTCATAATCAATCCAAGGGATTAGTCATCTTGATGTTTAATTTGGAGATCTTGTTTCGCTTGTTCATATTGCTTAATTGTTATTCAAGTTTCTCTTCTTCCTCTTTTGATTTTTATCTAGATTAAATTGCTTAATTTGATTTAGATGTTGATGTGATAATAGCTTTATTATCATGTATTCAAAGAGGATCACAAAGATTAAACAATGTATTAAAGCTTTTTGATAGATTGTTTAGCTTGGTTAAATTCTAGATCTTAAGTTAATCTATGTTGGATGGTGCTTACTTTATCTAACCTTGGTTAATCAAATCCTAGATGCTTATCTAGTAGAGAATTCTTGGATCATTTTAAGGCTTCTTGATGTGATCTAAGGCCAAGAACATGGTTAGCAATTAAGTGAATTCCTTGTGATCAATGATGAGTTAAACTCAAGATCGGTAAATTTCCTTGGATTGGTTGTTTCTTTAGATTTGTTTACAACTTTAAGTCTCATACTTTTATTAATCTTGTTAATCAACAACAAAACCCCCCTTTTCTAATTATCTTGATCTAATTAAATCTTTGTTTTTGGATCCTTGAGAGACGATTCGGTTCATTCTCTATACTACAAATTAGTTTGTGAACCGGTTATTTTTATTATTTGATAGGTCTCGACAACCTCTTGTCAGGTATCTGTATAAATAGTAGAAATCATTAGCTTGACACCATGGTTTTCAAATTCCAAGCCATCCATCTAATTACTAACAATAAATTTAAGTCAAATATCACAATATTCACAACAAGAAGGAAGAAATAATATGTAGCAAGTAATCTCATCAAGCAGTAGAATCAACATACATAAAAAATCATGAAGCAAGATCACAAATCTAAACAGTGATTAAAAGGTTGTAAAGATTACCAGATATTAAGCAGCTTTAGCAGTTAGCATGCTTGTCACATTCATAATCTCCATACGATAACTCTCCTCATCCTTTCCATCCACAATCCTATAAGAAGTATTTAGAGCGTCAGAGCAAAGAGATCTAGCGAGAAGAAAAGGAATGCCTTGTGGCAACAACTTTAGAAAACAATTTGTAAATTAAAAAAAAAAGATATCGATAATAAAGGAGGGAAATGTACACACGAGGTGAATGGAATACCTCCTGTTTAAGAGATTACATTGAAAATTTATCTCCTTAAATGTACACACCTCTTGTTTTAACAGCTTGAGTTTAACTGCTAAGTCTTCAAATAGCACAAGTGGAATTCCATTTTTCCTGTAGAACTTGAATTTTGTGGTTGAGATTGGTATGAACTCTGCGATGACAACTTCACTTACATATGTATATACCTTCAATTCAAAAAATTACGTTAAACAAATAATACATAACAAGACCAGATGGTCATACTAAATTGTACTTCAACACAAGAGAGTATTAGTCACGTAAAAATAAATTATTCTAACCACATTGTCTAATAATACATAAGCAACCTTTGAATACATTAGAGTCATTAGTTTACAAATATTTTTTTAGAACGTCCATTGAGAATTTCCAACTAGATCAAATTAAAAGAGATGAAAAAGGAAATTCAACATTAGAGAATAACTGACAACATTAAATAAAGTAGGAAAAAAAACAGCAATGCAAAGAGATAAGTTGAAAATTTCTCTAGGCTTGTGTACCTTTTGACTTAGTCAGGGATGCAGTCATCCCAAAAATTCAAGGGAGGTCAGAGGCACCATATATAAATTGTTGATGATAAAACTATTGCATACAATCAAATCTTACAAAAGTAACAACTACTTGCACTGCACAAACTACAACCTTATGATGCAGATGACGCATAACAAGGACATAACAACTTACAATACATAATGATAATTGTAATTGTCTTAATCCCTCAAACAAAAGCAATTGCAACTTTTACACAATAAGACTTAATTATAGAAGGCAATATACTATTGAAAATATTGCTAATTACAATTATCGCGTTCAATGAAGCAAGATGGTCAACATTACAACAAGTTATCGAAAGGTATGCATCAGAACATCTCACCACCTTACTATATCCATGGAATCCATGGTCAACATCAAGTCCTGCAATATTATTGTTCTATGCGAAGAACTCAACTAGAGATTCTACAAATTAAGAAAGAAAAAGAAAAAGCAGTTGAAATATAAAGGTTATGAAATGTTGATTTTATGCTTTAGAAGGGAGAAAACCTAACCAAAATCCCAAATCAGCTCAAATCAAAACCTAAACACAAACATATTATATGCATACACAATCCCAAATCAACTAACCATTTGACGGTGACATCTTATCTGATTGACTACCACCCACTGCTTCAGTTGCAGATTCACAACCTCCGCCACCAAAACCAAGATATACAATCTCAAATCGGGATTAGTTTCACATACACACAAGCAAATTTGGTGACAAAGCAATGGTGTGGGTGAGGGAATGAGCGAGAGCGAAGGCGAGAGCGAGAATGAAGCGAGAGATAAGACTTAGGTGTAGATTAAGAAAATAAACATGGAGGTTAGGGACATGTAGGTTAGGAAATGAGTATGATCACATTTTGTTTGCTTAATACAGTGACACCACCACCACATCAAAACGATGGAATTCTTGTAGTGAGTCTTTAAATTACAGAAACATTTGTCACTAAAAGTTTTTAGTTACAAATTATATGTTGTCACTAAAAAGTATCTGTCACTGAATGTCTATTTTGTTGTAGTGACACTTATAAACTTTTCTAAAAAATGTTGCTTATAGTGAACAAGAAGAACCACGCTTAATAAGTGTGGCCATAGGTTAGAGGCAAAGTGTACCATTTCCATTTAAACATTGTTGCCTAAAATTTACAATACGCAACGCTTTTAAGGTGTAGCCATAGTAGCCACCCTTGGAAAGTGTGGCCATAGGTTAGAAGAAAAGCGTACTTTTTTATTCTAAAAGCATTGCCTATAGTGCAACAAAAGGCCATGCTTTAGACGTGTAGCCAAAACTAGCAACGCTTGAAAAGCATGGCCACAGCTTCATTAAAAGCATTGCCTTAGGAAAAGGATACGCTTTATTTTGCCATTCCTCAATAAGCATTGCCTTTGGTTCCAAAGTGTGTGTGGCCTTTGACCAAAAGTTGCGCTTTCTTATATTTTAGGCCACGCTTTTCAAGAGTTGCCATAATACGAATTTGTTGTAGTGTTTGTTGTGAGGAATATGATGCAGTTGTCTAATGAATTATACCAGTAGACTCAAAATAACTTGGATTATAGAAATCTCCTCCTCTATCACTTCTAAAGCATTTATTGAAAGATTCATGTTGAAGTTCAACTTGTGCTTTAAATATTTTAAATTTATCTAAGACTTCATTCTTTGAATGCATTAAATAAACATAACAAAATCTAGTGCAATCATATATGAAAGTTACAAAGTACTTTTTTCCACCAACAGTGGGTCAACCATGCAAATCACATACATCGGAATGAATTAAGTCTAACACCTTAGAACTTCTTTTAACCCTTTTGAATGGTAGTCTTGTTATTTTAGTCAGCATGCAAGTAGTACATGGATTAGAATCTCCACTTAATTTTGGAATTAAATTAGATTTCATCATGTCTTCCAATTTTCTAAAATTAACATGTCCTAGTTGCATATGCCATAAATCACAAGACTCAACCATATTAGCAAAATTAATAGTATTATTAACAACATTCAATTTGAACATATTCTCACAAAAGTAACCCTTTCTTACAAACATACTCCCCCTTTGCAGGGATAAACTTATCTCCCTCAAATACATATTTGAACCCAAACTTATTAAGTAAAGGAACAGAAACCAAATTCTTCCTAACATCAAGAACATCAAATACATCTTTAAGAGTGAGTGTCTTTCAGAAGTGAACTCAAGTTCCATTGTGCCTTTTCCCTTGACTTGGACAGTTGAAGCATTTTCCATGTACAAAACACTTCCATCTTCTTCATCAATGGTCTTGAAAAGATCTTTGTTTTTGCACACATGACGAGTAGCACCAGAGTCTATCCACCAAGAGTCAACATCTTCAATCATGTTGATTTCAGAAATAACAGTAACAAGATTGTCTTTTGTTGTACTTGAATTCTTTTCTTTGTTCTTCCTTTGCAAGAACCTGTACTCCTTCTTGTAGTGTCTTGGTTTGCCACAATGGAAACAACTACCTTTCTTTTTCTTTTTCTTATGGTCATTTCCAATGTTGTTTTCATGAGACTTACCAAAATCTCGATTTCTTTTCTTAGAAGATTTGCTTGGATTTCCTTCCTCCATGACATGAACTTCCTCATGAGTAGATTGGTCCTTAGTATCATCTTGTTTTCGATACTCTTCTTCCAATTGAATATGGTTCCCTAATTCCTCAAGAGAAATGTCATATCTTCTGTGTTTCAGCTTCTTTTGAAGTCTTTCCTTGAAGGAGGTAGTTTGTCTATAATGGACGATACAATGATGGTTTCATCCATATGCATGTTATGTTGTTTGTAGTTATTAAGAATATGTTCTATCTCATGCATTTGTTCCATTACAGGCCTATTATCAATCATCTTAAAATTATTAAAGTGACTAACAAGAAATTTCTTACTTGTAGCATCCTCTTACATGTACCTTGCTTCTAGTTTCTCCCATAGTTCCTTTGCAGAAGTGCTGCTTTGATACACATCAAACAAGGAGTCAGACATTCCATTGAGAATGTGTCCCATAAATATGTAGTTGTCATTATCCCATTTTTGCTTCTCTCTAATTTCAGCCATAGTCTCTTCTTCCCTATCAATTGGCCTTGGAGTGTTTAGAACATACACAACTTTCAAAGTGGTGAGTAGGAATTGCATCTTCTTTCGCTAACAGATGAAGTTGCCACAATCAAATTTCTCCAACTTCACAAAGTTAGAAGTTATCTCTTTCAATGATACAGTCATTGTTCACAAAAATAAATCGAACCTAAAGATTGTTAGATAATAATATCTAGAGAATGGTCCTACAATAAAGAAGGAAAACAAAGAAAAAGCGCAAATCTCCAAGGCATGTACGGACACGAGGCTTTAGGTTCGATTCGCTTCCATCAATCTCTATTTAGACTAAATGCAAGGGGTGTATTAGCGAATTCCCTTTAGGATACAATGGAGAAACCTTTGTGTGGTTTGCACACCCACAATCAAGCGTATCGTCAATGATAGTTTACAGAATAATAGTCTCCTCAACTCTCTCTGTGCACAAGGGAGAAAAGTGTGATTTGGATGTAGAATCAAAGCCAATTTCCTTATTCTGTTCTGCATACAAAGTGGCTTTATTTATAGGCCAATTCATGTCTCTTTGTGAAAGAATACAACCCTTTATGGATTTGAATGAACTAACACAACCTTTCATGATTGTATCCTTTGATATATGGACATACTTTATCATGAAACAACACAGATATTAGAAAGGATTTCAAACCATGAAGAGTCACATCCGTTGGACATGGTCAAAAGCCATTTTTTGCAGATTTGCATCGTTGGCATTGAGAGCGCTGGTTCACTCTCGAGATTCTGTATTCTTGGCGTTGAGCACTAGCTTCCCAGAGTTGAGCGCTAGGAATAGATGTGCTCTCTGTGTACCGACGCTGAGCGCCAGATTTATGCGTTGAGTGCTAGCTATCTTTTTCAACCTATGTTCTTTGGACTCCATTATTTTGGAAATCCCTCACAGTTGGTAATGATGAGAACTTTAGCTTAGAGACTTCTTAAGGTCAAAGAGATAGCAATGAGTCTAGCACTTCAGTCCAGAAACATAGCAATTGAGAATTTATGAGAAAAAATTTATAAAAAAGATGTTATATATTCTTGTTCCATATAATCAAGTATCCTAGCTAATTCATGAAGTCAATATCAGAATCTAAAGTTTATCTTTACTTTTTGAGGATTACTCTGGTACTCTTTTTTTTGGGTTATCAAGTATTAGTTGTTATTTATATTTAATAGACTTTTAAACACTTATTGTGAAACCAATAATCAATAAATGATTGATAATTCACCATAATTACTATACCGATTAAGACACCATAGCAACTCTCTTACTTTTTCAATTCTATTTCGCTGCCTTTAGTACATGATTTACAATTAATGCATTTTGCCGTAAATCACCAGAATGGAAGAGAACTTGAGATAATGGTTATTGGGCCTGGATAAACCATCACTACAACTGAAATAGCTTTTAAATTCACAAAGTTTAATTCGGTGAAATAATTACTGGTTTGAAAAGTTGTTTTCAAATTCGATATGTCAATTAACTGAATTCATATATAAAACATTTAAATTCGTTTCATTATTACCGGATTGAAAAGTTGTTTTCGTATATGGGATGTCAAGTAACCGAATTCATATATAAGACATTTAAATTCGTTTTATTGTTATCGGATTCAAAAGTTGTTTTGGAAACCGGGATGTCAAGTAAACAAATTCATATATAATATATTTCAATTCGGTTTTTTATTACCGGATTAAAAAGTTGTTTTCGAATCTGGGATATCAAGTAACTGGATTCATATATAAGATATTTAAATTTGTTATATTATTACCTGATTGAAAACTTGTTTTCGAATCCGATATGTCAAGTAACCAGATTCATATATAAGACATTTAAATTCATTTTATTATTACTGGATTACAAAGTCCTAATGTTTAAATTTGGTATTAGAAGAACTGAATTAGAAATCAATTAATTTAATAAAAAATAAGTTCCGCTCTAATTTTTCACACTATATGAATTCGTTTATTAAAAACCAATTTTGTTGTGGGTAGTTATGAATTCGGTTTATCCAATACCCAGATTGGAATGATAAAATTATGTATACATTATTCTATCTGATATGCTTATTGCGAAATATGAAATTGGTACATTGAGTGTTATCTCCTGTTTGAGGTGTATTTCCATCTAGGGTTCCATTTTCTGTGCATCCAGGGCTTCCATTTCATTAATTTATTTTGTTAAGGAAGTAATTAAATATTTCCATTTTTAACTATCGTTACTCTTTTTTGTTGATTTTGATGGTGTGATATTATTTTGGTTTTTTTAGATTAAGCATCTTATGTAATGGATTGTTCGTGGGTACACATGGATCGTTTGTCTGGTGCATATGGAATGAGTGTTAAGTGTTTTCTTGATTTCGCACAAAAGAATCCCGAGTTCAATGGATTGATAAGATGTCCATGTCAGCGTTGTAGCAACCTAACTCAGTTAAGCATCCAACAGGTCAGGGATCACTTATACTTCAACGGGTTCGACTTGACTTATAGCAGGTGGATTTGGCATGGTGAAGCAATTTCATCAGGAACATCCAATGTAGAACCAATTTCAACCAGATTTGGAGTACATGAAGATTTTGACATGATTGACAAATTAAGGACAGATATTGAAATTGATGTTGTTGACAATCCCCAAAAATTTGAAGACACAATGGAAAGGCCGAAATACCATTATCTAAAGGTTGTAAACATTTCTAAAAAATAATTGCACTTATTAGATTATTCAATTTGAAGGCTTCGAACGGATGGTCTAACAAAAGTTTCAGTGACCTTCTTCAATTAATTCATGATATGCTCCCTGAAGGAAACCACTTTCCGACAACAATGAACAATGCAAAGAAGACAATGTCATCACTTGGTTTGAAATATGAAAAGATTCATGCATATCCAAATGATTGCATCATCTACTACGATGGGTACAGTGAAGCTGACTACATTCCGGAATATGGAAAATCAAGATGGAATTCATAGTGTTTAGGATAGTCTAGGAAGAAAAAAATTCCCGCGAAGGTATTTTGATACTTGTCAATCCTTCCAAGGTTTAAAAGACCTTTTCTGAACAAGGAGCATGCAAAGATGTTAACATGGCATAAGGATGAAGACGATAGGAAGTGTGATTTTAAGTTGTGGCATCCAGCTGATGCACCTCACTGGAGAAGTTTCAATGTTACATATCCAGATTTCTCGATAGAACCTAAAAATCTCAGATTGGGATTGTGCACCGAAAGAATTAACCCATTTAGTAATCAGAGTACACAACACAATTCTTGGCCTGTTATTGTAGTTATTTATAACCTCCTTTCGTGGCTAATGATAAAACAAAGATTCATGCATCTTTGTATGTTGATATCTGGTCCAAAACAAGCTTCAACACCATCACTCCATAAAGTCTTTAGATCATCAATTAAAAGACATAAGTATCTATCTTGTTTCCTAGTTATTTATAACCTCCTTTCGTGGCTAATGATAAAACAAAGATTCATGCATCTTTGTATGTTGATATCTGGTCCAAAACAACTAGGAAACAAGATAGATACTTATGTCTTTTAATTGATGATCTAAAGACTTTATGGAGTGATGGTGTTGAAGCTTATGATTGTTACCGGAATGAGTCATTTACACATAGAGCAGCTATGACGTAGACAGTGTCAGATTACCCTGCATATGGTAATATTTCTGGGGTCTTGACAAAGGGGTACTATGGATGTGAAATTTGTGGAGATAATACCAATGCTTTTAGACTTAAACATGGAAGAAAATGTCATACATGGGACATCGAAAGTGGCTACCATCAAACCATCCATATAGAAAGCAAAGAAAGACATTTGATGGCCAACAGGACTTTGATTCTACACCAGAGCTTCAAAGTTTCCATCAAATCCTACAACTACTTGATTCTTTGAATTTTGATAACCCAATGACAAAGTGTTAGAAGAGAATGTGTATATTTTACAAGCTTTCTTATTGGGGTTCCCTGATGGTCCGACATAATTTGGATGTCATACACATAGAGAAGAATGTATATGAATCTTTGATTAGCACATTGTTAAATGTGAAAGGCAAGTCTAAAGATTCTCTCTTAGCTAGGCTCAACATAGTGGAGTTAGGCATTAGGACTACACTTGCTCCAATTGAAAAGGATAGCCGAATATACCTTCCTCCAGCATGTTATACAATGTCAAGGAAAGAAAAATAAAATTTCTGTCAATTCAAGAAGGATTTAAAGGTGCCTGAAGGATACTCGTCAAATTTTGGAATCCTTGAAACTGTGGTTACTCTTAATTCTCTTGTAATTAAAAATTAGTTGAATTGATAAAATAGAATATTACATGTTTGTGGGTATCTGAAAAGAGGTTGTCGAGACCTGTCAAATAAATAAAAATTACAGGTTCACAAACTAATTTGTAGTATAAAGAATGAACCGAATCGTCTCTCAAGGATCCAATAAAAACAAAGATTCAATCAGATCAAGATAATTAAAATGGGGGGTTTTTTTTGTTGATTAACAAGATTGACAAAAGTACGGGACTTAAAGTTATAAACAAATCTAAATAAGCAACCAATCTAAGGAAATTTACCGATTTTGAGTTTAATTCATCATTGATCACAAGGAATTCACTTAATTGCTAATCATGTTCTTGGCCTTAGATCACATCAAGATGCCTCAACATGATCCAAGAATCCTTTACTAGATAAGCATCTAGGATTTAATTAACCAAGGTTAGATAAGGTAAGCACCATCCAAACATAGATTAACTTAAGATCGGGGATTTAACCAAGCTAAACAATCCATTAAAAAGCTTTAATATATTGTTTAGTCTTTGTGATCCTCTTTGAATACATGATAATAAAGCTATTATCATATCAACATCTAAATCAAATTAAGCAATTCAATCTAGATCAAAATCAAAATAGGAATAAGAGAAACTTGAAAAACAATTAAGCAATATGAACATTCGAAACAATATCTCCAAATCAAACATCAAGATGGCTAATCCCTTGGATTGATTATAAGAGCCTAGCCTTCCATGGATGGGAAGGTAGAACTCAGAAACAAAAGAACAAAAATGAAATTCTAAAGAGAATGGAGAAGAAGATAAAGAAAACTCTCACAAATACTCAAACTTTCTTCAAACTTACTTAAAATTGAATGATATATAATACAAAGAGATTGACTCTATTTATACTAATCCTAGAAGCCAACTTGTAATTGAAAAAAATCTGAATACAAGCTGTAAAAACATGAAAATTGTCAAATATGGAAGCTTGATGCATGGTTGGTGGGTTGGTGCATGGTAGGTGGGTTGGTGTTGGTTGGTGGCTTCAAGTCAGCAACTCAACTCTGACTTCCATCCTGCTTTTCATGCTCTAAACGATGTATTTTGGCTTGGAGGTCTTCATGACAGTTGTATAGCATTGTCTCCTTGAAATTTTGGCATTAGAATCATGCCATTTGGACTTTGACAACTCCAGATATATTAAAACCACTACACCTACCTCAAATTAGGTTGGTAGAACATGTTTCCAAATTCAAACTAACTTGTAGCTTCATAATAATACCCAAAAACACATCTATTAACTAAATAGTCTTCAGTGAAGTTAGAGATATGGGTCTTATCTTTCCATTCGCCAAGTTTCAGCCCAAGAAGAGGCATATAGCCCACTATATAGTCCAATATATGCATACTGCCTAGATTCCAGTGATAGCAAACTCACTCTACATTGCAGGGCTATTTTGGACCCTTAGAAGTCTGATCTAGCTCTTGAGCTCCATGAAACTTGTAGATCCTTGTCTTAGCTTTCCAAAGACACCAAGATCACCTCAAATGGATCTCTGAGCCCCAAGTTATGGCCTAACTAAGGAGGAAAGGTCAAAATGCATCAAAATTCAATAATTATTCATAATTTGCATTAAAGTCCAGTGAGGCCCAACAACATTAAACTGATCAAATATACTAATATTGGGCACAATAATAATCAAATAAAGCCTAGCACAAAGCTAACATAAGTGTCTCAAATTGATTGATCAGTATCATCCTGGTAAACCCTCACGAGACTATAACTCGTCCATTACGGAAACCAAGGGGTTTAAAGACTTCTGGCACATGCTAAGTGCCATTGTGATTTCCTACAAAAGTGGATTAGATTAGTTATAATCAGTTTTTATGCTTTTAGTTTAATATTAGGGTGTGTCTTGTTTTTCCTCAATTTTGGTTTTATGTGTTTTGCCCAGGAGTGCAAAGCTTAAGTGTAGGGAATTTGATCACTTGGTGTCTGTGGAAAGCTAAGACAATGCTCTACAAGTTTCATGAAGAACTCAAGAGCTAGATCGGACTTCTAAGGGTCCAAAATAGCCCTAGAAATCAGAGTGGGTTTGCTATCACTATAATCTGAGTAGTGTGCACATATTGGACCATATCGTGGGCTATAGGCCTCCTTTTGAGTTAAAACTGGTGCCATTGGAAAGATAAAACGTATATCTCCAACTTCAATGAAGACCATTTAGTCAATAGATACTGATTTAGGCATGATTATGAAGCTGAAAGTTGGTTTGAATTTGGAAACATGTTATGCCAATGTGACTTGAGGTAGGTGCAGTCTTTATGGAATATCTGGAGTTGTAAAAATCCAATTGGCATAAAACTAGTGCCAAAAGTTCAAGGAGACAATTGTCTACAACTATCATGAAGACCTCCAAGCCAAAATATATCGTTTAGGGCATGAAAAACAAGCTGGAAGTCAGAGAAGAGTTGCTGACTAGAAGCCACCAACCATGCACCAACTCACCAACCATGCACCAACCCACCAACCATGCATCAAGCTACCATATTTGACAATTTCCATTTTTTTACAGCTTGCATTCATATTATTTTCAATCACAAATTGGCTTCTAGGATTAGTATAAATAGAGTCAATCTCTTTGTATTATAGATCAATTTAATTTGAAGTAAGTTTGAGTATTTGTGAGAAGTAAGGATGGCAATTTCAACCCACCCCGCGGGTACCCAATCCGCCCCAACCCGCATGGGGCAGGTTTAAATTGTGCTGCGGGGCGAGGCGGGTTCGGGTTTAAGGTCTACCCGCCTTACCCTACCTGCACCCTAACTATTTCACAAAGAATATGTTTTATACTTGATGTAGCTTGAGATTTTTTATATAATGAGTAATTTTTTTAATAATTTATATTAAATTGTGTATTATATAGTATATGCCGATAGGGTTCGAGTTCTATTATTTTTTTGCGGGTATGGTGCGGGTTTTCATTTACAAAACTCACAGGGCGGGTAGGGGCGGGTTGAAGATTCCTTTAAAAGGTGCTGGGCGAGTTAGGGTTGGGCAAAAACCCGCCCCTACCCGCCCCATTGCCAAGCCTAGTGAGAAGTAAGTTTGAGTATTTGTGAGTTTTCTTTCTCTTCTTCTCCCTTCTCTTTAGAATTTCGTTTTTGTTCTTTATTTTCTGAGTTCTTCCTTCCCATCCATGAAAGGCTAGGCTTTTATAATCAATCCAAGGGATTAACCATCTTGATGTTTAATTTGGAGATCTTGTTTCGATTGTTTATATTGCTTAATTGTTATTTAAGTTTCTCTTCTTCCATTTTTTATTTTGATCTAGATTTAATTGCTTAATTTGATTTAGATGTTGATGTGATAATAGCTTTATTATCATGTATTCAAAGAGGATCACAAAGACTAAATAATATATCAAAGCTTTTTGATGGATTGTTTAGCTTGGTTAAATTCCGGATCTTAAGTTAATTTATGTTTGGATGGTTCTTACTTTATCGAACCTTGGTTAACTAAATCCTAGATGCTTATCTAGTAGAGGATTCTTGGATCATGTTAAGGCTTCTTGATTTGATCTAAGGCCAAGAACATGGTTAGCAATTAAATGGATTCCTTGTAATCAATGATGGATTAAACTCAAGATCGGTAAATTTCCTTGGCTTGGTTAATTTATTAATTACTTTTATTAAATTTAACCTGTGTATTTTCTTATAAATCATCAAAACCCCCTTTTAATTATCTTGATCTAGTTGAATCTTTGTTTTTTGATTCTTGAGAGACGATTCAGTTCATTCTCTATGCTACAAATTAGTTTGTGAACCAGTAGTTTTATTATTTTGACGCGTCTCGACAACCTCTTGTCAAATTTGGCGTCTTTGCCAAGGAGATTATCCCGACTTGAGATATGAAAATGTAACACAACAACAGTCAAACCATTATATACAGCCATTCCAGCAACCAATGAGTTCACAACAGTTCCAACCTTATGTTTGACTAAGTAGTCTATACCAGCAGCCTATGCCCCAGAGTAGGCACGGAATCTAAGCCTACATTGGATGACTTAGTGAAGAATTGGAAACTAATAATCTACAGTTTCAACAGAGAACTGAGACCACCATTCAGAAATTGAATACCCAAATTGGTCAGCTAACATCTTCATTGAGTCAGTTGAGCAAGCAACATATGTAGATATATGATTTTATAGAACATGAGATCATTGATGTGAAAAAAGCAATTGATGATTTTGTGTGCTGAATTTGCTAGCTTTACTAATTTTGATGATTCTGTTTGTTGTACTGGTTGTGATGGTGATATATTGTGTAATGCATGTGCTGAGATTGCTGCCTTTTTGAGACATGATGAATATTTTTCAGCAGATTATGCAACAATTCAATCTGCAGAAGTAGTGAAGCCACCAAAATTGGAGTTCATTGTGGCTAAGAACCTCTTTACTGATGAGGAGGAGAGGTTGCTGCAGATTTTAAAGGAGAATCAAAGAGTCATTATACTTGCAGACATTCCTAGCATAAGCCCTTACATATGAATGCGTAGGATTTTACTTGAAGATGGAGTTAAGCCAATAAAGCAGCCCTAGAGGAGACTGAACCCTCTAATTCGGGATATGGTGATCCATTACACTGGCTATGGTGTGACTGCTGAAATTTTGCTTCTTCTGCTATCCATAGGGAGTTTTCTTTTCACACTTTTATTTCATTTTTCTGGTTGTTGTTTTCTTTTTGTTTTTACTATTCTCAATCCTATTTCTTTTTTTATTTTACTGTTACTGTTTACCCTTTTCTGTTGCTGTCATTTTTGCTGTTTGTTGTCTCTGTTTTGATTCTGTTTGCTATCTTTCATTTATGTTTTCTATTTTATTTGATGTTGCTGTTTTCTATTTAAATTTCTATTTTGAAAAAAAAAAAGGTGTGATTTTCGTGTGTTTAGTCATGAATCATGAGTTTGCATTAATTGAAGTTCAAGTTTCCTAATATAAGTGAATGAATTGTCTTTCCCCTTGAATTTCATATGCTTGGTGTTGGATTTTGGATTAGTGGATCAAGTTTGGTAGATGCATCCATACCTTGTGATATTTTGAACCTATTGATGAATGGATGTTGCATCTATGTCATTTTCTTCCTTTCTTGTCTGAGTTTCACTCATGGATTTTGTCACTCTAAAACTTGCTTTCATTCTTTTTTAGGCTACATGTTCGTATGCATGCATGAACTTGATTGAGGCATTTTTCTTGAATTATCTACTTTTTCCAAATAGTCTACCTTGCATTTATCTCATTGTTAACCCCCTTTGAGCCAATTGTCCATTCTTTGTTCTTAGCTCATTCTTGCCTTGAGTAAAAAAATCATGTTTTACCTCACCTTAGCGAATAGAGGAGCATGGTTTTCTTATTGGAGGAGCTCTTTTTGCTTGAGGACAAGCCATGGTTTAAGTGTAGGGGGGTGCTTATGCAAAATGTTTGGTGCAAAAGAAAGAACAAGTGTCCAATTCAAAAAAAAAAGAACAAAAAAAAAAGAAAAGAAAAGAAAGTGAAAAAAAAGAATAAAACCAAAATATTGTAAAAGAGAATGTGCATTTTATGGTTTGGGTAAACTTCTATGCTTGTTACTTGAGTTTTTCCCCATTGCTCTTTTATTCTCTTTAGTTTAACTTGTTATATCCATATTGTTTCCTTCCCTTACCATGACCCCAGTACAACCTTGAATAAAGTCCTCTTGATATGTGTGTGAATGTGTTTTGAGTAGTAGAGAAGTAGAAGATAAGCAAGCTTATGGTAGTGCAATTTTCATGAGTTGATTTGAGTGTAAACACAAATCTAAACACTTGAGAGATTGAGAATGTATCCTATGAGATTCTATCATCCTTGATCCATGATTCTACTTGAATTCACCTTGCTTGTTAATTTGGGATGTAAAGGCATATCACTTCATGAATGTTTGGAATCCTTGAAACTGTGGTTACTCTTAATTCTCTTGTATTTAAAAATTAGTTGAATTGATTAAATAGAGTATTACATGTTTGTGGGTATCATCTTGGTAAACCCTCACGAGACTATAACTCGTCCACTAGGGACACCTAGAGGTTTAAAAGCTTGTGGCACATGTTAAGTGCCATCGTGATTTCCTAGAAAATGGATTAGATTAATTATAATCAGTTTTTATGCATTTAGTTTATTATTAGGGTGTGTCTTGTTTTTCCTTAGTTTTGGTTTTATGTGTTTTGCCCATGAGTGCAAAAGCTTAAGTGTGGAGAAATTTGATCAATCATTTTAAGACATTTATATTAGCTTTGTACTTGGTTTTATTTGATGTTTATTGTGCCCAATATTAGTATATTAGTTGAGTTTTATGTTGTTAGGTCTCATTGGGCTTTAATGCAATTTGTGAATAATTATCGAATTTGGATGCATTTTTTAGCTTTCCTCCTTGGTTAGGCCATAACTTGGGAATCAGTTATCCAATTGAGGTAATCTTAGTGCATATGGAAAGCTAAGACAAGGTTCTACAAGTTTCGTGAGAACTCAAAACCTGGATCAAACTTCTAGGGGTCCAAAATAGCCCTGGAAGTCAGAGTGTGTTTGCTATCACTGGAATCTGAGTAGTGTGCGCATATTGGACCATATCGTGGGCTATAGGCCTCCTTTTGAGCTGAAACTCATGCCATTGGAAAGATAAAGCGCATATCTCCAACTTCACTGAAGACCATTTAGTCAATAGATGTCGTTTTAGACATGATTATGAAGCTAAAAGTTGGTTTGAATTTGGAAACACGTTCTACCAATATGACTTAAGGTAGGTGCAGTGTTTTTAGAATATCTAGAGTTGTAAAAATCCAATTGACATGAAACCAGTGCCAAAAGTTCAAGGAGACAATTGTCTACAACTATCATGAGACCTCCAAGCCAAAATACATCATTTAGGACATGAAAAGTCAAGTTGGAAGTCAGAGAAGAGTTACTGACTAAAAGCCACCAACCATGCACCAATTCACCAACCATGCACCAACCCACCAACCATGCATCAAGCTACCATATTTGACAATTTCCATTTTTTTACAGCTTGTATTCATATTATTTTCAATTACAAATTGGCTTATAGGATTAGTATAAATAGAGTCAATCTCTTTGTATTATAGATCAATTTAATTTGAAGTAAGTTTGAGTATTTGTGAGAAGTAAGTTTAAGTATTTGTGAGAGTTTTCTTTCTCTTCTTCTTTATTCTCTTTAGAATTTCATTTTTGTTCTTTATATTCTAAGTTCTTCCTTCCCATCCATGGAAGGCTAGGCTCTTATAATCAATCCAAGGGATTAACCATCTTGATGTTTAATTTGGTGATCTTGTTTCGATTGTTCATATTGCTTAATTGTTATTTAAGTTTCTCTTCTTCCACTTTTGATTTTGATCTAGATTGAATTGCTTAATTTGATTTAGATGTTGATGTGATAATAGCTTTATTATCATGTATTCAAAGAGGATCACAAAGACTAAACAATATATCAAAGCTTTTTGATGGATTGTTTAGCTTGGTTATATTCCGGATCTTAAGTTAATTTATATTTGGATTGTGCTTACTTTATCTAACCTTTGATAACTAAATCCTAGATGCTTATCTAATAGAGGATTCTTGGATCATGTTAAGGCTTCTTGATGTGATCTAGGGCCAAGAACATGGATAGCAATTAAGTGGATTCCTTGTGATCAATGATTGATTAAACTCAAGATTGGTAAATTTTCTTGGATTGATTAATTTGTTAATTACTTTTATTAAATTCAACCGGTGTATTTTCTTATAAATCATCAAAACCCCCTTTTAATTATCTTGATCTAGTTGAATCTTTGTTTTTGGATCCTTGCTACAAATTAGTTTGTGAACCGGTAATTTTTATTATTTTGACGAGTCTCGACAACCTCTTGTTAATGATACCTTGATATGGCTTAGTCATATGTCACAAACACAAGTATTGAGCTATGAAGGGCACCTAATTAATGGTTGTAGGTTCCATACTATGCAGAGAGACAACATACAAATTAATCAGAACTCTGGAGTTACAGTAGTGGCATAATCATACCATGTGTCATCAGTGAAAGATGCAAACCCAATACTATCCACTAATTGAGTTAATGTTTCTCATTGTAAGAAACTAGTACCCAAATCTGGTTGTTATTCGTTGATGTTTTCCATTGTATAATCTTCAACTGATGTGAATAAAACTTTGTATTTTGGCAGTCAATGTCAATGGGTTTTGGTCCTTTCATGAAATTAAGGCTCTATATTCGAGTAAGGCACTAACATAAAAATTATAATGTTTGAGTAAGGCACTAACAAATGGTAAATTACATTCCGATGAAGAAATGTTAGTCATAAAAAACTATTTATTTTTTATATAGATTTTCTAATCTGGTTGATGAGGTGCCAGATTAAGAAGTGTATATATTCAAATACGCTACCACCTCAACCGGATTAGAAAGTCATTCTAATGAAGAAGCTTGAGTCATAAAAAATTATTTACTTTGTTATATAGACTTTCTAATCCAGTTGATGAGTGATGGATTAAGAAGGCCATATAGTCAAATCTGCGACTACCTCAACTGGATTAGAATGTCATTCTAGTGAAGAAGTCTGAGTCATAAAAAATTATTTATTTTTTATAAAGACTTTCTAATCCGGTTGATGAGGTACCGGATTAATAAATTCATATATTCAACTCCGCAACCAGATGAACCGGATTAGAAAGTCATTCTATGAAGACGTGTGAGTCATGAAAAAATATTAATTTTTTTTCAAGACTTTCTAAACCGGTAGATGAGGTGTTGGATTAATAAGTGCATATATTCAAATCTGCTACCACATCAACCGGATTAGAAAGTCATTCCATGAAGATATGTGAGTCATGAAAAAATATTAAATTTTTATATAGACTTTCTAATCTAGAAGATGAGGTGCTAGATTAATAAGTTCATATATTCAAATCCGCTACCACATCAACCGGATTAGAAAGTCATTCCATGAACACGTGTGAGTCATAGAAAATTATTTATTTTTTATAAAGACTTTCTAATCCAGTTGATGATGTGCTGGATTAATAAGTGCATATATTCAAATCCGCTACCACATCAACCGGATTAGAAAGTCATTCTATGAACACGTGAGTCATAATTTTTTTTTTAAGTAGACTTTCAAATCTGATAGATGAGATACCGGATTAATAAGTTCATATATTCAAATCCGCTACCATATCAACCGGATTAGAAAGTGA
Organism: Styphnolobium japonicum; assembly: GCA_023212625.1. Lineage (NCBI taxonomy): Eukaryota > Viridiplantae > Streptophyta > Magnoliopsida > Fabales > Fabaceae > Styphnolobium > Styphnolobium japonicum. The sequence continues at coordinate 15,833,323 of JALBWW010000005.1, forward strand.
TTCCATGAAGACATATGACTCATAAAATATATTTTTTTAAATAGACTTTCAAATCCAGTTGATGAGATGTCGGATTGATAAGTCTTATACGACTTTTCGTATTCAGACAATCGAATTCGGTTTTTACAAGGACTGAATTGAAAGGTGCTATTTTGTAATGCGGTTATTTGTTAATCGAATTGATAGGGTAGTCTGGAATATTTAAAAAAAAAAAACAAAGTTAGTAAACCTTTACATTTCTTTCCATCGCTTTCTCTCTAGTCTTTGTGTATCAAACAATACTTTCTGATCCTACAGCAAAAATCCAACCATTAACGTTTTTATAAGCAAGAAGTTACAACATCTTCATCATCATCGAACACTAAAAAGGGGTAACCATTTTTTACTCCATTTTACATTTCTCATAAAGTTTTTGCCTTAACGTCCATGAAAACAGGGCTTTACTAACCTGTGTCTTCTGACAGGTTATACAGGTGCTTCTGAACCAACGTTTAACTCAAATACTTAATTGGAAACCAAACGATCATCAAACGGAAACAACCTTGAATATTGGTGTTCTAATGAGAAGTGTTCTGATTAGGGTCTTCAACTAGTGTTTCTATGTACCCTTGTTACTTTAGCTTTCTTTGGTTTAAAGGGAGATCTAAGATGTTTTATGCGGCAAGGGACAGTAGGCTAGAATACAAGTAAAGTGGCCTTGATATGATTCTATCCTGGGCCAAGTAGTTTCCTAAAGGACTTGGTACCACTTAAGTTGTAACTCTTGGTTGGAGTCATTTCCCATGCATCGTTGTGTACCCTTGTTAATGTCTTGGTGTGCTTTAAGTGCATCTTAAATTGATTATTGTCACCATACTTTGTTTGTCAACTAGTTTACAGACATCTTGCTATATTCTAACTTCATGTCTGCTTGACTTTGATTGATGTTGTTTTTTGTGTTGCCATGTCAACCGCAGTGGGATAAGAATCTAAATGATAATAACATATAATTACCCTGTGTTGATAAAGTGAAGACCTTGCATGCTTGCTATGTAAGATTTGCAATAGATATCATCACTGTTGACTTTCACTTCCATGGTTATCATGGTAAATGCTTAGTTTGGACACTCTCATTACACTATCATTAAACATTGACAATGAAAATTATTCATTGTTAGGGGTGTGTACAGTCTAGTGGTGCTAGTTGTTTTCTTGTATGCTCATTAATGTGGTGGCTACTGTTAATAATGTTTTACTTACTCTAATATTACAGATGTCGTCAGATCCGGAATACCAACCTAGCTCCAACAATGGTGATTCAACAAGTAAACAAACTTCATCAAAGAAGAGAACTATGGGTCCAAATTGTGTTGGACCGCATCTCTAAGGTGCGTGCAACCGAACAAAAAATACTGGTTGAAACTAATTATGATGGTGTTCTTATTGAAGACAGTGGAAAGGACCTCGTGACTTATCTAGGAATAGTGACAAGAGACACGATTCCTATCACTGCGGCATCATGAGGTGAGGTTCCCAAATCATTGAAGGATAGAATTTGGGATACTTTAATGGTAAGTTTATATCATACTTTGAATTCAAAAATATATCTTAATATTATATTAAATTTTGAACTTATCATTTGTTTTTTTTCATGCAATAGAACTCATTTATAATTCCTGATATAGAGAAATTTAGACAAATGATGATGAAGAGTGCAGTTGATAAATTAAAACAATTCAAGACCAGATTATGGAGAGATTACATATGGCCTTTTTATGAGGTGGATAACGAGCAGATGTTTAAACCCCCATCAAATTACAAATTCATCACATAAGACATATGGAATGAGTTTGTGAAATCGCGTTTGTCCGATCAATTCAAAGTAGGTACATTGATTTTTTTTGGGCTAGTGGCTTGATGATGTTCTGTCATTTATTGACATCTACTTAATGTAACAAGAAATTAGGGAGAAGAGCATAGCACAGGCTAGGAAAACCGAAATTCCAGCATCGCATTTCAAGGAAGGGATACGCTCAATTAGAAAGAGAGAGTTGGTAAGCCTATATGCAACTTCTTATACTTAAATTCATTTGTCCACAGATGTTGCATATGGATCATTTTATAATTTAGAATACAAGTAACTATTTAATGTCTTACAGTAAAAGAAGTTACAAACCATAGAAAAAATCAAACGCTATGAGCTGTGGACACAAGCAAGAGTTGACAAGAAAGGGGAATTTAAGAAACCCGAAGAAGTTGAGATCACAAGAAGAATATTAAGTGTCCAACTTATATGGTTTAATGTAAATATAAAAAATATTGAATACTTATATGGTTTTAACTAACTGTTAAATATATGGTTTCAAGATGACCTCGCAACAAAGCAAACTTTAGATTCTTTCCAGCCATCTGGAAAGAACGATATACTGACAGAGGCATTGGGCACTCCTAAGCATGGTGGAGGATTACATGCAGCTAGCTCGTTGTCCAATCCAATGATGTACTGGGAAAAAAAGAACACGGTCAGCATAGAAGAACACAGGGCAGTGTGCAGCAAGGTATCACAGATGGAGACAATTTTATCTGGCATTCTACAATGGCAGGAAGTGCTAGCCCAAACCAACTCCAATATCCCAAAATTAGATATCAAGGCTTTGATGGGAGACAAAGGTGTCAATCTAAGTTCCTCCGGCTCAATAAACTTAAATGTCACCCTTTCTGCATCTAAGAAAAATGTTGCAGAGGACCCAGTCATCGTTGAGGGGACAACGAAAAAAAAAAAATTAACACCATCTCCAACAAGTTTTTCGTTACATGAAAAACAAGCTATAGAAGAACCTCTTGCTGTTGAAGGGTTGGCTGAAAAACCAAAAAGTCCACATGCAACTCCACTAGACGATACAACCCATTCTTTAGGATGGTGTTCGGGCTTTTCTATGGTAAATAGATTTTTAATGCTCTACATCCTTTGTAAGAACATTAATAATGTAAATTATATTATTATGTTTCTCACAATATTTATATTTGATGTAGCCAAATTTATGTTGTCTATTGGCTGCTAGCCAACCGGATAATTATGTTGCGGCAGGTACGGTACATACTGTTGGTGGCAAAGGGATGACCCTCCACAACAGGGACCTTCCTTTGGATTTTGTAAAGGTCAGAGTGGACAGGGTCATTAAACCCGATGCTCAAGTTCCATGCCCAAACAACGATGTGGAACTTGTTAAAGATGCATTGGGAACTTTTTTAGCTTGGCCTCGAAATTATGTCACTCACGACATGGATGTAAGTAATTTAAAGATACTTTCCATATGGATTAGTGGTTTTGAGACTCATAAGTTGCCTATTATTTTGACTACAGGCAACTCAATGACCGGATACACCAGTCATAACTGACTTGAATCGGCTAATCCAACTGTCAAATGAAATGGCTAAAGATAACATACTCTCACGTCAAATTGAAGCTCCTGGGTTGGATGTAGACTTTCTGTCATATATCACACCAGAAGATATGCAGGACTTTTGCCATTTGGAATGCATATCAGCTGGTTCGATAATGTGGTACTTCGGGTAGGACAAATATCTTAATAATTGTATTGTATTTGTTGTAAATATAGCTTTAGTTAATAAATAATTTGATACTAATTTTTGTTCAGTTACTTTCAAGTAACTTGGCTGACTTGATCCATCGCATACCTAGATGTCCACCTCATGGGTTTGCTGACCCAATAAGGGTGTCACTTCTTGGCGACCAAGAGGATCCCAAATCAAGGGGTCAATACCTGTCCGAAGTTTTATTGGGGGTTCCAACAGACTCCATGGTCTTTATACCATATAATGGAGGGTAAGATTCATAAAGTATAATATACTAATTCAAATATAGCATATATGTACTGAAGATGTCAGATTTTGTATTTTATAGGTCTCATTGGATGCTTACTGTGATTAAGATGTCCAAGATCACTGTGTTTTGGATGGACCCTATAGGAAAACCTATTCGAGATGACATAAAGAAAGTAGTTGGAATGCAAGTTATTCTAATCTCCATCATGTGTAACTTGGTTTTTTAATATTAAACATAACTTCGATGTTTCATTTGATTTTTTAAAACAGCTTTAAGGAGTTATATAAAGGAAAAACAACTATCACAAGGCAAAAAGGGTACCATCAACATCACCACTATCAAAGTATTGTGTTTAATGTGTTATTCACAGAGTGAACATTTTGACTACTTTTTGTTTCATTAAAATAGTTTTTGTATTATGTATAGGCACCAAGGCAAACGGATAGTAAAACTTGTGGTTTCTATGTCTTGAAATATATGAGAGACATCATAACGAACAAGATGAAAATAATGAGTCAGAAAGTAAGTTTTAATTTTTATACATGGATGTGGTTCTATTTTTTACTTGTACAAATTCTGAACTTCATCTTATTTCTTTTGTTTGGCTCAGTTTTCAAAATCAAATACTTATACAAAAGAAGAGATAAAAGAATTAGGAGATGGGATGATTTTTGTTTTTTTTTTAAATTATGTACATAAATAGTGTCTTATAAGAACGGTTGTTATGTTGATATTATTTACATAGATAGTGTCAATTAACTTTATAAATGTGAATATTATGTATATGAACATTGATATATAGTTTGAATTCAATATTGTACAGTTTTTGGTTGAAAATGGTTTCCAGACCTTCATTGTTAACAGATGTTATACACTTTGCAATTCGGTTGTAACTCGAATTTAAATTAAATAAATACACATTTTACCAATTCGGGTGAGTAATCGGATTTATAAACTTTGGTAGTTTTCCAATTCGGTTTCTTTACATGAATTTGAAAGTCAGAACAAAAGACTACCCTCGGACATAATCCATTATGAAAACCGAATTGAAAATGTTTTAAGAGTCAAATTTAAAAGTCATTTCTGTTGTAGTGCATTTTGTCGTTTAAGATGCGATTTGGCAAAAACCCAATTGAAAGTGTACTATTACAAACATCACACGATTGAATAGAACATGACACTATGGCCTAGAATGATGAGGAACCCTCTATATAACGAGTAAGAAATTTTTGGTCAATGTGAGAAACATAAGAGGCAATAAATCAACTTAAATATAACAAATTCAAGGAACACAACCACCACTCCTGGGACCCTAAATTTCACACATGGTACAATTAACCCAAGAAATTTTTGGTAAAGGTGGGAAACTATGGATATTCATAGGGGAGCATCATAATGAAAGAAATATTACAAAGAAAAACAAATATTACTTGGTAACTATTTGTTTCTCTTTATCTATTTTCAACAAAGAAATATGCTAATATTATTCTTCGTTTATTCATATCCACGAAAACATACACGGAGTCATAACATTACTTGCAAAGTAACTACAACACAGTACTGCGCCCACACACATGCATTATTTTTTTAAATCTGGATATCTAAAATCCAACTTTGAGTTGGAAACAAAGACTGGTGGAGTAATTTTATTTAGAGTAGTAGATGCATCATATGTTCGGTTTTTGTTGGACATATCAATATTAATAGGCAATTGCCGAAGGCATCTTCAAGTAGCCTTTTGCTTTAGAGTTAGAGCCAGCAATTGTCACAGGCATATTCATGAAGTCTTTTGCTTCAGATTCAGAGCCAAAACACCAGCCATAATCGATAGAAGGATTAGGATAAGGAGCGCAGAAGCTCCCACTTCCCTTCTTCATGCAGTCGGCATGAGACTGACATAAGTTAGGATGTCCCTTGACTATATTCGTAACAGATGCAAGTCCAACTGGATTTATACAGAACCCCCCAAACAGTACAATGGGGACACAGCGACAATCTCTCGAGCGGCACGGTGGCATCTCAAATGGCGAACAAGCACCGTTACATTCTACTGCTTCTGCCTTCTTCATCGGGAACATTACTGCAAATGGTGATGCCAAAGTTAGAACAGATACACATATATATAAATCATGACATGCATGCATGCCAAAGTCCAATGCAATGTATGATCCAGCTTCATACATAAATGCCAAAGTCCGATGCAATGCATGATCCGGCTTCATACATAAACATAATATATTTATGACAGTGGGGTACTTAATTTAGTAAAATATTAGAAATGATGAGAAAGATGAATAGAAGGCTACTGACAGGATGTGGCAAGCAAGAAGACAGCCAAAGGAGCCAGCTTAACATAAGCCATTCTTTGATTCGGTAGCTGGAAAGAACCAGCTGCAGTTGTGTTATGAGCTTTGTGTTGCATTAGTTCCTTCTTGCATCCAGCAATTTATAGGCAATGTTTTTGTCTCTACTGAACATGCGCCCAGATACGGAATGAAATGGGCCTCATGGAGTGCGGGTTTCATGTGGGAGTCTAGTCATTACACATGTGTTAAAATCTGATATCAATTTTGTCATTATGATAACCTGAGATTGGTGCCATAAAAGAACTGTGTACCAGGCCCACACAGGATTCGAACTCTTGTGAGAATCACATGTTATGTCGGTACAATCCAAATTGCTATGATATAGCATTCGGTGGTTAATTTGGCAATTTGGCAAGTGTGTGTGATATCCAACAAAGGAAAACCTGAATATCCAAAAAATCTAGCCCATAAAAGGCATATCTATGTAGTTTGATGGATTTTGTCGAGCTTCGGCTTGTGTCGTAAATGGATTTAGGTGATCCACATCCAACCTGATCCCGATCGATACATGTATTTTTTTGTATTTTTGGATATCCATACATGTGTTTTTTTTAATAGTCCTTCAAGGATATATATTATCCATGGGTTTAATGATGTGAAACATGGCTTTTCTCAATAGCCCAGGTACTGTAGCCTGGGGGAAGGAGAGGAGAAGGGCGAAGGGGTAGGGGAAGGGGAGGGCCAGAAAAAGGGGAGGAGTGAAGGTGTGGGGGACGAGTGATGGTAAAGGGCCAAGGGGGTGAAGGACAGGAGAAAGGGGGGAGAGTGGGAGCAGACATGGGGAGGGAGAATGACCGACGAACCAGAGGGGAAGTGGCGTGGAGGTGGAGGAAACTTCTTTTTATTAAACATAATTTTAAATCAAATTTTATATTTTATATGTTAATAACTTAATTCTAAAATTAATATTTCTTATAAAATATATTTATTTATATAATTTATAAAAATATACAGAGAGGGATATAAAATAAAAAATAACATATTTTGCATCTCATTTCATATAATATATAGGTTTAAATAAATTTTTGATCTTTATAGTTTATACTCATTTTGATTTTAGTCCTTATACTTTTTTTCTTTGTAAATCAGTCATCTAACTTATAATAGTTTGTAAAATGGTCCCTATCATTAATTCTAGTTATAACGTTATCAGTTTATGGTCCCTATCATTAATTCTAGTTATAACGTTATTAGTTTATGGTCCCTATAGTTTTCTATTTTTTTTAATTTGGTCCCTATAAGTTTTTAATTTAATCCTTATAGTTTTCTCTTATTTTTAATTTGATCCTCATAAATTGACTACGCCATAACAAGTTTGACGGTAGAGATTATTTTACAAACGATTGTAAGTATAATGACTAATTTATAAAAAAAAAAGTATATAGACTAAAATCAAAATGAGTGTAAACTATAGGGACCAAAAGTTTATTTAAACCTAATATAGATCATATCTATAAAATTGTATATTAATTTGAAATTATTTTAATTGTAACTCATTGATATACATCAAAATTAAAGTAATATAAATTATTAAAATATATGAAAATATAAACTATTTGATTATATTCTTATTGATATTTAATTTTTTCAAAATTTGACACAAATGATCAACATGATGGACAGTTATAATTTAACAGTTGAATCGATAAAAAATATACTCAATAAAAAATTATTAAGTGGTGTAAGTAAATTAAATCTTACATGGTATAAGTAGATTAAGTTTTATACCGGTATAAGTTGATCTCTCTCCATATATATATATTTATATATGTATATATGTCATTTTACATAATTATATATATTTTTCTTTCACTTTTTTACACAATTCTTATTTTTTCCTCATTCAAACATATGAAATATATATGTATATCTTTATTTTTTCTTCCCTTCATTTTCTTTTTTTTTTATTCTTTCCCCCATTCAAACATACAAATTTATCATCTTAATAATGCATATTCCTAGACCACGCTTGGAAAGCAACAATAATCCAAAACAAGGTGAGTTACCTACTGATCCATGATAATGAAATTCTCGTCTTGTCCCTACTGAATTGTACTATTTGAAGTTTAATGTTGTCATCAACTAATGGCATTTTCTTTTCCTTATTAGATTGAATTGTTGAAGTTTATTGCACGTGGTTCTTCAGTCAGCGAAATGATAGATTTTTTATACCATTGGATATATATTATCCATGAGTTTTTATTTTAATTATTTGGACATAAAAAATTGAATAAATATTTATTTTAATTTTTTAAAGATATAAGAGTCATTATTTTAATTTTTTAATAATTTTAATATTAAATTAATCTTTTTAAAAAATTAATTTAATATAAAATATGTTATTAAAGAACTCCTTTAATGTTAAAAAAATAATAAGAGGAAAAAAATTAATATTAAAAATTAATTTATATATTTATTATTAAAAAATCTAATTAATTATACTTATATTATTAAAAAACTAAAATAAATATTTATTTTAAAAAATTCTTATAATACAATAATTTGTCTTCTTTCGGTCCCAACTCTCCTTTTGACGTGTGATGGTAATGTCCTTTTTACTTTTCTTCCTCCTGTTAATTTTTTGTTCAAAATTGAAGTATTAATAAGAATTTAATTTCACAAAATATTATTAAGCGTATAAAATAAAAATTCTTTTAAATTGTATCTTTTTATGCATATAATCTTAATAATTAAATTCAAAACAAAATATTTAACATAATTTAATTCCTTCCACTTAAATAACTCAAGTTGGTTATTTACATCCGCATTCCTATTCCCTGTTGAAAGAAAGATGTGATGTATCATCACGCCATATCATATTTATCTATGAATGATTTTCATAACAAAACAAAAAAGGGTCAATTTATCCTATCCAATAGTAGAAATGTGTGTTAAAATACACCTAATTAAAAATAACTTGTAACTTGATACAAGTCACAAATTTGTTTAAATATCACGTGACTATATATATTTATAATATTTTATACTAAAATTCTTTATTTATTATCTTATTATAACTAAGTTGGTTTTTTCTTACTTACTCATATTTTTACACCTAGTTCCATTTTACAATGTTAATTAAAAAGACATAATTTATGTATAAAAAGAGGATTTTGTAAATATATACGGTAAATTTAAATATATTTAATAACATAATTGTGTATAAGTGTTACTCAAATTAAATATTTTTCATTATTTTTTGTTAACGTTTACTAGTTGGTATCATGAAAATATAATAATAGATACAATCAAACCTGAGTAGATTATAATGATGAAAAGAGGAAGAAGATATCACAAATCAAACATTAAACAATTTTCAAAGAAATAAATAGTGAATGTAAGGTTTCTTTTGTAATATAATTTATCAATTATTTACTGTATTGGTAGTTTTCATTTATTTTTTTATCCTTTTGTGTCTTGCTTATACTTGTGAACTATGATGAATTAGAGTCGGTGTTTACTCAATTCAATTTAACTAAAATAAAGTCAAATTATCATGCCCTAGTAACTTGCATGAAATTAAATTGAGCCCATGCTACATGTCATGATCATTTCTAAGTCATTTCTATATTTTTAATTTTTAATTAGTTTTACAGTTTAAAATATAAACAGTAAATTTGGTTTTACAATATATAATTTGTATTTGGGTTCGATTTGCCTTAGTATTATATTGGAACCGGAAAAAAAATCCAACTTGAATATCTTGAAATGAAATTATGACACTATTACTATGTTCATATTATTATTATGTATGTTTAACTGAAAATTCACCTCCTAAATTTATTATTATCATATCATATCATAGTTTTAAAATATAATGCCTCACAATTTATCTCACTTTAAGTGAAAGGTTCTCCTTCAAACCAGTCACTTTGAAAGAAATGGGTCAGTTTGCGAGTTCATATGACACCATCCTTGTCAGTATTATCAAGGGGAGTCTTCTGTTGAATGATGTGAGATTTGTACCCCCTTCTCTGATTGTCTCTTCTGCAACTGCCATCAAGATTCAGCCGGATCGGGTTTGTCCAAGGTTGCCAATGGTGGATTTGAATAAAAACAAAGATTTGAAAAAGTATAGAAGCCAAGCCACCTTTCCCAAGCCTATCCACTTCAAACCAAATTTTGGGAGCTTAAGTTCCCCTGATGTTGATGTTGATTTCTTGTGGCAAGTTTCAAATAAAGGAGAAGCTGAGGAGAACGAGGCCAAGACCTTCTGGGAAAAGCACATATGGGAATGTGAGCAACAAATGTCTTCTTCAGGTCTAAGCAATGAAGATAAGGAAGATACTATAACGGTGTCTGGTCAGAGCTTCCAGTGTTTTCGTCCTATCTTTATGGTAGATGATATTCTTGGACTGCCTCTGAACTCGCCTTTACCAACAATCTTCTCTTGTCCAAGCTATGTCTCTGGACCTCCGTCTGACAACATAGGCAGACCTTATCCCTGGGATCAAATGTTTGGATACCAGAGAGATTCTCTTTCTTGGGATTTTGATCTTCCTTTGTCCGAAGACGAAGTTAAATTTGTTTAGCAGCAAAAGGAAGTGACCCCTCCTGCTACCTCCACTGAGTTAGTTGTTTTGGAACCACAACCTCCTGCTGAAACTCTCACCCAAGTGCCCCCAGCTTTTCAGGCCTATGTGAATAATCAAATGGACTTAATGTACAAGAGAGTTAAAGACCTCCTCAAATCTCTTCTTCAACAAGGGCCACCTCCTCCTCCTCCGCCTTCTTCCTCTTAATTTTTTTTTAGCCAAATTTTTTATTTTTTATTTTGACAATGATGTCTTTCTTCCTTTTGTCTGATGACAAAGGGGGAGAATAATGGGAATTTGATTTGTGTTACGAACTTGTTTTATAAATTATACTGATTCAATGAAACTGTGAATTTTTATTTTTATATGGTTGTTTCATTACTCTTGTCTCGTCTATTCTGTTGCCCTCTTTAATTGAAATTGTGACTACTCTGCTAATACACTGTGTTGCTGTGAAGGATCTGCTCTAAATATTAGCTGGTTTATTTCTTTTCAAAAGGTATTGTCTCTGTTAACGTTTCTCTCTTAAGTACTAAACTTCGATACATAAATAATGTTACTTGCTCTTGAAACTTGTTTTTTAAAAATTAATTTCTTGTACTGCGTCCAACAGACTCTACGTCCATTTCATTGAAATGTTCTTCTTAGGGGGAGCAAATATTGTTTTAAAAAAAGGAATCAGTGTTCAATCAAAAATAGTTTTGTCATCATCAAAAAGGGGGAGATTGTTGAAACCAATTTCATTTAAAAGGTTTAGCACTAATGTCAAAAAGTTCAAGCTTTCCCTGTTAAGTTTTGAAGATAACAAAAATATTTATTAAGCTTGAACAAGTAAGTGTTCCGACAGAGTGTTTTTGATAAAACTATAATTCCTTTGTATATTGACTCTGTTACAATTATTTTTAGGAATTCTTCAATAAAGTTTTTATAAAACAAATAGTTTGATTGTCTGTGTCTAATACGGTTTCTACGAAACCTTTCTATGTGTCCACTGCGTCATATGCTTTATATTCATCCAATGACTGTCTAAATATACTATTATTATTGGTGCGTCCAATGATTCTGTGCGTTTACTGTTACTATTTTACTGGTTCGTCCAATACTATCCTTTTGCCAAAGCTCAGATTCAAATCTCTTTTACAAAGTTCAAGCTCAAGCTGTCGTCCAAGTTAAAATTCAAAAATGAAGAACTGTTCCTCATTAAATGCTGGAAAAGAACTCTGACAGCTCACGGTAATAGAAGAAGTCAACTGAGCCACTTTTTGCTGACATTGTCTAACAACTACAAAGATCTGCAAATAAGGAACTTTCTGCGATCTCAGATAAATCAGGACTTTGTTATCATATGATTGGAAATCTCTTAGAATTAAAGTCACTTTTCAGAAGAAGCTCAGCACATTTTCAGTAGATACATTTAATGCTACTCAGAACGGTAATAAATGTTTCCGTTGGACGATGTAGCTCATGAAGCCTGCTCAACTTGTTCTTTCATATAAAAAGAAGGAGCAGCACTTGAAGAAGAAGAGAGATCTTTGCCGAAGCATCTTAAAAAGTCTAAAAAGCTTTATCTCTTCTTGGATTTCTATATACGTGTAAAAAGGAAAAAGTCTTAAGACTTTTATTGTCTATTCTCATTTGTTAGTGAGTTTCAAACTCAAGCATTCTTCTTCTTATACTTATTCACCTTAGCGTTGTAAGCCTGAAGAGGCTGTGTATAAAAGAATACTGGTGTGGTTGAACCTGAAGAGGTTGAAAATACTTGTTACCTGAAGAGGTGTATAATACTTGTAATTTCGAAAAAGATTAGTTGGAAAATCCTTCTGGTTGAAGGGACTGGACGTAGCTCTTGGTTGGTAAGAGTGAACCAGGATAAATCCCGTGTGTAAGCTTCTCTTCTCTTCTAGTGTGTATTATTTTCTCCACTAACTTCTGGGGTTTACTATTGTGTTTATTAACAAAGACTTTTTAATTGGTTTTTGAACTTGTTAACTGTTTTCTTAAAAGTCTTTTCAAAATCCTTAGAGTCCAATAGGACTGAGCAGTATTGTTTCTACCTTCTTTATTTGTTAAACTTTATCTTTCGCTGTGTTCAATCGTCTGTTAAAAGGAAAATCTTTTATTTTTCAAAAAGGGTTAAGAAACACAATTCAACCCCCCTTCTTGTGTTTCACTGGGTTATCTCAATTCTTTCCATGAAGTGCTTCTATTACGGTTATAGGAAGCAGCTTGTTGGAGTTTATTTATGTTTATGTTGAAATTTGATGAATGCAAACTTCAACAAACAAATATATTTATTAAAAGAATGTGGGTTGCAACGAGTTATATGGTAATCTCGTATGAGAATGTCTTTAAAGGAACTGAAACTAAAGTCAAATGATAAAATTTGTTAAACTTGATGCAAGAAAAGAAAGAGTAAAATGCAATGACAAAGAACACTACAAAGTAATGTAAAGTACAAAAAATAGATGAAAAGCAATAAATTAATGCAAGTAAAAATACAATGAAATTTAAAGAACAAAACAATAAAGTAAGTAGCAGAAAGTAAAGGAAAGTAATAGCGCAATAAAAAGAGTAAAGGAATCTAAAAAACAAAGTGCAGGGAAGTAAAAGAATTTAGAAAAGCATTGCATTAAAGTAAATTTCTTGAAATGAAAGTGGAAGGCATACTTGGAATCAAATCATTTGATCTGCTCGAGTAAGATATTAGGATTGTATATTCAGTATCTAACCTTTTTTACATCATAAATCCTAATATTTATAGGCAAAATAAAGAAAATAACTGTCTCCTAAAAAGCAGACACGTGTATATGGCAGTTAAGCCATATATTCGACATACTAAGTTCAAGAGTTACAAAGAAATCTGATAAATCTTCTACGACGAAAGCTATCATTTGATGGACAACACTTGTAACTTTTCTATCTCCAACAAAATGGATCTTTTTGACATAAACCAATCATTCGACAGATAACATTTGCAATATCTTTTCTGACGAAAACTTGTCATCCGACAAATAAAACTTGTAACATCTTCAAACTTTAAATCAATTCTTCAAACCAATGGTCAAATTCATCTCCTCCTCATTCCTTTGTTGACTTAGAATTCATTTCTTCCCCTAAGAGATGACCCCCAAAATTTTCTTTCGACATCGTCAGGAGAAAGATTTTAAAACCTTTCATCTTTTGATTCTAAATTCGACATGAAAATCTTATCACAAAATTCACGGAGATATTTGAATTTTTTATTTCAAATTTAAAAAATCCAGTAAAATCCTTCATATTTTCCTCGAAAACCTCAACTAAAACCATCACCTCATCATTTAAACAGCCGTTTTTTCAATAAAGTAAAGTTCATTTCATCATTACCTTTATCTATAAAACAGTCACTTAACCGGTGAAGCTTCACTTTTCACTTTATCTTTCACTATTCATCGTCTCCAAAAACCCTTCTAAAACCTTCACTTCGAAGAAAACTAACCTTCATCAATGGCTTCTGGTTCTCAGTCCGCCGACAATCCCCCAGTAGACCTAAGCAACCACGTCGTGGTGGAAGACCCCATCCTAGAGAAATCTGAGCTCTGGAATCTTTCCAAGGTAATCCTCCCTCTTAAGAACCATTCTTTGGCTTTAGATCCCCCAGCTACATTTTTGGATCCAATCTTACCCAAAAATTTTATCACCAATGAAATACGCAATTTCTTTCCTTGTAAAAACCCACAAGAAGCTATCTTAGCTTCCCTTTCTTCCATTCCTATCAACTACTTCAACAAGTCCGAAAGGCTCTTCCGAACCCCACCATCACAAATGAATGGATATATTGATTGGCTCAATAGAGTCCAAGCCTCCAAAGAGATGTTATGGAAGGAAATAGGAATTTTTGACTGCATTTAACTCTCTTGCTACCCCATCAAAATGAATCCTTGCATGTTGGGTGCATATTTCTTCTTCTAGAACAAGACTACCAATTCCCATATGGCATGATGGGACCTACTCTATTTGACACTATTGCAGTAGCTGGTCTTCGACCAAATGGTGAAGTCATAACACCAATCCTTCAACCTGCAAATACCGTCGATGTCTATACTAGTGCACCCACCTCCTTCTCAACCTTCATCAATTTCTACTACAAGAGCTTAGGCCCTGTCTCTGATGAAGAACACATAGCCTTTCTTCTTCTTTGGTTATCAGTCTATGCTCTTTGCACCAAATCAGTTCAAGTTTCTAAATCTTACCTTCAATTGGTTAACCTTCTCCACGAGGTTCGAAAACTTGCTATTGGCCAATTTCTCCTTACTAACCATTATCTTAGTATTGGGGAGATTGTTCAAAGCATTCGACTCCAAGTTAAAAGACAAATTCTGGCGGACCCATATGGCTACTCCAACTTTGGCTAAATGCCATTTTGGGTGACTACTTGATTGACACATCTCCTTCAACAATCTCTCTCGCATCTTATGGCATAAGGCTTTGCCATGTGAAACATGATAGAGTTCACAAACAAGATTTAGAGTACTTTATGCACTTCTTTAGTATTTTCCACTCCATTTCTTTCAACACTGAAGACATTTATTTTGCCTATTTTGCTGATCGATCACTTGGACCTGAATGGTTCCCTCGACCAATATATTTGACCGATGCTTCTATTTAAACTGACAACGTGTCGATTTGGTCAGCTTTCTTATATCGGCAAATGCTCATTGCTGGTCTTCCAGGCTCAACAGGCAAATCCCTTGAATTATATCTTGCAAATGTTGTAGCTTGCCAATTTGGGTTTTGTCAAGCAATTCCAACACCATTTTCACCCAAATCCAAATAACACATCATTAATGGTCATTTGTCTGACATGGGGGATCCTGTTCGTGTTGCTACGAAGAACGAAAGATACAAGCAACACTTTTTAATTTCTGAGTTCACTCCATATAGTGGTGTGTCCAAAGACTTCGTCGAGTGGTGGACACAGTATTATCAACCTTTTCATATCGACATTGAAGTTTGTTGAACCCGAGTTACTGAAACTTTTGTTCCTGTGCAGGGTCAAGATCCTTCAACAAAATCCAAATGTATGAATATTTAAGAAATTAGAGTTTTTGAGAAGTACTACAAGATCAAATGGGATTACCGGTATCCTAGCTTAATTGTTCAACATTGCGAAGAAGTCGTGGCCAAACTAAAACAAGCACACAAGGAAAAATGCGCCATCAATTTTATTGCAGTTTCAATTAAAAACCCCTTGGCACGACTTGAACCTTTTCAAATTCCTTTTCCAAGGCCAATGCCTCTTCCTTGTGCTCGTTGTGGTTTGGCTGATGAATTTCCAGGTAAACCTACAAGGGCTGGCAACTTTCCTATCCTTGAAAGGATTAGTTACAAAAGTAATAAATTCCTAACAAGAACCCTGGAAGTTAGCTTTACCCGAGGATTTGCTTTGTCGCATGAACAATTTGCCAAGGATACCCGAATCATCACTGGAATACCCAGAGGTACCTTTCACTTATTTCATCAAACATTTTCTTTATGACTCATTAATCATCCATCTTCCCTTTTGTAGCTAGTCCCTTAAAAAGAGCTTTGGAATACAAACAACAGAAGAGGGGGACGATGAACAACAATAAGAAGAAGAAGCTCTTGCCTCGAAAAAGAAAAGAGGTAGAAAAGCTCCAAGCCCTCCTGTTCCAAAAGCTCCAAAGACTAGGGTGTCGAAATCAATTTCGATAAAGGGCCCTGCCAAGTCGAAAACTGCTGCTAAACCTTCAAAAGCAAAAGCTCCTAAGGTAACTCACAATCACAATCCTGCATTTAATTTTCTTTCAAGCCTTTCAACTCATCACTTATATTGAGTACAGGCTAGTAATTCGACCTCCATTTCATTTGTCTAAGTGTTCAAATCTCCATGCCCATCACCTGAAATTCCCTTAGAGGTATGTTCTCTTCTTGCTTCCCTTTTTACACCTTTTACTTGATTCTCATATTATTCTTCTTCTGTAGAGAAAAAAGAAAAAGATTGAATCAACAAGTTCTAGCTTACAACAACCCACTGAACTTGTTGATAAATCATTTTTGAGACACTTATGTTAGTTTTATACTTAGCATTATTGGATGTTTACTGTGCCCAATATTAGTATATTAGCTGAGTTTTGTGTTGTTGGGCATCATTGGGCTTTAATGCAAATTTTGATTAACTCTCGGATTTTGATGCATTTTGACCTTTTCTCATTGAGTAGGTCATAACTTGGGCTTTGGTGATCCGTTTGAGGTACTCTTAGTGTCTGTGGAAGCTAAGATAAAAATCTACAAGTTTCATGAGCACTCAAGAGCTGGATTAGACTTATAATGTTCCAAAATAGGCCTAAAAGTTAGAGTGGGCTCGCTGTCACTGGAATCTGAGCAGTGTGCACATATTGGACCATATCGTGGGCTATAGGCCTCCTTTTGAGCTGAAACCTGTGCCATTTGAAAGATAACATGCATGGTTCCAACTTTTATGAAGACCACTTTGTCAATAGATGCCGTTGTCAACATGATTATGAAACTGCAAGTTGGTTTGAATTTGGAAACATGTTCTGCCAACGTGACCTGAGGTAGGTACAGTGTTTTTAGAATAAGTCAGCTAGTGTGAAGTCAATAAGTAGTTAGAAGGCATTTTTAGATTTTCCAGCCTATAAATAAGCTTTCCAGAATTGTAATAGGCATTTTTTGATCATTTGCTAATTCTTCCAAATGAGATAGCTCAGTGAGAAGGGGAGTGCCTGATCAATCATTTTGAGACACTTATGTTTGCTTTGTAATTGGCTCTATTAGATGTTTATTGTGCCCAATATTAGTATATTAGTTGAGTTTTATGTTGTTAGGTCTCATTGGGCTTTAATACAATTTGTGAATAATTATCGGATTTTGATGCATTTTTTACTTTCCTCCTTGGTTAAGCCATAACTTGGGACTCGGTGATCCAATTGAGGTGATCTTGATGTCTGTGGAAAGCTAAGACAAGGCTCTACAAGTTTTATGATAACTCAAGATCTGGATTAGACTTCTAAGGGTCTAAAATAGCCCTGCAATTTAGAGTCAGTTTGCTATCACTGGAATCTGAGCAGTGTTCATATATTGGACCATATCATGGGTTATAAGCCTCCTTTGGAGCTGAAACCAATGCCATTGGAAAGATAAAATGCATATCTCTAACTTCACTGAAGACTATTTAGTCAATAGATGCCGTTTTAGGCATGATTATGAAGCTGCAAGTTGGTTTGAATTTGAAAACACGTTCTGTCAACATGACTTGAGGTAGGTGTAGTATTTTTGGAATATCTGGAGTTGTAAAAGTCTAATTGGCATGAAACCAGCGCCTAAAGTTGAAGGAGACAATTGTCTACAACTGTCATGAGACCTCCAAGACAAAATACATCGTTTAAGACATGAAAGTCAAGCTAGAAGTCAAAGAAGAGTTGCTAACTAGAAGCCACCAATCATGCACCAACCCACCAACCATGCATCAAGCTATCATATTTGACAATTTTCATTTTTTTACAACTTGCATTCATATTATTTTCAGTTATAAATTGGCTTCTAGGATTAGTATAAATATGGTCAATCTCTTTGTATTAAGCATCAATTCAATTTGAAGTAAGTTTGAGTATTTGTGATAAGTAAGTTTGAGTATTTGTGAGAATTTTCTTTCTCTTTTTCTCCCTTCTCTTTAGAATTTCGTTTTGTTCTTTATTTTTTGAGTTCTTCCTTCCCATCTATGGAATACTAGGCCTTTATAATCAATCCAAAGGTTTAATCAGTTTGATGTTTAATTTGGAAATCTTGTTTCGATTGTTCATATTGTTTAATTGTTATTCAAGTTCCTCTTCTTTCTCTTTTGATTTTTATCTAGATTGAATTGCTTAATTTGATTTAGATGTTGATGTGATAATATCTTTATTATCATATATTCAAAGAGAATCACAAATGCTATCAAAGCTTTTTGATGGATTATTTGGCTTGGTTAAATTCTGGATCTTAAGTTAATTTATGTTTGGATGATGCTTACTTTATCTAACCTTGGTTAACTAAATCCTAGATGCTTATCTAGTAGAGGATTCTTGGATCATGTTAAGGCTTCTTGATATGATTTAAGGCCAAGAACATGGTTAGTAATTAAGTGAACTCCTTGTGATCAATGATGGATTAAACTCAAGATCGGTAAATTTCCTTGGATTGGTTAATCTGTTAATTGCGTTTCTTTAATTCAACCAGTGTATTTACTTTACAAATCATCAAAACCCCCTTTTTATTTATCTTGATCTGATTAAATCTTTGTCTTTTGGATCATTTAGAGACGATTCGGTTCATGCTCTATATTACAAATTAGTTTGTGAACCGGTAATTTTTATTATTTTGACAGGTCTTGACAACCTCTTATCAGTGCCCCTTGTATCTTGATTTCTTCATTCTTTCTAATCAATTCTAAGGTATATTCATCCCACTTTGTCCAAATTATATCCCTTTCTTTACTATTCTCTTGGATCTTGGCCCCTATTGGTTAAGGATTCCTATCAGAAGCACTCTGTAAGAAAGTGACAACAGAGTAACAATAAGATTGCTTCAATTACCTGTAACCTGAATACAAATGACAGATCCCTTTCTTTAAGATGTTCCTTCAATATACAAACAGACCACTAATTTTCAGTATTTAACAACTTAGATATCCCTCCAACTGTATCTGATTGTCGAAGTTAATGAAAATTTGATGATAAATATTTGACATAGTAATATAGCAATCGGTAACAAAGCCAGATTCTGAAACATGTGTCTATAGTCTATGAAATACACTAAAAGCATGATAACTATTCTGGGGAAACATGGGTCTGAAAGACAAACTGATATCAAATAAAACTATTACACAAATTATGCACATCCCATTCCTATGACCCAGAAATGGAACCTATTATCATGGTCGCTCTCAACCCAGAAATACCCCTAATTTCCAGTAGAATTTATCATGCCATTATAACAGAGAACTCCACCAAACCTTCACCAGACTAAAAAAGGCACCAAAATAGAGCCAACATTAAAAGGTCATAACAGAAGAACTTTTAAAATCTATTAACAAAAATGAAAAATCTACATCATATCAAAGCAACAGAGTTCATTCTCAAAGCCAAGAGATTACCCACACCAAGTAACAGAATGTGACAGATCACACCATTAAATATTTCAAACATAGAAAAGCAATTGGAGAAAAGAATTGCAACCACAGATGCAGAACCCAGCAAACACATGAACACAAACCCAATCATTCATCCTAGAGCACTAAATCAGCATGTTTACTAGCTTATCAAGCAATTTATCTCAAACAGTAGTGCATAAGGACACGTGATGAATTTTATCTTTTGCATCCATCATGTGATGCCAGAGATAGAATCCATTTCAAACATATACAACCCATCCAGAAAACCAAGCAATCTACAACAAAAAGTGCATTGTCAAGTTGGTTATGCATAGCCAAAATGTACATGCATGCAGGACTCACCTTAAGTCTTTTACGGCAAAACTAAAATCCTAAGACCTCAAGAAAACCGAGCAAATCACATATGACTCAAACCTCACCCCTTTTTCTGATAATACCCCAAATGAAACCATTAAGCAAGCACATTCAGACATCATATGGTGCAAGGAATACCCAACATCTAATCCAGGACAAAGCAGAAACACACAAGACCTGAGACATTCATCAATTATCACATAATCAATATAAATTGCTATTGGAGCACCTAAATATATGAAATAACCAGCAACAACCAGAATACACAGATTCAGAAAAGCAAACTTGGCTATTGGTAATTTCATTTGCTGAATATTTCAAGGAAATTGGATAGCTCAAACATTATATCAAATAGTACATTGCAACCAGGTGAATAGACAAAATCAAATAAATAGTCTCTGTGCTTTCAGTCAGTATGCATAATAATAACACCTAAACAAATTGGCATTTCAACAAGATAAACATCAATCAATACCACTAATCCAACCATGCAAACTATATTTGCAAATTCTAAGAATCACTCTCATATATTGCTATAATCAAAATCAGTAAATACATTCAAATAAAATAATAATAATAATAATAATAATAAAGATGCTTTTATACACAGAGGGAGTAAGGGAGTCCTGTTACCCTTAGAAAAGCTTGGGCTGACAATTGAACCGGAGCCTCAATCCCTACAGAACTTCCTTTGTGATCTTTTCTTTCCCTCTCTCACGAAAATAATCAGAAATGGGAAATAAAATGAAGAAAGAAGAGAAAAGAAAAACCTCCCCTTAAAAAACCACATTAACTGCTGCTTCAACTGGGATGGACCATGATCTGGAGCTTAGAGGGATGGAGGAAAACAAGCAAAGCACACACATCAGCAAGCAGCAATAGCACTGAACGCACCCTGTGTTCCTTACTCATAGCATTGAACACACACAACAGAAATCTTGCATTCAATTTGAAGGTTATTATCATCATGAAGGTTGTTCAGGAATTTAATTTCAACCAGAAACTCTCCAACGCAATGCAAAAGTAAGAAGGATTCGCATCATGACTAACCGTGATATGGGATGAAAATCCCGTTGAAAATCTTTCGCTCGAATTTTATCCGAACATGTCAGCATAGGCTTGAAAGCCCATTTGCTCTTAGCAATGTGCGATTGGACTAGGCAAAGACACACTAAACTTGGCCATTTCAAAATTTCATTTGGATAAGCTATGCTTTTCTTTATTGAAAAATGGGTAAAATCTTAAATATTGCATTAAATTTCAAGAAAAAATAGCTTCAAGTTCAAGTTAGTCACCATGGCAGTTGCCTCAACCTTTAACAAAAAGGATCTAAACACCCTTGAACAAAAAGGTGATATGCTACAGCCTTAACGACAAAAGCTTACTAAAAATAATTAACACTGCATATTACATCATAAAAATCCGTATGTAGAGCTGTAAATCACCAGAATGGAAGCGAATTTGAGATAGTAGTTATTGGGCCTGGCTAAACCATTTTGCCGTTTAAGATGCGATTTGGCAAGAACCCAATTGAAAGTATACTAATATCACGCGATTGAATAGAACTTGACACTCTATGGCCTAGAATGATGAGGAAGACTCCGTTCGGGAGAGAGATCTAGCAAGCAAAAGGCCTAGAATGATGAGTAAGTAACCAATATAACGAGTAAGAAATTTTTGGTCAATGTGGGAAACATAAGAGGCAATAAATCAGCTTAAATATAACAAATTCAAGGAACACAATTAACCACTTGGATCCTAACCAAAGATTTTTTATTTTGTCAAGGTGGGAAACTATGGATATTCATAACAGAGCATCATAATGAAAGAAATATTACAAAGAAAAACAAATATTACTCGGTACCTATTTGTCTCTCTTTATCTATTTTCAACAAAGAAATATGCTAATATTATTCTTCGTTTATTCATATCCACGAAAACATACATAGAGTCATAACATTACTTGCAAAGTAACTACAACACAATACCATGCCCACACACACATGCATTATTTATTGAAATCTGGATATCTAAGAAATCCAACTATGAGTTGGAAACAAAGACTGTTGGAGCAATTTTATTTAGAGTAGTAGATCCATCATGCATGGTCGGTTTTTGTTGGATATATCAATACGAATTGGCAATTGCCGCGGGCATCTTCAAGAAGCCTTTTTTGCTTGAGTTAGAGCCAGCAATTGTCACAGGCGTATTCAAGAAGTCTTTTGCTTCAGACTTAGAGCCAAAACACCAGCCATAATCGATATAAGGGTTAGGATAAGGAGCGCAGAAGCTTCCACTTCCCTTCTTCATGCAGTCCGCATGAGACTGACATAAGTTAGAGTGTTCCTCGACTATCTTCGTAACAGATGCAAGTCCAGGTAGATATAGGCAGAAACCCCTAAGTGGTCCAACGGGGATACAGTGACAATTCGAGGAGCATGGTGGCTTCTCAAATGGCGAACAAATAATCGAACAGTTTGCTTCTACCTTCTTCATCTGGAACATTACTGCAAACGGTGATGCCAAAGTTAGATCAGATACTCACATATATATATATATATATATATATATATATATATATATATATATATATATATATATATATAGGGAGCATATCTAGTGAGAGGAGTGATTTATTGTGAGAGTGAGAGGAGTAAATCTTGACCATTGGATTATCCATGTATGGTCAAGATTAAAACATAAAGTCATGTGACTTTTTTAAGTGGTCATGTGACATTTAAGTAACATCTAATCTTGACCATTCATGAATGATTCAATGGTCAAGATTTACTCCTCTCACTCTCACACTAAACCACTTATCTCATTAGATATGTTCCCTATATATATATATATATATACACACAGCAGTTTATATTAGCTTTTTAAGAGTAGAAGTGTTTTTTTGAAATAATAAAAGTATTTTTTTTAAAAGTTAAAGAGTTCAAGCTTTTAAAAAAAATACTTTATGTATTTTTTTATTACCCATGAAGTGCTTTTTCTAAAAGCTTGAATTCTTTAACTTCTAAAATAATAAATTTATTATTTTAAAAAAATATTTTTTTAAAAAAAAAATTAATACAAACATGCCCATAATTAGTAATTTAGTAAAATATTAGTCCATTAATTGGGAGTAGATTCCGATTTCTCATGAATTCTAAAATACAAAATTAGAATGGAAAGGAAGATGAATAGAAGGCTACTGACACGATGTGGCCAGCAAGAAGACAGCCAATGGAGCGAGCGTAACATAAGCCACTGTTTGATTCGGTAGTTGGAAAGAACCAGCAGCAGTTGTGTCATGAGCTGTTGCATTAGTCACTTCTTGCATCGAGCAATATATAGGATTCGAACTCGTTCTTTTGGATAAGATTTTGAAATTGTGAACCCAGAATTTTAAAATATGAAATCAATTTTGTCATTATGGTAACCTGAGATGGTCCCATGAAAAGAACTGTGTAGCAGGCCCACACAGGATTCGAAGTTTCGAACTCTTGTGAGAATCACATGTTATGTCAGTACAAATCAAAATTGCTATATCATAGCATACGACGGTTAATTAATAATTTGGCAATTGTGATATCCAACAAAGGAAAACATGAATATCCAAAAAAATCTAACCCATAAAAGGCAGATCTATGTAGTTTGGTGGATTTTGTAAGAGCTTTGGCTTGTGTCGTAATAAACAGGTTTGATTTTAAATGGATTTAGGTGATCCACATCCAACCTGATCCCGATCCATACATGTATTTTTGGATATCCATACATGTGTTTTTTAATAGCTCTTCAAGGATATATATTATCCATGGGTTTAATGATGTGAAACATGGTTTTTCTCAATAGCCCGGGTACTGTAGCCATAGGGAAGGAGAGGGAAAGGGCGAAGGCGTGAAGGACAGGAGAAAGGGGTGCGGGTGGGGGTGCGGGTGGGAGTCAAACATGGGGAGAGAGAATGACCAAAGAACTAGAGGACACAGGGAACTGGCGTGGAGGTTGGGAAGAGGAGCAATGGGGAGGACACTTCTTTTTATAAAACATAATTTTAAATCAAATTTTATATTTTTAAAAAAAAATCAAATTTTATATTTTATATGTTAAGAACTTAATTTTTAAATTAATATTTATTATAAAATATTTTTATTTAAATAATTTATAAAAAAAATATTTAGATATATAAAATAAAAAATAACATTTTGCATCTCATATTATATATATATATATATATGTATATATCTTTATTTTTTCTTTCTATTTTTTATTCCTATCCAAACATATAAATTTATCATCTTAATAATCCATATTCCTAAACCACGTTTGGAAAGCAGCAAGAAACACGTCAGACCCCTAAAATCAAATAATCCAAAACAAATGAGTTACCTACTGATCCATGATGAAGAAATTGGCGTCTTGTCCCTACTAGATTGTACTATTTGAAGTTTCATGTTTTCATCAACTAATGACATTTTCTTGCCCTTATTGGATTGAATTATTGAAGTTTATTGCACGTTTTTCTTCGGTAAGTGATATGATACATTTTTAATATCTTTGGATATATATTATCCATGAGTTTTTCTTTTATGTATTTGGACATAAAATATTGAGTAAGTACTTATTCTAATTTTTTAAAAATATAAATATTATCATTTTAGTATTTTAATAATTTTTTATATTAAATTGATATTTTAAAAAATTAATTTAATATAAAATATGTTATTAAAGAATTAATTTAATATTAAAAAATAACATTAAAAAATTAATTTAATGTTAAAAATTAACATTAAAAGATTATTTTAATATATTCATCGTTAAAAGACTTGTATAATTTGTAACTTTGAATACCTAAAATGAATGTTTATTTTAAAAAATTCTTATAATACAATATTTTATTTTCTTTCTGACAACTCTCCTTTTAGGTGTGAAGATTATGTCTTTTTACCTCAAGGTTGGAGTTATTTTTTTGGTCAAAACTAAAATACCCTTAACTTGAAAAGTGAAACACTAATCTCACAAAATATTGTCAGATATATAAAACAAAAACCTTCCCCAATTGCATTTTTGTTAGCCCAAGATTTCTAAAGTGGTTAATTTATCATGATGATCCCAAACATTATTATAATATGTAACATTGTAAACTTATACTTAATCAAAGCTAAAATTGAGTGTTGTAGATTTATCAAAGAAAACATGAACTCTCAAGTTATAGAGAAGGTATTTCAAATGTCTCAAGCCTACATGAGCCAGTTACTATGATGATATAAGAAGTCTCATGTTGTTGTTCCAGTAAGAAAAATGAAAGACATTTGAAGAAGCTAGACATGAGTCATATCTTTAAAGAAGATCAGAAGATTCTTATTGAAGACCCAAGTTAGTTTTAGAGAAGCATGTGAAAGATCAAAAGATAAGAATGCTTATGATGGAGATTAGCTTGCTCATATCAATTATTAACTTACGAAAAATACACTAATAAGCAGTCTCATAAACGAAAATGAGCCAACTCATGTCATGAATTCAGAATCCTT
This sequence comes from Styphnolobium japonicum, assembly GCA_023212625.1. NCBI lineage: Eukaryota > Viridiplantae > Streptophyta > Magnoliopsida > Fabales > Fabaceae > Styphnolobium > Styphnolobium japonicum. The sequence goes on from JALBWW010000005.1 coordinate 15,859,089, forward strand.
TGTTTTGATATTTAAGCTTCTAAATGACTTTTGGATGACTCCAAAATGATGATAATCATTAGAATGTCTCATACTTTTGTCATAATAGTATAAGACATGCTTGGAAAAGTAGTGAATCATTTTGCAAAAGTAAATGAAAGACATTACACGTTCATGATAATGTCAAAATGCATTTCTACTAAAAGAAATGTAAAACAACAACTTTCAAACTCTCTTTCCTACCTATACCCACCTTTTTTCCAAAGGATTACACACACAAGAAGAAGAATCATTTTGTGCTTTACTCTAAAATCATTTGTAAATTTGTGTTAAACAATCTTTATATATCCAACTCCCTTTAAAAGAGTTTCTACTCTGTTTTCTTCAAAAGCCCGATCAAAGTGTGTTGTTTTATAACTTGGAGAGACTGAGGTTGATCAAAACTACTCAGTTCTAACTTGGAGAAGTTAAAGAGGATCAAAACTACTTATATTTACCTTAGAGAAACTAGGGTGGATCAAAGAGCACTTGATTGATAGTGGAAAATCTCAGCATGGTTGGGGACTAAACGTAGGTTCCACATTGGGGTCAAACCAATATAAATATTTTGTATGCAAGCTCTTAACATTTTTATTTACGTTATCTTACATGCTTGCTTGCTTACTTCCGTTATGTGTGAGTTTGTATTGCCTACGCAAGATTTTATGTTTTCAATATTTAAATATTTATTGTGACTAGTTTGCTAATCTTTCTCATTAGCTAGTTCATCTCTGTATCAGTATTGCATTTGAGTTTGATTTTACAAAAACATTTATTTAGGCTGAACTTAATTCAACCTCCATTCTCAATTCCTCTTTTACCATCAATTTTTTCTATACATATTATCTTAAAAATTAAACTTAAATAAAATACTTAAAGTGACCAAAACCTAACCCAAGTTGGTTTGCTCAAAATTATTTACATCCGCATTCCCATTCCCTGTTGAAAGAAGATGTGATGTATCATCATTTCATATCATAGTTATCTGTGAATGATGAATCTATCCGTTTGTTATTTCCAGTGACGTGCCCCAAACCCCCCACATTATTGACGGAAAAACAAAACTTGGGAGTTGGAATCCCTTCATTTCCCTTCCCACTTCCCACTTCCCTCCCCCTCTCTCTCTTTCTCTTTCTCTCTCTCTCCACCATCACCACCATCACTCACAGTCACACTTTGCTAGTGCTAAATTATGAGAAACAAAACTTGGAGTGCCCTCTCTCTCTCTCTCTCTCACCACCACCACCGCCGCCGCCACTTTGCTAGTGCCAAATTATGAGAAACAAAACTTTTGAGTTGGAATCCCTTCCACTACTCACTCTTTGCCGCCGCCCCCACCACCACCACTCACACTTTGCTAGTGCCAAATTATGAGAAACAAAACTTTTGAGTTGGAATCCCTTCATGTCACTTCCTACTTCTCTCTCTTTCTCTCTCCTCTACCACCACCACCATCCCTCACATTTTGTTAGTGCCAAACTTTGCTAGTGCCAAATTACATACCCTTCCACCTTCTCATTCACACAGTTCTATAAATGACTCTATACTCTGTTCCGTTTTCTAGATATCTCTTGTTTCAATCTCTTTTTTTGATTGATTCTAGTTGTACTGCCTTATAATTATTATCAGTGCTTTAAAAATCAATCTAACCAGTTGGACTGTGAATTGGAAGCTTTACCGATTTTGGTTCAACCAAAGAATCACTCGAACAATTAAATCACAAAAAATTATAAAAACATCGGTTAAAGCGATTAAACTAGTAAAAATTAAAAATAAAAAACTGACCGATTCATTCATTAACTTTTAAATTAAATTTTTATTAAAAAAATAGTTTTTTTAAAAATAAATTAAAAATTTAACTCTTTTAAGAGTTAGATTAAAGATTTTCACTGATTTATTCTTTTTTTTCCACAAAATAAATAGCGACACAATGAAACGGTTTATAATTTTTTTTATCTTTTATATGTATATATATAATATATGATTCAACTACTATACTGATTCAACTTATCAAATCGATTAAACCTTAAACTCTGTTCTCTTATCTATTTCAACCAATTTTGAAAACATTGTTTATTATACCACTAGTTAGATGCTCGTGCATATGTACGCATATTCTTCTTTTATTGTGATGATTGTTTTTGACCTTTTATTTAACTGGCTAATGTAAAAGGAACTGTTCCATAGAAGAAGAAAAGTACATTACCTAACAAAAGTAATAAAATAACAAAAAGGTCCAATAATGGGTAGGATGCGTAGTTATTAAACTCAGTCTCACATCGACCCGGTTGAAGTATTGAGTCATTGAATAACTCATTGAATTGTATATAATTAAATATAAATATAAATATTTAATAAAAATGAAATCACATTAAAAATCATAATAGCATGTATGTCTACATGTATGTTGCCATCCCCAGATTAAACTTCAACACATTACATACGATCAATACCAAGGGTCATTTATAAAAACATGAAGCCAAATATTGGAAAGGCATTCTTGACGCTAACAACGAGTTGGAATGCAAGGTGAGAAAGGTGCACTTCGTGCCAAAGTAGAATAGAACATGTTCAACAAGACAACAATTGTAATAATAAGGGAAAGGATTTTTGAGTGATAAGGGTTAAATTGTAAATGAATATCTCAAAATAAAATAAAAAAAAAGAGAAGTATTCCATTACAAATCCCTTAAATTTGAGAGTATGAAAATTTTGAGGTTTGAGTGGAATGGGGTGATTTTGGTTCTCCTCCTTAATCATTCCACTCCATTATTAAAAAAGCTCTCAAACAATAGATTGAGGTCTTTTTATCACTCCACTCTATCCATCTAAACATAGTCATGTAAATGTTTTGGACCATTTCAACAATAAATAAATTAGGCAATTGGAGAGTTGCTGCCAATGATAAATATCTCCAGGAAAAGCATGTCTACCCGGGTTGCTGGTATGAGAATTCAACATGTAAAATTTCATTAGAAATCAAAACAAAAATGCATATAGAAAAGAAAAGAAAAATGTCAAATATGTATAGGTATTTAAAACTCTAATGCTAACACCAAAAAATGGGATAATGGAAACAGAATCAGAAAATTTAAACTAATTATATCACATGCTATAGCTTTCAATGTGGTCAGAGCCTATCTTCCATAAGCAGCTATATACTGGGAAGTCATTCTTACATAGTCATTTTAGGGAAGCATATCATGTTATCATTAAAGATGCTGTTTCCAGCAGCAAAGTTTTGAAACAGACAACTGAAGACAAAGGAATGAGAAATTGAAATATGATGTCACTTGCCTAAGTGTTACTCTGCAGCTGTCACAACATAAATGGTTCAAACATTGCAAAATTATAATGTGCATAAGAATGACAAAATTAAGTTTATGCTGCAGCCTGAGAATGAAATATCAGCTCCCAACTTGTACATGACAGTTTAGCAGATAAAAAAATCGTATCTTGGCATTAAACAACATAAGGGAAAGTAGTACAATCCAATTACAAACATAAGGAAGCTGATAATGGTAATTCTATATATTTTTGCTTCATTGAAATTACAGCATATTTAAGTCACACCTAAAACATAACATTAATAACAGATTAACAGGCAAACTTGAGCATTTCTCTTTTAAAATTGGCAATCTCAGCAAAGTTTTGAATCCGTTCACTGATAAATCAAAATAAAATTGATTTATTTGAAGTTTTTATTTAATTGATTCCAGTTGTCCTGCCTTATAATTATTATACCATGTGTTGATGTACTGCATATTTCTTCCATTTCTGATTGGCGAATATACCATCAGATATTTGCTGTAGTGATATACACAAGCTTTCTCCTGGCTTGCTGTAATGGCATATAATTCATGATGGATTATTTTTAATCCATTTGCTCTTTTGTCTCCTAACTTAGCACTAATATAATCATCATCAATTTCTTTAGTCTCTGGTGTGCCAAGGATTGGTTATTTGGTAATTCCAATCTTAATCAGATTATATACTGGGAAAATATTATTTGATGAATACAGAATCTGATGAATATTTTACGTCCTTGAATAATTCCCATAATTGACTTGACTGCTTCACTGAGTGGTTTGGGTAAATAGGTTAATTCTTATAATGATGGTGATGGATAAATACATTGGATAAGTCCATAATCACAAAGGTTTTTCCTAGATTTTGGCCCTGATCCCGGAAGGATATTGACTTTATTGATATATTGGTGTGGCAGGGTAGTAATGGTTTTTCCAATTGTTGCTCTTTGGTTGAGACATCGGATAAGGGTGATATTCATTTCAAAAGTCTTTTTGACATATTCTTCTACGGCCTTTTTAAGCTTGGTAGACTATTGATGATCATGAATGATCTCTTGTTGGATTGGGTTTATGACCCTGCTCTACTGTTTTTGTAGTTCCCTATTGGGTCACTATTATTTCCTTGTATCTTCGTGCCAAAGAACTAATTTCGTTAATGGGCTCAAGATTAACTTGGATACCCTGATCTACTTTTGTTATGGGCTCCACTTTAAAGTGGTCACCATTAATTTCGTTTATCAAACCATAAAAGCTTGGCATTTGTGATCTGAGATCACTATTTTCGTTTGATATTCTGGCAAGTTTTTTACCATAAGTTACACTTGGGCCATTGATCTGTAATCACAACAACAAAATAGACTATTTTTTACGGCCGTGGCTATCACTAAAACTAATAACAACCGTCACAAATAATATTTCCCATATTCAGACAACCGTCAACCGTCGCTGAGCGATGTTATAAGTGGTGTCAAAAATAATTATTAGAAGATATCAAACAAGCGTGGAAAACAAATGAAAGCGAATGATCTTTTTTTACCAGCATGGTCGTCACAAATATCCTACATATTTAACAACAGCCAATGGCTGTCACAAACAAGTTACCCAAAAAAAAAAAGACTGTCACAAATACAAATAGATTTTGGTGGTCTTTCCCTTTCAGTTTCCTTTCCCTCCCCTACAAATACAAATACAACTAGAATTCAGTTTCCTTTCCCTACAAGATTAAACTGGACTTGCGGCCTTTTCTTGGTGGTCTTGGGCAGACATCAATCATCCTATGTTATTACTTATGCACTCTAACGAGTAGAGGCACATATATATTTTGATCAAACCAGGTAGGAGTTTGAGGAAGATCAATCTATAAAGAAGTTTTCTTTAAGAAAGCAAATCTCAAAAAACCAAAAAAATTCAACAGCAAGGCCAAATGGCCACAAAATCTTGGTTATTATAAAAACAAGTCTAGAAATCGTTACTTTTACTTTTTAGATCAAATTGATAATTAATTGCATTAAGAACAACCAGATGTCTACCATTTTAAGTATGAAATGCACTGATTCAATCAACCAGACTTGAATAAGCTTTATGGTCAAGGTTTCGTGTAGAGCAGGAAATCAACATCAAGAGAAAGAAAAAAATGGCAATCTCAGTTACATCAGCCATAAATGAAAATGCTCCTAGGAATCATTGACAATATCACATCATGTGACAAATATAATTTGAGTATCAGCTTTGCCTGAGATATTGCTTCTTGTTCTGCAGAAGACATTTGCGCTAGTTGAGCTACATCTTTAAGCTGCAAGATTTTTTTGAAGTCTCAAGCAAAAGTACCAGGACAAGATAAATTATAGAACTGGCACCAAAGCATGTATGAAAGCAAACCTGGTGGGCTTTTACACAATTCCAAATAGGGGTAAGTCAGCAAATAATTTCAAAGGAGTGTTCCAGTAACTTCTCCACTGATTGCCTCTTTGTTTGATATTTTATCAGGCACATAGCAACCATTTCGTTAAAATACTGATCACAACTGGAAATACTTTAATTAGACTACTACTATTATTATTATAAGAAATACATTATAATACAGCAACTATATCTGAATCCCTCATCACTCTCATAAGCCATGACAACTGAACCAAATAAAACCATAACTATAATAATGATGTATCTTATGTAACAATCCAGCCAGAAAGAACACCCATACCTTAGAGAACCTTTTATCACGGTCATAATCAAGTCTTGGAGGGGCATTCTGTATGGTCATTAGAAGAACCTATTTATAAAACAATAAGTCATTGCCCAATGTTATGACTTATGAATTATATCATAAGAACTTGAATTGGACCATTTTCAACATGTGTCTAGACTCCAGACATTTTTTGTTGAAACGCCCAGTTGATGTAAATACCTTCATTGGATGATATTTTGAAAAAGGTGCATGACCATGAGCCAACTCCACTGCTGTAATTCTAAAAGACCAAATATCAGCCCTGTCCAACATTTATGCAATGAAGAACCTCAGCAAGAAGAATAAACTTAGCCCATTATTCAATGAAGAATGAGGTGTATGACTGACTCGCTTGGAATTATAAGAATCTGTGGTTTGCACCTCTCTCCATGAGCATGTGGAGTTTGTCAGGGAGAGGAAAGAAAAAAAAATTATCGAAGTGGATTTTGTAGCAAAAGAAAAGAAAACTGAAGAAAGAAAAAAGTTTGCAGGGTCTAAAGCACTTGTTCAACCATTCCCATACATATCCCACTTGCACCAAATTTCTCTTTGATGGGTTCTCAACCTTTTTTCCATAATTGGGACCTGACCTCAAAATGCAGCTGATACAATATTAGTTCACTTTGCCAATGAGATGCAAAAGAACCTTGTATTGTTTTAACAGTGCAGAATTTAATAATTGAATATTGCATTTTAGACTTTACCTTAGTGTTAGGAAATGGCAGTGCAAAGTAGCATAAATTGCAGTGCACAGTAGCAATTTTGGAACTTAAGATCAGCAACCTCCTTTTTTCAGCTATTTTCTCGAAGATAGTTCTTTTTCTTCTTCTCACCTAATATTTCGTGGATTTTACCTCATGAGAGTTTCACCATGTATAATTTAAGATGACCAACAATTAAAATATTTATTTAACATATACTAGATTACATCAGAAATTTTATGGCTTAAGTAAATGCTCTAGTATTCTCTGGAATCATAACGAATCACACAACCTATGTATAATTAAATCTAAACAATTAATTTGCACAAATTAAAGCCAGAAATTTGTGATGAATCAATTCATTAGAAAACTCAGATAAGAAGCACCCCATCTCAAAAAAATGCATAAATGGGTAAGTGAAAATTTTCACTCTCAGAAACCACAACACCACAAAACAGAGACTTTCAAACTGCATCTTTAATGTCAATTCTTTTTTTTTTATACACAGATATTATGGAAACCAAACAAGGCATAAGGTAAGAGAGTTATCAAAAAATCTCATGTTTACCTGTTCTGGAGCACCTTTGCTTGATCAATGCCCAGTTCCATCAGAATCAATGTGATAGAACCCGCTATGAGATTATAGGAAAAATGGGAAAATCCCCTTTGATTACAGTGACTATGGCAGAACTTCGAGGGTCTGCACCTCCCAATGCCCAAAGGCCCCAATCCTATTTAATTCTCCAGATCCCCCCTCTCTCAGTCTCTTCTCTTATTTATAGGCAACATGCCTTTTTCACTTAACTAACTCCCTAACTCATCCTCTAACTAACTAACTAACTTTACTAACAGGCCTAACCCTATTAAGGCCCATATCTAACAATACTCCCCCCCTAAACTTTCACCTTGTCCTCAAGGTGAACAACTGATTTGTTTGGCTGAAAACAAAAGTCCTGGGCAACAAGTGTCGTAGCTAAAGGTGGCCGAAATCTGAATGTTTCCACCAGGGTCCCAAGAAGCTACTGCAAACAGAGGTGGTTTTCTTTTGAATGGCCTTTGCCATTTTATTCCCCTGTTGGTTGTCCTGAGGGGTGGTTGCTCAAGACGATGCAAATGCTTGCGTAACATTTTAGCATAAATTTCCTTTAAAATAGCCTCCTAGTACTCAACCACCTTTGCTGTACCAGTATGCATCTTTGACTCAATATGCACCCGTAAAGCCTCCAATTCTGCATGTCCTTCCCTGCAACAGCCTCTTCACATCTGGCTCAACACTGGAATGCAGACCCCTGTCTTCTGCAAGCAGCTCAGCAAGAGGTTCTTCTCCCCGCACCCTAGCTTGATCAAGTGCATCCCATTGGCCTTCTTTGATTCCCTTGTCTTCTCCAAGTCTCCAGATTCCAACAGCTTCACCAAGCCTTGCTGTTGTCATGTATGGTTCAAGAGTTGGTATGACCATGAGATATTGCATTGTGGGAACAAAAGTCTTCTTTTCTTGCTGGTGAAGAAGAGACCTTATTGGATGACCAATATCCTGCAGAGACTTTGATGATTTCTTCATCATAGCTAGAGTGCTGCTAAGGCAACCTGAACGCTGCGTTAAAACCCATTCGACAAGCCAATCAAATTCACCTCTGTCATTGCATATGACAAGCGCATGTTCTTTACCCATCAAGGTTTCACGATCTATGAATACTTGGACCAGATGAAGAAATAACCAACCAAGTTGCCCCGACTCTTGCACTTTGTTGTTGATACAGTAGTTTGGAGTTTTCCCCTGCAACACCCACTTCACGTCCGGTTCACCATTGGAGTGCAGTAGGTTTAATTCATCAGATCCTTCTTCATTGTTTATGCTGGGCCATGGCCCAAAATCCACTGCTGCGGTAACCATTGGGTGCTTTCTTCCCCTTTGGTGTGAGCCCATACCTCTTTCATTAATGAGTTGGGCTTGGCCCATTTGTTGTAAGTGAGGGACCAGGTCTGTCCTAGCATCAACCTTCAACCTCGTCCTGCACAGGCTAGCCCCCACCGTCAGCCATGTTATCCCAAACAACTCGCCACCCTCTTCCTCTGTTTCAGTTTGGGAAGGTTTTGACGATAACGCGATGGTGTCTTGTCGCACCTGCCACGTCACGAGCAGCCTTGAATCTGGCGGTTCTAGTGGTGGAGGTCTGAACGGCACCCATGAGATCCAAAGCTCAGTCGCAGAAGTTGACCCATCTGCCTCTATGGGCAATTGTGAGTCCAGTGGTTTCGGCGGTGGTGGTGGGTTGACCGGACTTCTCAAAACCCAGAGTTTGGTGGTCATTGCAGACCACTTTCGCTCTTGTACAGCCACTGTGCAACCCAGTGGATACCAATTCTCCATTTCACCTCCTCGGTCAAGACTACGTGTCTCTTCTACCGGACTTTCGTCCTTCACTTCATAGTCCCTCCGCTGCAACCTTGCATTTCTTCCCACTTCTTGATCTTCTTGCTTCTCAGAACACCATGCTACCACTGCCCCACTCTGATCTTCCTTGGTCAGCATCATATCTCCTTCCTCAAAATCATCAAGCTCTTGTGCCAATATTTTTTCTTCTCCCCATTCCTCAGAACAATGGAGTTTCTTTTCCTGCTCACAGCCTTGGTTCTGAGGCCTTTCTTTTCCTTCCTCTTTGTGCTCTGGTTGGAACTGTTGCACGAGCTCTTCACGTTTCCTTTCGAACCATTGTGGACACGTATGGCAAAAGGTGTCCCATGAAATTTTTTCAGTTCTTGGCTCCACTGTTTCTGTTCTTGGTTCTTCATATTCTTGGGTTGGCGGCAGAACGTCCCTGTACTCTGGTTTAAAGCACCATAATAGTGCAATATGGAATTTCAACCAAGATGCACCTAGATTTCGCAAATTCCACCATTGACACCAAATAAGAGCTCTTCCCGTCACCGCCTTTACTGCTTCTGCTAGCCGTTTCTCCTCAGGTGTCCTCCTTGCATCGAAGTATCGTTCGATGTTTAACACCCACCAATAAGCATCATCACTCCCATCAAATATTGGAATCTCCATTCTGTTGACTACCATAGCTCCAAGATCGGAGCTCTGATACCAGTTGATAGAACCCGATATGAGATTATAGGAAAAATGGGAAAATCCCCTTTGATTACAGTGACTATGGCAGAACTTCGAGGGTCTGCACCTCCCAATGCCCAAAGGCCCCAATCCTATTTAATTCTCCAGATCCCCCCTCTCTCAGTCTCTTCTCTTATTTATAGGCAACATGCCTTTTTCACTTAACTAACTCCCTAACTCATCCTCTAACTAACTAACTAACTAACTAACTAACTAACTAACTAACTTTACTAACAGGCCTAACCTATTAAGGCCCATATCTAACACAATGTAGGTTAGAGTGGTCCTCTTGTCTACAGGATTGAATGGAAGGAAATGGACCTCCCTGATACCAGCTCATGCCTGGCCAATTCACATTAAAATTAATAAATATGTAGCTTTATCCCAAATTCAATATAATTTTTTTCCCTTTATACTTGCCCCAAAAAGGGATTGTTTCGGCATATTTACCTCCTTTGGGTCAGCAAGCATCCCAATAATTGCATCTATGGCATCTTGATTTTCAGTCCTAGAAGCCCTTGCTGCAAGAAGGTTAACATAATCCTTCTCAACACCCTTAGCAAACACCTCAATCAAGTTTCTATCAACACTTAGCTTATTTAGGGTCAGAGTTCCAGTTTTGTCACCGCAGAGGGCGTCCATCCCTGCCATTTCCTCAATAGCTGTCATTCATTTTGTAATTGCACCTTGCTAAGAAAGCCTGTGAGAACGAATAGCCATCGTAACAGACAAAACAGTTGGCATGGCAATTGGAATTCCTTCCAATCAAGAGAACCATTAGATTGTGAATCCCATCCATGTACTTGCAGTGTTGTATTGGGTAAACAACTATGAGCTCAATGACTATTCCAACAGCAATTGAGCATATGCGGAAATTACCAATTGCTGTAAGGACTTTCTGAAAGTGCCCAACTTGGTTGGTGCTGTCCACTAGATGAGCTGCTTTACCAAAAAAACTGTGCACATCAGTAGCAATCACAACTGCTTCTATCTCACCCTTCTTAACAGATGATCTAGAAAACACTTCATCGGAGGAACTCTTTTGTCGCAGGAAGAGACTCTACAGTTAAAGCACACTGATCAACACTCAAAGGATCACCCTCGAGAAGACCGACATCAGCAGGAATGATATCTCTACTTGGACCAAAATTGCAGCATCTTGTTTAGTCCATAGGCCATCTCTGAGAACCTAAAATTTATTTGCAAGAAAAAGTGAACAAACATTATATATATATATATATATATACACACAACCGTAAATAATGCACGCAGTTTGTGGATAAAAGTATTAGACCTTGGTCTGGGAGCTAAGCCAGCCATAAGTACTGCAACACAGCAGCATTGCCAACATTATTTTCCTCAATAAAACTGATTGTAGGGCTAATCACCAGTAGAGCAATGATACCCACGAAATCCTGCCAATCTGGAAGCCTTCCTCCCCCATTTGCCCAAGCAATAGCCATTATAGCAGCAGCTTCCGTGACCCAAGATAAGGGGTACCACATAAAACCCAAGAACTTCAAAACTTTGCTCTCCTGTTCATGAAGCAAGAAATCGTTACATGCATTCAATATGAAGCAAAAATAAACTCTAGGACTGGGAGAAACTGCAATGTGAGTTTGTGAAACAGACCTTTTTCTCTTCCAATTTGTTTGGTCCAAAAGCTTGAATCTGACTGGCTCCTTCGTCTGATGTCAGACCTGATTTTGAACATTTCAGCTGCTCAAACACTTTCACTTTCCTGGGGACAAGGTAAATAAGGTAAGAGAGTTGTCTACATCATTGATAGACAAATTGACAGAGGAGGGGTTGCACAGCAATAGCATATATAAAAATAGAACAAAACAAAGCCTAGCTATGCTATCTATATAAGGTACCAAAATAGGTCAGAGACTACTCAGAACAAACAATCTCTTCCTGCGTGTCTTTGCTGGGTTGAAAATAGTATAGACCTTTCAAAAACACTAAGGTTGGATAGACTAGATTCTTCAGAAATAATGCATTTGATGAAATGATAACAATAGATTCCTCTTATCAAATAACTCATTCAATGATAACAAACAGAAAATCACTACCAAAAGTATCATACAAATCAATGAAATTAAGGGAGAAGAACACACACCCATCAATCTTCAATCTCAATGTGTATTTATAGTGGCATCTAAACCTCTTTAAGAACACGGATGGAGTGTAATATCACACAGTCAAGAAACTTGCATTTCTTTATGGGCGGGCGCTTATCAATATATGAATACAGGCTTGTAAATTCAAACAATTCAGAACATATCACTGAAACCCACAGATATAAATATAATTAAGACATTGGCTAAAAAAATTTCAAAAGTAAAATTAGAAGTTACAGAAAAGGATGCAAAACAGCAATACAAGGGGCTGTGTGCTAAACAACAAACATTTGAGGCAGCATTGATTATTAATTTCCCTGACATGACATCCAGAATCCATAATATTTTGAAACTCAAGTCCATGCTTGCAAAGTAAATGAAGAGGAACACAAACAGATATCAGCGGCATTCTTCAAAACAAGGCAACCCCCAATATAATAAACAAAGTTCACATCATGCTGGTTTACGAATAGAACCATTCCCAATATTACATAAAAGAAATGCTAACAAGTCATCATGGAACCAGCAGACGAAAACCTGAGAAGTCTAATACCCATTTTATCAAACACCGCACATGCAACATCAATTTTAGAAGTGAGATTTTCTATATTTCATTGAAAATTAACAAGCTGAGAACCATAATCAAATTCGCAAAATAATCATCCAAAAATTAATTGAAAAAAAAAAAGGAAGAGTGTGAGATCAAAGAGAGCACAAATATTGCAGTCATGCCCAAATTTAGGAAGAAAGCATTAAGACTTGAAATCAAATACACACATAACCAATCAAATAACAAAATAATGATTTGGAATCACTGATTCACTCCTCACCACTTCACCGAAGAAGCACGGCACGTAAGCAGACTTTGTGAATGAGCAGTGAAACCCTTGAACATTAAACAGTCCTTGACCCACTGCGCTCACACCCACTCGGAAATAGCAACTTATCTGAGAGAAGAGAACTTGTCTATGAGAATTTGATAGCTCGAGTCTTTCTTTTTCATTTCCATTTTGTTATCTTTGGTGGGAATCATCATAGAATTTAATTTGAACTCAATTTGTGTGTATAATTTTTTTACGTTGTAATTCAATAATGTACTGAGATATAATTAAAAAAGTTAAATATAAGTAAAGAAGTTAAATTTTTTAAATAATTATTATGATAATTATATCTTTTTAATAATTTAATAATACATAATTATAATTTAAAATACACGATAGATAAAAATTAAACTCATCCTCTCGTAATGTCATTGCTTTTATTTGGATCGAGATGCCTATATGTTGTCATGATGCCCATTTCCTTTATGCGGAAGGGTCAACATTATTTCTTAGTTTTTCTTACTATTATTTCCTTGCTTTTATTTGTCTATTTGCCCATTGTTGCCTTGTTCAGTAAGATTTATATGGTGAAATGATTGAATTTGCATATGAGCATTTGCTATTATTTTATTAGATAGTAAGTTTCCAAAGAATAAATGGTCGGCAGCACTTGAGTAATTTTCATTCCTCTTCCTGTTTCACATGATTTCACAAAAAGCATTTTTTTTAAGATTTAACTATTATTGTTTTTCTTTGTCTACTTAGTGTTTATTTTAATTGTAATTATTATTATTTATTTTAAAAAAATTATACATATGATTATTATTTTCTCTTTTTTTTGGAGGTGTATATATATATATATGGTATTCTTTGCACGACTGCGAATACTAATCCTTCGAAGTACGGAGACTAATTCCTTGAAGTACTAAAATTCACTTAAAGGATTGACTTCTCCCAATATATGTTCTTCCATATACATGAGTCAGGAATCGAATCCCTAACCACATACGTAAGGAGCCTAAATATCTACTACTTCTGTCACACCATGTTGGTATATATATATGTCCATTCTTTTTGGAGTTAATAAAATACTAGTTTTATTTCTTTTTCTATTATCCATCACCTGTTCCCGTATCATTTTCAAAGATCATCTATAAATTTATTATCCCCTTGTGAATAATTTTTCTCATTGTAACAATAAAATTATTTGGTTTACCAATTTTTCACACGTAGTCTTATTTTTATTCATGGTTGGAAAATTGATTTTAGACTTTTTTCTCTTATTTAATTGTGCGTTATTTGTTATCATTTGATTATGTTTATTAAAATACATTTCAAAAGTACAAGAAAATGTGTAATTCACTGGTAAATAATTTTGCTAATTGTTAACCTAATAATCATTTACGTAATAGTTGATAATGCTGATTATATAGTCTTGTGCCATTTTCAGTGTTGTACAAGTTCATAAGAATTTATGGTATCACTTTGTGCTGTGTTAGATTCCATGCAATGTGAATTTAATTTAATAAAAAATAGTAATTAATTATTTTTAATGAATTTTAAAACCCTTGAAACCATTGATTTTTTTCTTATTTAAAATTAACCAACTTTTAATTTGTAAATATTTGTCTTTAATTTGTTTTTAAATATTTGCTTATGTATTATTTTATTATTTAAATGGGTAAAATAAGTATTATTAAGATTATTAATAATTTACACAACTAGCTTTAAGGTAATCGTTTTAAGACAAATGTATGAAGGATCTAGTAAAATTAAGTTGCTATCATTATGATTAGATTCCTGAACCTAAGTTCTCATTAAATAGAATTTTTTAATTATTTTTTAATTAAATAAAAATTAATGATGACTTCTAAAAAATTTTCAAATTTAATTACCTCTCGCATCGCGTCGCCTTCTGAGTAAGTTGTGACACTCACCATGCTTCGTAGCGATAAACTTTAATGTTTGTCAAGTCTAAGGGTTATGTATTCAAATAGTTATTGCATCATGTTTACATGGCATGGTGTATGGAATTTTATCATGTTATGGTATATGGTCATAGGGTAATATTTTCTAGAAAATTATTTCCTAATAAGATAAGTTATTAGGTGTGATGTCATTATATTGATAGGCAATTGGTATTTTTAGTATATAATTACCTATTTGTAATGCTATATTTTCAGCATAATATTCTAATTGGTTTAAGGATTTTCTAAATCCAAAAACATTGATATGATGTGTTTTATTGTTCTTTCATAATTCTTTTGGCAAGACATTTTGTTTTAAAACGTTAATTTGTGCTCCAGTATCTACGAGTGCATGATAATTTCTACTTTGGTATTGATCATAGAATACTTTTACTGGTGTGTACATAGTCTTTCCTGTAGTTATTTTATTCATATTCTAGGAATAACCATATTCTCATTATTTACCGTTATGATAATTCTATCATTTTGTATTGTTGATGATTTTGTTAGGTTTAAAAAGTCTGTCCCTAGTAATAAGTTTGTGCTAACTATTTTATCTTCTTCTACATGAATCTTTATTTCTAATTCATTTCTTCTATTAAATCTTAGTTTTATAGTAATATATTCTTTAATAGTATAGATGTTTTTATTATGGTCATAATCTTGATAAGGTTTATCTAATTTTTTCGTTTGCATTACTAATGATCTTCTGGTTGGTATGTGCACTTGTGTCTAGTAAAGCTTTTAATCCATGCCAACTTCCTCCTATATTTGTTTCTATCATTATGTAATATTGAGTTTCATTAATTTTGATTAATTCATTTTTCTATTTTGGATTTGTGTCTTGAAGATTGTCCTATTTCTAAGGTTCTATTTCCAAATTTTATTTATGGTATAGTTAATTTGTTCTATTTCTAAAAGGTTTTTTGCTTGTGTAAAATCCATTTGTATATATTTCGGTATGGTTATTTCACTATTTTCTCTATAGGGTAAGAATTTTGGGCTTTTTGACCCTTTACCCCTAATTTTTAAATGATTATTGAAATATCTTTCTTTCCAAATTAATTACCAATCTATTGTCATTTTTGTCATGCTGACATTATTATTATTTTTTTGACTTCCTTGTTGGTCACACCAACATGGGAAGCGTGATCCACATGAAAACGCTCAAGCAAATGGCGTGACAACGTGTCTAATACTAGACGTGTCAACATTTTCACATGGATCACCCTTCCCATGTTGGCATGCTTATCACATTGGTGTGACCCATTCGAAACCCTATTTCCCTTTTCCTTCTCTTCCTTCTTCCTTTCTCCTCTCTTCTTCTCCTCCTAGCTGCCTCCCACGCACAACACCTTCGTCAGCTCCTAATCATCATTTTCTCTCCACTAGAAGCATTTCTTACCAAGGTTTTCCCTATATTCAGGTAAGGGTGTTCAAATCCAAACAAAATCGAACAAAATCGAAAAATCGAACTGAAAAAACCAAAAACTAATTAAAACCGAACTTTTTTGGTTTAATTTGGTTCTTTTTTTAAAAAATCGATCGGTTTGAATCGGTTTTCGATTCCAATTTTCAAAACCGAACCAATCCAAACCAAACCGATTAAAATATCATATCATATATATACATATTTTAAATAACTTGGTATGTGTTGTTGAATATCTTCAAAGCTTTACTTTTTTATCTTGTTAAAATTATTCATATTAATGATTTCAAAATAACATATATCATTTAAGGTATATGCTCACTTGATGGTTGCTTTCTTTGGTAATTATGACTAGAAGTTTTGGTTTATGTAGCTGAAAATAAGTTTAAAATTTTAGATTTTTATTATATGATTGTACTTGACTATTACACTAGAAGTTTGATCACGATTGTATTTGATCATTATACTAGAAGATTGTTAATTTTTGTTTAAATGAGTTGTTGTTTGTTTTAAATGAGTAAATATGTTATTTATTGTATAAATAGACTAATTATCTTTTGGGCCATAAAAAAGCAAAGGAATAAGATTATTTTTTTAAATTGTCAAAAACCGAAAAACCGATCCAAACGAAACCGATTAATATCGGTTCGGTTTGGTTCGGTTTCTAAATTTGAACCAAACTGATTGGTTGTCTATATGAGAAAATTGATTGGTTTGGTTCGGATGACTTTACCCCTTAAAACCGATCCAAACCAATCCGCGAACACCCTATATTCAGGTATGGACTCTATGCTTTTCATTTACTTGCTGAAAAATGATTATTTTTAAGACATGTAATGTTTAATTTTTGTGTGGATGTATATTGGTTAAGTTTTAGAGATGATATTTAATGTCTATATGGTGTATTTGTAATGCCTTTATGTTGTTGAGGTGGAGAATATGATATATGTATATTGTATATTTTGTAATGCCTATGTGTTGTTGTGGTTGAGAATATGATATGTTTATGGTGTATATTGTGTAACTCCTATATGTTGTATATTTGTTAGTTTTATTTGTCTAAAAATTTTAAATTTTTGTTCAGAATAGCTCAAAATAGGAAAACTCATTCTTGTGCTAATTTTCTCAAATGGGAGAATGTATGATGGTCATTCTTCCAAGTCAATCTCAATTAAACGGGAAACTACCATAAGTGGTTTAAAGAGGAGGATTCATTCAAAATTGAAACTTCAATCAAACCAATCAGTGTCAAGGATTGTGTATTGATTCCCATAATGGTGCAATGTCTTGAGGTGGATATCACTTCTATTAGAAGATGATAAAGATGTTGCCTGTATAATCAATAGTTATAAATAATATCCTAACCTTGCTTTGATGCAAGTGTTTTTTTAGGTGGAAACTATTAAAGATCATGCCAGTGTTAAAACTCCTTGTGAAACAAGATTTAAAGTTAGACTTTCCAGAAATACCTCATCATATCCCATCAACACTCAATTGTTTATGACTCATGATAATCTGATACATCAACATCAAGAAGTTAATATTATTGAGCTTCATGAGCCTTTCCACACTTCTTACATTGCTAAAGTTACTCCTGTTGAGCAATCTAAGCCTTTGAACATAGATCATGTTAGTTGTGGAGACCATGAAGGGAGATCATTTGGGTTGAACTTAGAAAGTGAGAATCCAATGATGAGAGATGCATTATCTGATACCTATTAAAGATGAAGGAATGTTACCTGAAAGTGATGATAGTGACACTGACATAAAATGAGACTTTTATACAAATGAAAGCTTAGAAGAAGAAGGCCCTTCAAGACTAAACATTCTAGTGATGCCTTCTTATCCATCATTTATAATGCCTCCACATATTCATGCACCTCCAGTCACAACTGCTCCAATATCTATTTTTATGCCTTCATCTCCTATGTTCTCAAATACCAATTGGGATGTTTTGATGACACCAAATGTGTTTTTTGAATTAGTTAGACTTGATACATGGAGTTCATCAGAAAAACTATATGTTGGCTTGAAATCCCCCACAAAAGATGCTATGCACTTGGATCTTAAACATTACTCACTTATAAGATATCAGAGCTACAAGGTTGAAGAGTCTGATAGCCGAAAAATAAATGTTAAATGTCTTAGATTTGGTAAAGGTTGTAATTGGAGATATATGACCATTCCGCCTATTGGAAAGGTTGTTTTGATCGTACCACAATTCCTAAATATGATCATACCTTATAAAAAAAAACATATCATTAAAAATTTAGGTGATGACTAATCCAATCAATCAGTTGAATCACCTCAACTTCAAAAGATGTTCTAGAGTCAAACAGAATAGCTTATTTAACAGCTTTCCTCATCCTAGCTATCAGATAGAAGCATTGACAAGAGTTTATGGCAAGATGCCTCTTTTCCATAGCATGACTCCAAGCCCTTTTTGCTGAAAAGAGAACCACATGAAGAAACTTATTGCAAACCAAAAAATAATTAATATAGGACAAAAATAACAAGATCATCCTGATAAAGTGTTGCGGACTAGATCTACAATTACAATCAATGTCGCTATGGACGAACTTAGGCAATATGCATAACTCACCGTGGATGGGTTGCATGAGGAGTTCGTTTGTTGACCTTGCGATAATGAAGATCAGATGTGCAAGCTTCGAACTAGTAGGGTAATTTCATGTACAATATAAGTCCTTCTTATCAAACTTGATATTTGGCTTCCACTTTCGCCGTTTCAGATAGAACTCTTAAGTTGGTTAAACATCGCCCCTTCGCAAATGCATCCGAACTGTTGAGCATTTTTTAGGAGTTTTGAGATCTTCTGCAACTTCCTCGAGCTTCAATTGAAGCTTCATGTTTTTTGAGACTCTTGGAGCCTTATGAGTCCTCATACATGGACTATAAGGAACACTACTTCTAAGTTGAAGGCACTCTGGGGACCCGTCCCTTTTTCCTAACTGTCGAGAATGACCCCAGGTTCCCTATCTACTAGAGCAAGGACCTGAATAGGGTCAAACTGATGAAATATAAAGAATTGCCTTTGGAAGATTGGCTAATAGTCAATGTTCTCGAGGCAATGGGTAAGATCAAGTGTTTCGACTTGATTAATAAGTCTAGAGAGGCATTGGTGACTTGGCTCAATAAGTTATTCTTCCTGATTTTCCTTACATTTGATTGTATATAATTATTTGGCCACTGTTTTGACCTTATTTTATGCATGTGATTTTGCAGGTGGTTTGGCTCCAAGATCTCTACTCAATATTCTCAAGAAGTGACAGAAGAATGTTGCTAAAAGTGGAGGTGACGCTCCCGCACAAGTGAACTTGGTTTCTTTGACCGAGGTTTCACCCAATCCTCCCACGACCCCTAAGCAGAGAGCCTCAAAGAAATGTAAAATGGTACTTTTGGCTGGAGGTGAGATGGCCAAGAAGCCTTGGCCCGCTAACGCACCTTCTCAAGTGGCATAGCCCGTGGTTCCCGAGATTCCTCTCCTTAGGGAAGCCTTAGCCTTTGAGGGCTCGTCCGAGAGTTTTGCAGTTTTGCTTTAGGATCGCAGATTTAAACTGGACGAGTTCATTAACTTATTCATACACAACTCAGATGATCAAGAGTTGCACCACCGCTACACAGTTGAGAGGATTCTGAGGGAAAGGAAGTCATATGCCCTCAAGCTGGTGAGTCTACTTCAATCTGCTGAGTTTGAATTTAATGCCACTAACAAGTTGGCCGAGGAGGTCCCGCACCCTTCACCATATATGTTCTGAGCTGGAGATTTCCCTAGCACGAGTTTGACGTGAAAGGGCAAGCTCAAAAAGAAATGGATGCCCTGGGGAGCAAACTAAAGGCATCAGAGGCACTAAAGAAGCAACGCTTTGAGTTGGAGTCAGCAAAGGCTAAGCTCAAGGCTAAGGTTTCTTTATTCTGTCAACATATGGACTCGGAGCATGCTAGGTTCGACGCCAAGAAGAGGATATGGAAGCCGAAGAAGAGGGACTTAGTGGCAAATTGGGATAGAGCCGTTCGTGACTCTTTCCAAAATGCCTTGGACCAAATCATCCTTCTATACTCCTGACTTGGATACATCATCCATAGGCCCTTACCAGGAAGTCCATGATGACAAGATCGTGGTTGTTCTCAATAATGAAGATGAAGAGGTCAACACGGGGTGAAACAATGGTGAAATCGATGAACAAGGAGTAGAAGGAGAATAAATCAATGTTACTTGGCAGGATTAAAAGCTTACTATTTTCCCTTTGTAATTTTGACTTGTAATTCCTTTTATCAATGAATATCTTTTGAGTAATTTTCTTCAGCTATTGTTTTAAGTTTCTTTCTTTATCTTGGAAATGGTTATAAGTCAGAGCAAAGTCCTCTGTCGTATTTGGGTTAGTGTGAGTTATGGTAAATCGGTCAATGTTACCAAAGTCCTTTATTTAATACCATTGTGTCTCGAGATGACTTTGATCATCTTAGTGGAGATACTTCATTTAATACCTCTACATCTCGAGATAACTTTGGTCATCTTGGTGAAAATACTTTAGTTTATACCTATGCGTCCATCCTGAGATGACTTTGGTCATCTCGGTGGAGATACTTTATTTAATACATCCTGTGATGGCGATCAGGTGCATAGATCAATATACTGAGTGGTGGTAAATGTAACTCAACACGTGTAACTAAATAACCTCATTTATTGAAGATGAAAGCCATACTCCGAATAACACATCGGCGTGATATTCATTACATATTAGTGCTCTAGTGCATTTATTGAATGGTAAATACATTAAAGAAAATGACTATAATGAATAAAATGGAAGAAGCCTAGCTATAGTATTTTCATATGTTGGATGAGCTCTAGGTCCTAGGAATCAAATCACCATTGAGTATTGCCAACTTATAAGTGCCTTTCCCGAGATTATTCACGATTTGGTAGGGGGCTTTCCTAATTTAGTGCGAGCTTGCCCTCGGCCGAGTTCTTGCCCCCAATATCTGCCCTTTTGAGAACAATATCGTTTGGTTTGAATCTTCTCAATTGCACTATGGTGTTATATCTTTTAGCCAGTTTCTTTTTAAAAGCCACGTCGCGAATGTGTGCCATTTCTCGAACCTCATCTAACAAGGCGTGATTGAAGAGCAGTAAGGTTTCATTGACATATGGTTCAAACGAGGCTCTTCTTGTACTTGGTTCTCCAAATTCAACTAGTATCATGACCTCTGCCCCGTAGGTTAGCCTAAAAGGGGTTTCTCGAGTGGCTAAGTGTAGAATGGTGCGATAAGCCCAAATGACACTCGGGAGTTCCTTTGTCCAATTTCCTTTAGCTTGGGCTAGCCTCTTCTTCAATTCATTCATAATCACTTTATTTGCGACCTCTGCTTGTCCATTTTTTCGAGGGTGCTCCACTCAAGTGAATGAAATAACCAAGTGAAACACAAGAATGAGGGTTGAATTATGTTTCTTAACCTTTTTGGAAAACTTTTTCTTAACTAAATTTCAAACAAGGATTCTGTTGAAATTTAATAAGTAATGGACGAAAAGAAAAGTTTCTCAGTCCGTTGGACGCAGCGAAGGTTTTTATGAAAAAAAAACTTTGGACGCAGTTAAAAGGCTTTAGGTTTAACTTAAAAAACTTTGTTAGGAAAACAATGACAATCCCCAGAGTTAGTGAATAAAATAAAACACAAGTAGAGGGAAGAGAAGCTCACACCAGATGTTTATACTAGTTCACTCTCACAACCCGAGAGCTACGTCCAGTCCCTTCAACGAGAAGGATTTTCCACTAATCTTCACAAAGATTACAAGTATTCTCCACCTCTTCAAGTATACAAGTATTCTCAAAACCTCTTCAGGTTCTACCAAACAAGTATTCTTTTATACACAACCTCTTCAGGCTAAAACAAATAAGTTAAAGTAAAGGATGTTGAAAATAACACTTGAGATTAACTCACAACAGGTAAGGATAAAGAATAATTCTCAAGAAAAAAAACTCTATACAAGAGTGTAAAGAATAGGAAGAATGTGAGATTTGATTCTTTTTCACGTAGAACTTGTCTACCCTATTCTTTCTTTAAAGACATTTATATTTATAGGCAACAAGCATTTAAAGTTGTCTTCATAAGCTTCTTCATCCAACGAAAACATTTATTATCGTTTTGAGTAGCATTAAATGCATAAGTTGATATCGTGTTGAGCTTCTTCTGAAAAGCAACTTTGATTATCAAAGACTACTAAGAACATGATATCTTAATTCTGATTTATCTGAGTGCGCAAAAAGTTCCTTGTTGGCTGATCTTTGTAGTTGTTAGAAGTGTCAACATCATAGCATAGTTGACTTCTTTTTACCGCGTACTTTGTCAGAGGTCTCTTCAGTATTTAATGATTAACAGTTCTTATATTTGAATTCGAGTTTTGGGCGAATGCTTGAATCTGAGCTTTTTATGAAAACATTTGATGATCCAATATAATATAATAAAGTAATTGAGAGTATATTGGACGTATACCAGTTTCAGTCAAAACAGGAATTATATTGGGCGCACGCTAATAGAGATTAGTCAAAAATCGAGTTTCCTTATCAGAGTATTATCAACATATTCTTAAGCAAGATAAACATTACTTTATGTTATACACTGGTTAAATGAAACATTATTTGTTCATTCTTCTTTAATACCTTTGATATCTTCAAAACTTTGTGGGGTTCAATTCTTTGAACTACTTTGATTCCAAATTCAATTTCTCAATATATCTTTGGTTTCACCAGTGAAGTGTAGGTTAATGTGAAAGTTTGTGTAGAATTCCTTGAACTTCCTGTCAAAAAAATGAGTTAGATTATCAATCACAAAAGATTCAAGAGTCCCGAACTTGCAGATGATGGACTTCCAAATAAATTTCCTTATTCTTTTTGAAGTGGTGGTGGCTAAAGGTTCTGCCTCAATCTACTTGGTGAAGTAGTCTACCACGACCACTAAGTACTTGAGTTGGCCTAGGGCATACCTCATTTGTAGAAAGGCCCTGGGTGGTTGAAGCTTCGAGTTCCTCAATGGGTCTTGTGTGGAAATGGGTGAACTTTTGGCACTTCTCACATTTTATTCACATATGCGGCCGTGTCTAATTTTAGGGTTGGCCAATAGTATCCTGTTTAGAGTATCTTCCTAGCGATGTGCTTTGCTTCTTTTTCTTTGGGTGAAAGTTTCCCATTACAAAAATACATTATAATTGGGGTCTAGTCGAACCCCTCTTACTCATTCATCACTGTAAACATCTCATTTTGTCTAAGTCACTTTTTTTAAAAAAAAAAATTATTAGAACATTAAGAAAAAAGTAAAAAAAAATTTTAAAAAGAGTTAATTAACATATAAAAATAATTAAAATTAATTAAAAAATTAAAAGAAAGAAAATTAAAATATATATTTTTATTTGCCAAAGCTCTTACTCACTTGGCCTAATCACCAAACCCACTAACCCAACTTGTGGATCTATCAACACTTATTTCATCTTAAGTCCAAATCCACCACTAATACATAACCCATCACTCATTGACCCATACCTACTGCCCAAAGGATCCTTAATCAAGACCAAACTCAACCCACCTAAATCCAGCCCAAATCACCATGACCCAAATAACCCATATCCATTCCAAACCCAATTGTCCCACAAGCACATTGATGCTCTCATCTTCACGCACGTACATACACTTTCTCCATGCCTCACCCTAGCATTCACTTCACCCGTGCAAACTAAACACACACAAATCAGTAGGTGTGTTTACTGTCTTGCTTCAACATTCCCTCACCCTAAGCCTAAACCACACTCACACGTACACTCTTATCTCACTCACTCTACCTTACTTCGTGTGCACCACTCTCACCCTCCTCTCCATTTACTTGCCCTTTTCTTCCTATTCACAAAATGATAGCTCCTTGTGGCAAGCGTCTACACGCGTGGTCAAGAACACACCATGTCCAACAGGCACAGGGGATCTTCGCACGATCCTAATGACTTGGGGAATTTTTAATGGGAAAATGACCCTCACGTTCGGTGTGCTTACAAAGTAAAACGAAATGGCTTGTGTAGAAAATACATCTCTCTTTGGTTCATAGGATGTTAAATGTACAAGCTCAATAGTCTAAAATAGCCTTCATTGTATTTCCCAAACCTGTCATCCCTTGTAGTTCATTTCTTTCTTACCGGCTAGCTTGTTTTATCCTACTCACACACTCACTCAGCCTCAGTAGCAGCCATGGGTGAGGTCTCTATTGTAGCAATTGGGGTCGATTGTTGAACAATGTCTTTGTCCTCCATCCAAGGTTTTTAAAACCGGACCGGACTGGTCAGTCCAATCGGTCGGACCGTGACCTGTATGCCTGCTTGGTTCGGTTAGCCCCCAAAAATCGT
Organism: Styphnolobium japonicum; assembly: GCA_023212625.1. Taxonomy (NCBI): domain Eukaryota; kingdom Viridiplantae; phylum Streptophyta; class Magnoliopsida; order Fabales; family Fabaceae; genus Styphnolobium; species Styphnolobium japonicum. The sequence continues at coordinate 15,883,694 of JALBWW010000005.1, forward strand.
TTAAGTTATTGACCCGTTCGAGAACCGGGATGAACCAGTGGCTCGGATGAACCGAACCCGGTTTTGAATAACCGTCAGGTTTTGTTTTTTCTTCTTCAAAATTCCCTGCCATTTTTCTATTTGTTTTCCTAATGTTTGTGTCGTTCAGTTCATGTCTTGGTGTCGTTTAGCCCTTTAGGTTAAGAGGTTTGGTTTTAAGTCTTTGACTGAGGCTTTCTTCTCCCACAGCCATACTCTACTCTGCCTCCAGTCCACAGAGAGTCGTTGCAGCTTGCAATTGTAGGTCACCGTTCGCACTTCGCAGCTTGTCCACGCTACTCGCTTCTAGTTGTCCACATTGCATCAGGGGCCGAAGCTGCGTCAGGGGAGGGGAGCTCTGCGCCACTGCCAACAGCACAGGTGAGTTGCTAATGTTTTTGCTAAATTTATGTTTTTGTATTCATTCAAGCTAATTATTATTGTAGCATTAAATTATAATGGCAGGTTTTTTGTTTTAATGGTTATTCGTGGCTTTTGTTTCAATGGTTATTCGAAGTTGCTAATGTTACTTTTGTGACGAACCCATCCTATATAATTTAAGTTTATATAATGATTCTATCTTCTTTTCTAAATATTTAACCGTTTTGTATTTTTTTTGCTTTGGCTGTTTCATTTCTCATTTTGGTACCATATATATATGTGTGCATTTTATCCACAATATTTGACTAATGTTGTTGAGGGTGTTTGCTTGTCTGGTTTAAAATAGGGGGTTAATAATAGTTGAAAATTTGTTGTTGGTTGATAAGTAGGCTTTTGAACTAATGTTTTAAATAGTCACTGACACTCAGCGGCAAGCATGGGTGACGTATCTGGTGTAACAAATGGGTCTGATGGTTAAACCATCTCTTCGTCCTCTATCTTAGCCATAGGTAGTGGCCACACTCTGGTGGGAATGGATTCATCAACGTTCGATAAGCTCTCCTCATCACCGTCGACGGTGTCGTTGACAACCTAATTGTCCTTGATTTTGATACCATACAGGAAACCAGAGCCTTCATTGTTGTGCTAGTGAAGAAGGTCCTCCTCTGTCATTCCTCTGTCATTGGCCCACTTATTCCCAAACCATTTGCTGAATCATTGAATTCGAACTGGTAGGGTTTCCAATTTGAAGAACTTGACTACAGTGAATACAATATGTATGTGGTGAAGAACAATTGGTCATCGTTACTTGGAATTTCATTGATTTTGCACCATCAATTTGCGACATTGTCTGTTTTTGTGGATGTTACTGATGCATTGTTTTTGAGCTCGTAAACATTGTTGATTTCATTGTGTTCTTATGTTAATGTTTAGAAACGGAATTGATAGGATATGATCTTGCTAATCTTTTTTGTGGTCAAGTTTATTACGTGGCCTTGGCCTATTATTATTTGGTTTATGTCCTTGATTTTGCTCATTTCTTTAAGTTGCTTGTTAGTATGTATAGGGAGCTAGTATTTTTTTGTTTTAGTTTATATTGGTTTTCTCCATATCATTTCTGTTATGCCTATAATCATGAAGTGTATGCTCAGACAAATGACAGATTGATATAAAGAAACTACTAGCATAACTTGTAGAAATAAACAAGCATCTGGTATGGTTACTAGATCTCTTTGAAAAGATGAACATTTTTTTGTGACATAAATGGTAGACACTTTTGTAATAGATCACTATTGTCTTGAATTTTTGTTGTTGCTGCTACAATTCTTCTAGTAGGATATGTTTTGCAAGAATGCTTCCTCCTATAGTATAAGCCATTAATTGTGCATTTGTGTGTCCATATTTCAGCACCACTACTTTCTGAGTTGGAAGGTTTGTTTCAAAGTTTGAGATTGAACTTTAGGAAGTTAATACTAAATTACAGTTGGAAAAGATAAGCATAAGGGATCCTTGAACTTGATGCTAGCTGAAACTTTCTTAGTTGATTCAGAGCTTCCTTGTAAAATATTTGGGTTTGATTATGGAATTGAGAGCTTTAACTATAGTTGTTTTGATACACAAAGTTAGATATATTAGTTTATATGAAGTTGAGTAACTCACCTCATCTCCCTATAATTTTTTCCTGGTAATGGATACTAATAGATGAGAAGCCTTCTCATTAATGGGTTTTTTTTTGGGCTTCGGGTATTCTAGAGTAGTGATTCATGGATAATAGAATGGACATCACTTGTGAATATTTAGCTTGGGCATGCATGACTTTTACTTATTGTTTTAAGGTTAGTTAAGGTATCAAATGAAATTGTTTTGCGCTAGATTTTGGTTATGTTATGATTTTATATATTGTTTATAGCTGTACAAAATATCATGCTCAAATTCTTAGTTTATTAAGGTCAAAAGGGATTTGAAATGTTTGCTATTCTGTTTTTGGTTGAGCTAGAATTTTAGTTTGAGCGTGTCTTAGATAGGAGGTCATTTGAAGGTAAAAATGATTGATTTTAGAGTTGAAATTTTTGTATGATTAATATATGATATTGGGCAACATATCTATGAAATTTCAAGGCAAAAAAAAAAGATTTCAAGTTACTTAATTATTTTAGCAAAGTTCATGTTAAAGATTCCAGAATTATGCAGAATCATGGAAGTGTTTCAAAAGTTTGGGTTTAGAGTAGGTATCAAATGACCTCATTAGGACACATAATTTTTCTAGAGTATAGTTAGGTACCTTGAAATCAAAACTGGAAAGTTTCATGAATTTTAAGAGACCGTAGCTATTTTAATTATGAAGGAACATATTAGTTATCAAAGCTGAAATCTTTAAGTGGTTATTCTAGACAGTTTTCAAAATCCAATTGGTTAACTAACCAAATGAACTATTTTTAACTTGAAATTTTACCACAAACTAGTTAATAGGTATATATTAAAATCTAGAAAATATTAGGTCTTGAATCAACCTATAACTAGGTTAGTTGTAGTGTTTAATTTTCTAGTCAAAATATGCATTATAATCTGATTTCTTGAGACTTAGGTATTGTTGAGGCAATTTTAGAAGACCAAACTTAGGAACTCGAATCAAAAACATTAATATGTCAATTATGGATGGATTAGGATGTTGAGAGCAAGGTTTCATGGCAAATAGGAACCGTTAAGCACCTTTCACAGTTTAGGACTAATTTGCAGTTTAACATAATGGTTTTCTTCAGCATTGAAGTGATTCTTGATCTGTTTGAGTTGGAATTTTGGTCTAAAAACTTATTATAATCTTGAGTAAACAATAAAAATTTAGTGGGAACCATAGCTATTGTAAATATGGTTATTATAATCTAGTTTAGATTTATAGTTGAAAAAAATTGTGTTCTAATGATTAGTCTTGCAATATTTTGTCTTGCTTTCTTGTATTTTAAAGTTTTAATATGGAAATTTGTTCTAATTGCATTTCTTGAATTTGTTTCCAAATAGTTACGGATCAATTGGCAAGAGCAATGATGTTTGTAGTTTTGGCTTGGAGGTTGCAAGATTGAAGAACTAAATTTTTTTTTTATGTGTTCATTGGTAGAGTGGTGTATAATAGTATTAGTAATCTTAAAGAAGATTTTAGATTTGGCTTCAAGAGATTTATGTTTAATGGAAAGCACAATGGCGTGATAACAAGTTGAAAACTTATTTGGTCACACTTGTATGATATGACAATCACACTCATAATATAATATGATGTCTTAGTCTATGAGGTGCATGAGAATAAATTTAATCATACAGTATTGTTATTTAACCATTGATTTATATTATACTAACCAATATAATGTCTTACTCTATGAAGCAAATATGGATGAATTTAACTAAACAATAATGTCATATAACCAATCTTTTATATAATCTTAACTACTATCTTGACCAACGGTAGAACGTGAACAAGGATAATTTTAACCAAACAATGATATCATTTAACCATTAATTTATATAATGCTAACAAATATGATGTATTAGTATATGAAGCGAACATGCTTAATTTTAACCAAACAAAAAGGTTATTTAACCATTCTTTACTATAATATTAAGCAAAATCATGTCAGACTATAAAGTGAACATGGATAAACTTAACCAAACAAGAAGGTTATTTAACCACTCTATTATATAATGTTCTACCGTTGGTTATAATATTGGTTAAGGTTATCCGCGTGAATATCCCAAGTAAATTTAGAAGTGACTTTAGAATATCATACCAAACACAAATCATAATTTTCAAGTACTTGATACAAAAATCTGATACCTAAGTGAAGAGGCCAATCGACTAAACACCCCCGAATGATGTGCCGTGTAAGAAATCACTTCAAGTGGTTGATTGGATGGGACTGAAAGTAAAATAGAAGAAATTGAATTTGAGTAGTTTGTGATCCAAGTTGGTGATACCAATGTCCTATACAATAGGGACACGTTATATTTGCATAATTTTATAATTACCCTATAATATTTTTATAATCTGATCATTGCCTTATTGTAACTGGATAGTGTTTAAGCTGGGCTTCTCTCCCTTGCTACATCTGTGTTTTGCTGTGTGCTCTCTTGAGAGCATATTTGTTTGGCTTCTTTGGGAGTTAAAAGATAATTTGTAGGAAGAATTAACAAGTGCAATTCTATGACGAGTCATCCAAAATCCATTCATTGAATATTAGACCACAAACCAAATTAGTAATAGTAAATCCTGAAACAAATGACCATTGCAATCCATTCTAACTCTGTGATAGACATAATTGTCAACAACCTTGAAGAAAAAAGAACTAAAGTTCATTCAATTGAGATCGAAAAGGTCATTACAAGAAACAATATATTTATACAAGGATTAAATTACAAAATTGATAAATTGTAACACATATTAAAAGTGCATCTAAATGATACAAGATCTTCAAATGATCAGGCCAAACTATGGTATACTAGTATACTACAATCAAATTTCACAAGCCATGTGAAGATGTTATCCACCATTCTTGATCTCGACCTGGGCACCCCAAGTTAAAACACCATAGCCATGTTTAGATAGGAACCTAGTATCAGATGGTAGCTTCACTTCAAGACGTACTTCCTGACCACTATACAAGCCTATTAAAAATGATTTGTCTCACTGCTATCTCTTGCCAAATGGTTTATCAGCTAGCATGAACTCACTAGTTACCTACCCAAGAAAATCAATTATCACAGATTACTTTAAACAAACCCAACTAACAGCCAAAGAGTAAGATTGACGGTTATGCCAAATAGAATAAAACCTATCAAACACATAAAAAATTAATGTATAAATTGTAAAAAGAAGGGAGGTGTTGCTTAAGTCACAACGCAAGTGATGATGACTCACTTGAAAGCATTAACATATTATGAGAGATGAGAAAAGCTAACAATAAGTGTGGAGAGAGAAAGAAAAAGAACAAATAGTAAACACATAAAGCTAACTGATGACACTTGTATTTTTGGAGGACTAAAATGAGTGTTTACTCAAGAACAAATAACCCAATGGCTGCTATAAACTTATTGTCAAAATTCATAATTAGTCAATGATCCTAAATAAAAGTCCCATGGTTATCCCTGATCATGTACTGCATATATAAAGGAAACTTTACTAAACCATAGGTGAATGAATGACAACACCATAATCAAGGGTAAGAGTCTTGGTGGTACCTATTATACAACAAGCATCGCCTACTGTCCCTGCAACCTTATTCAGTACCTTCCAAACACAAACTTGAAGCAAAGCCTAAGTAAGTAAAAGTATATATTTATTTTATTTAGTATGATAAAGGATCACTTAAATATGCATAATTATGCTACAAACACTCACATATACTTGATCAATAGGCCCAACCTTAGGATCCTAATTACGATGAAACAATTCCATTGTCACACTTATTTATGAAGTGTGCACTTCCGCTTATATCATAGAGATTATGAGGACCCCCAACCCAATTATGTAGCTATTAGATGAGAAGGAAGAATATCAGGAAAAGAAAAATGGCAAATGGTGAAACTAAAACTATTTGTTACTAATCTGCCTGGGATGTGCTACAAACCATACATGGCATCCATGATACTACATTTGATTAAGGTTAGCATCTAACTCACATATTCAGTTTTAGTCTTGCAAGTTGCAACAAATACATTAACATCATTTACCCATGCAACAAAGTTCCTTTACCAAGGGAACTAGATCAACATATTCTCACATTCATTCATAAATAACAGTAATAGATATGCATTTGAAACTTAAACGTGAGCATATGAACTCATTTTGAGTGACCTCAAACTATTGGCTCAGTATAATAAATGATGGTTCTCAATTTAGGACTTTTATCAAACATGTTATGTTCATTCACCTAGCATGCAAATTAGTCTCTGAAATATCAGAACACCAGACATATAAAAAAATCCAGACATTAATCAACTCTATCAAAAGAAAATGCTAATCAAACCACAAACCTTTAACCAAACTCTTAAGTGCAGCAACCATCTAATTATTCAAACCATGGTAAATGTAAAATGACAGAGTAATTAGATGTATTGCCAACAAATTCCACTCAAGCAAAACTTTTTCATTCAGAACCATCAAACCTTCCCACAGATGCATCAACCACAATCAAGCAAAAAAATTATTCAAGCACTACGAAGCTTCAAAGTTAAAGAAAATAGGCTAGATACAAAACCAACAGCCCATAACCCCCTGCAATTAAATCAACTTGCTGCAAAGTAATATAAATGAATCAGAATCAACTAATGAAGCCTTACAAACACCCTAACCATTAGATGGAGAAACTAAACTACCATCAGAAAGAGAAAAACAGTTGAAAGAAGAAGGTGGGGACCTGCTTGTAAGCATTTGAGAGTCTAAAAGTCCATGCATGATCAATAAGGAAGACGTTGGAGCCCTTGGCCATGGAATTTGAGGTGAGAACGAAGCGCCTTAGGTGACCTTCTGCGCAAGGATTGATTTGGAAGTGGTTGCCGCTATCGAAGATATCAATCCAGAGCTTTTGGAACAGATGGCGGTGGGGTGGCTCTGGAAACCCCGACCCGGATTGGTATACAACAACAACGTTGGAGTCTTGGTTACAATATATAACTAAAGAACAAAACGAAGAAGAAGGGGATGGGAAGACCAACAGGCAGACAGACGAAGAGAAATTTCAAAAGCCCCAAAGACAAGAAGATATGGAATAGAGTTTGGAGAGCTCGGATGTCGAACAAGAAGATGGAGAAGAGAAAGTTTAGATACAATATTTCTTAAGAGGGGAAATGAAATGCAGAGGTGAAGAAGAATGAGAAAACACAACAAAAAAAGTGGGTCAATTTTTATCACTTAAGGGTAACATGATAATTTCATTTCTTTTCATACATTACTATACGATGAAAGTTTTATACGAACCAATTTGTCCACATTTTCAACAAGCCGAATGTGAGGGTCATTTTCCCATTTTTAATGGGGAAATGACCAATAGGTTCAGCTTGGTGAGCAGTGATCCCCATTTGGTTCGTTTTAAAAATTAACCAAGTATTTAACTAATTTAACCAATAATTTATATACATTTAACTAATAATTTATCTTCATTTTGATACTTGATATGTGGTTAACTATTAGTAAATTATTTGTTAAATTAGTTTAATAATTGGTTAATTTGTAAAACGAACCAAATAGGGATCACTTTTAATCAAGTTAACCCATAGACCCTATGGGTCATTTTCCCATTTTTAATCCGCAGCTGTGTGAAGGATCTGTGGATTTCACGCTTGGGAAGGGGATTCCGCTATGATGGTGCATAAGAAGGATTGGAAAGAGGCTTCTAGATGCAGGGATAGATGGGAATCCTAAGGGTAAAGATTGTCCTAGCGTGTACCTGAGTGCGTCAAATCCACATAGGAAGATTAGAGAGAAGGGAGAGTCTTGGGTTTTATATAGAGAGAGGTCTTTTCATTTTCAGAATTTTTTTTGGCTGTTTTAAAACGAGAGAACAATAAGGATTTTTCTCTATTGGGATTTTCGGGGCTTTGAGATATTTCTGCTTTTTTTTTTTCTAGAGTGCGTGAGAAGGCTAATTGAAGAAGGGAAATAAAGGAAGAAGCTCAGTGATTAGCTCACTATTGTACCTTAATTGTTCTACATAAGCATTCTTGGAGTAACAAGGTTCATTCCTTTCATTTTATCTTGTGTTTTGTAATCTAAATAGTGATTGAATGAAGGGATTAAGAGGTATTTCAACAAGTAGATGTAATGTTTGTCATCCTCAATTTGTTTTTGCTGAAATCTTTTATAGATATTCTGCATTGGTTCAAACTGCTTAGTGAAACATAGGGGTCATATGTTTCTGTAGTGTATAAAATGATTGAGATGGTAATGTTGGATTTTGAAGTTGAATGACAATTTCTGATGTTTTAGCTGTTTTTGACCACCCAAAGTTCTTTTATCGGGCTTAGTTTAATGCATCTTCATGAAACAAATCTCTTCATTAGGGTCATAGATTTACTTTCATAGTTGGGTTGGGTTGTATACAATTTTCTACTTGCAAATGGCTATATTACATCGTTCTATGCCTAGTTATGATTGTAAAAGACTACAACATTATGACTGTTAACAATTTGATTTCATAGTTATGCTTTCTTGTGGATTTTGAACCAAAATGATATAAGCCCGATTAGGTTGCCTGGTCCTTATATGAGAAATTCCCTCTGATTGTTTGAATTTGTCTTGGTTGGGTTAGCTCTGCATCTGATTTTGGGTGAAGTAGGATGGTGTAAGCATTTGCTTGAGAAACAGATTTATGGTTTGCATATAATGTGGGTATAATTTCTGCATTTGACTCATTGACCTCTTTGCTTCACTGATTGCCTAATGGTCCTATTTGGAGGTTTAAACTCATAATAGCATTTTCGTGTGTTTGCTTGAGCTTTCAATCTTCAGGATTTGTTATGCCACAAAAGATCTTAACGGCGTGTCTTGTGACTTTTATATATGTTTTCTTATATTCTTTTAATGTTGTAATTTCTTAGTTATAGGTCATCCAATTTGCTTTAGTCAACTAAAATATTGGTCACAGGTTTTTTTCTTAGATTTTGTTCAAATCTATTTGTTTGTTTAGTTTGTCTTCATCTTCAGTATGGGTTAAAATCCTATGATTGATGTTATTATTGATCTTGCTCAGCCTCATTAATTGTTAAACCATTGCTTGTCGATTAAGTTCTTTCACCATGAGATTTGTTTCTGTCCATTGTGTTCTCATGACTATTAATGGTTATTTGAAGTACTGGTAATGCAGTAATTTCCAAGAACTTCTAGAGATTTGGATTTGATATGATAAACTCAAAGTTCTAATGCATGTTTCCATGGAAGTTGAACTCAATTCATAGATAATTTAGGGAATAAACCAAATGTGTCTGGCTTGAGTATTGTTTTTCTTAGAGTAATGTTTTTGCAATTTAGTATATCTGTTTATGGCTGGGCTTCCTATTGTTCTGGGTTGTCTACAATTTTGTTTGAAATGCATGATATCTAAGAGATTGGGGATTTTCTTTTTCTTGTATTACAAGGGGGTACTGATTAATTAGACTTGTTAGGATTATTGTGCTTTGAATTAATCTGCCATCATATTTCAAATGATTAGACCTGCAAATAGATGACTAGGACTTGCTCATGAAGGACTGAATCAGTTATCTAACATATGAATTTTGAGTGATTTAGAATCTAAAAATTTATCTTGTCATTTGGTTAATATGTTGAACCTGGAATTGATATTTGAGTGATGGTTTGATGCAATTGCTATGACAATGAAATGACTAATGGAATGGTGAAGCCATCTTGTTAGTAACATAGGAAAATGTTGATTAATAAAATTCTGAGTTTTGTGAGTTAATGGTGTTGTCCTTTTTCCTCCAAATGTTTACATGTTCTTGAAGTCATTAGTATTTGTCATATGTACCTGGTTTGTTTTAAATATGCAGATTTGTCTATATGTTTCTTTTATGTGATTGCTGAATTTTGAAGCATGCTTATTCTGCAACCTGTAGAGGGATTTAGTTCTTACCTTGCTTTATTCGTGACAAGGGGTTTTGCGCCTTTAATTCCATAGTTTTAATAATCTAAAACGGCTGATGTGAGTGTTCAGTTTCTTCTTGGATGAAATGCATGGTTTGTCATTCTTATCCTCAGATAATAAGAAAGCCCATTGTCATAATTTGCTATTTGTGTTTCTATTTTAGGATTCTTTCCTTGTTGAGTTTAGATATGTCTATATATAAGCTTTCATGATTGTGATGAATCAATTGGGGAAGTCAGGGTGAGCTTAAATTGGAGTTTTCTATGTGGTTATCACTGTTAATATGAATATGGATTTCATGTATTTAATTTTGATTTTGGCTTTTGATAATAATACCCATGTTGCTGTTGAAACCAAAATCTTTTAAAAGAAAAGGTTTAGCACTAATGTCAAAAAAGATGTAGCTTTCCCTGTTTAAGTTTTGAGGATAACAAAAATATTTATTAAGTTTAAACAAGTAAGTGGTTCGACAGAGTATTTCATTAAAACTGAAATTCCTTTATATATTGACTCTGTTACTGTTAATTGAGGAATTCTTTAATGTTTTTTTAAGAGCAAACTTGTTTCTTAAAATAAACTATTTGATAGTCTGCGTCCAATCTGTTTTCTGCGAAATCTTTTGTTTGCGTCCATTCTACATATACTATTACTATTGGCGCGTCCAATGTTTGTATGCATATACTGGTACTATTTTATTGGTTCATCCAATACTATCCTTTTACCAAAGCTCAGACTCAAAACACTCTTACAAAGTTCAAGCTCAAGCTCTCGTCCAAAGTTAAAATTCAAAAGTGAAGAATTGTTCCTCATTAAATGCTAGAAAAGAACTCTGATAGCTCATGACAACAGAAGAAGTCAACTGAGCCGCTTTTTGATGACATTGTCTAACAACTACAAAGACCAACAAATAAGGAACTTTCTGCGATCTCAGACCAATCAGGACTCAGTTATCATATGATTGGAAATCTCTGATAATCAAAGTCACATTTCAGAAAAAGCTCAACACGATATCAGTCGATGCTTTTAATGCTGCTTAGAACGGTAATAAATGTTTCCGTTGGACGACGAAGCTTATGAAGTCTGCTCAATTTATTCTCACTTATAAAAAGGAGAAGCAGCACTACAAGAAGAAGAGAGATTTCATGCCCAAGCAACTTACAAAGACTAAAAAGCTTTATCTCTTCTTGGAATTCTTTTCACTTGTAAAAAGATTAAAGTCTTGAGATCAATTGTCTATTCTCATTTTCTAGTGAGTTTCAAACTCAAGCTTTCATCATCTTCTACTTATTCATCTTAGTGTTGTAAGCCTGAAGAGGCTGGGTATAAAAGAATACTGGTGTGATTGAACCTAAAGAGGTTGAAAATACTTGTAACCTGAAGAGGTGAATAATACTTGTAATATGAAAAAGATTAGTTGAAAATCCTTCTGGTTGAAGGGACTGGACGTAACTCTTGGTTGGTGAGAGTGAACCAGGATAAATTTCTGGTGTAAGCTTCTCTTCTCTTCTTATGTGTTTTATTATTTCCACTAACTTCTGGGGTTTACCATTGTGTTTATTAACAAAGTTTTTAAATTGGTTCTTCGAAGTTTTTAACCGCATCCTTAAAATCTCTCAAAAATCCTTAGAGTCCAATAGGACTGAGAAGCCTTGTTCTTACGTTCTTTGCTTGTTAACCATTAACCTTTGTTGTGTTCAATCTTTTGTTAAAAGAAAAGTTTTTATTTAAAAAGGGTTAAGAAACACAATTCAACCCCCCTTCTTGTGTTTCACTTGGTTATTTCAGTTGCTTTTGATTGGGTTGATCTGTTTAGTGTACTATTTCATAAAAAAGGGAAGAATTGATTTGGTTGCTTGCTAAAGGGTTATGGTCAATAATTTGGGTGACATGGTTTATAAACTGAATCTGCTAGAAAGAGGAAATACGACATTTGGGATGGGTTTGCCTAGGTTTATGGTCTAGTAGACTAAACCATATGTGTGCTTGCTTGCTTTGATTTTTGTGCATGTGTATCTTTCACTTTTTCATTCGCTTTTCAATTTCGGCATGTGCTATATGTTCTCATTTACCTTGGATCATTTCTGCCCTCCTGGGATTGCATTTGTTACTGATCTTGGTTAACTAATTGTTATCATTTGAATTTTAAGAGACAAGTGTTTAAAAGCTTTTTTTCTGCGTATCATTCATGTCTTATGCACTGATCACTTTCCTTTGTTTGATCAATGATGATTGTTAAGCTTATAGTTTTTCCTTCACTCAAAAGGATGTCATATTTATTTTTTCCTCTCATATATGCTAATAATTTCTTTTAAAATAATAAATAAAATTAACCAAATCGCATTTAGTTGTCTTTAGGGGTTAAATATCTACTAGCCAATCTCTTTAAGATGGATCAATGAGTCTAGTATCGCCTTCCATCTCATTTAGGATGCGTTAACAAGTTTCTTTTCAAATAAATGGTTCAATACCATAGCACTTGTGTTTAGTTGTCTTCAGGGGTTAAGTAACTACTACGCAATTCTCTTGGGATGGATCTGTGAGTCTAGTACCGCCTTCTATCTCATTTAAGACGCGCTAATAAGTTTTTTTTATAATTAAATCACTTTTCTTTTTAATCAAATTTATCCATTTTCTTTTTAATCAATTAATTCAAATCAATGTATTTTTATGAATTAAAATAATCAACAAATAATTATTTTTTAAAAAATTATGTGACTTTGAAATCCTCATTGCACTAGAGGATATGTAAGAGTGCAAGTCAAGTCAAATTTGTAAATTTTTGTAATTTAGTTTCTTTTTAATTTGTAAATATTTGTTTGTTTTTGTTTAATTTCATCTTTTGCTTAAGAGGTAACATAAATATTATTTAAGTTATTAAATTTGCACAACTAGTTATAGGTAACTATTTTATGACAGATGTATCAAGGATAATGAGGGATTAAATTTTCACCATTCCCTATGTGTAACTGACTCTCAAACTAACTTGATTTCGCAAACCATTCTTTTATTTAAAAATATATTTTTAAGGGATTTGTCAGTTATTTTTTTATCTACCAAATGATTGGTGATGACTCTATTTATTTTTTTAAAATTATTTTTCTCTTTCTCCTGTCGCAATTTTTTTTCTGATTGTGACAATCACAGTTTCCGATTTAGTGATACTTGGGGAACAAAGTGTTTCTTGGATTATGGATATATTGTTCATAGCTCCCTTTGTGTTTTCCAATTTGCTCAAGAAGTTGGCCTTGGTCAGAGTTTTAAATCACGGACCGCATCACGTAATGCAACCGCAACACTTCGCAATTGGGATCCGTATCAGTTGATATTAGCCTACATCGACCGCAACACGATCACAACCAAACTGCGACCACGATTTAAAAGCTTGGCTCTGGTGTTCTTTTCTTTGAGAATATGCTCCATATGGAATGATATTTGAAGTCGGCCATTAGTTCTTGAACTTTGTTTAGGTACTGTGCCAATTCTTGGCCTTTTGCCTGGTATTCCATGTTGATTTGGCTGGTAACCAACTAGGAGTCGCTGTAAACCTTTACTTTGGACACTCCGATATCTTTAGCTAGTAGGAGCCCTCAATCAGGGTTTATTTGGCCTGATTAGTTACTTCAAAGGGTACCAATAATATCTCATATATATATATATATATATATATATATATATATATATATCTCATATATATATATATATATAACTTTTGATATGTAAAATGAGATCATTTTCAACTAATGAATATAAAATGAGTTTAGGTGTTTTATTATCCACCAATCATAATATTGTTATTAATATTTTGTTGTTATTATATTCTTAGCGATTCTATTTGATTTCATTCTATTCTTATTTTTATTATTAAGAAAACATTTTATTGAGCCAACTGAGAACTAACTAAATCGTATGTCCGCCCTTTAATTTTTAGGTACCCCATCAATAAGTCTTAGTTTTACTTATTTTATTTTTTTGTGCCAAAAAAAAGTATAAGAGGAGGTTGTTTTATTTGAAGATTAAGATATATCATAAGTTTCACTAAGAGGCTATAATAATACTTACAATTATAGATGAATCACCAATTGAAGATCAGGAATTAAACCTGCGATTTTTGTATCAACAATGTTCGATTATGCTAATGAACCCAAGACCTTTGTATTTCTATAGTTTTAAATTATCAACTATTGGCCTTGGCCGATGCATCTCTTCTCAATTGTTTCAATTTGTAATTTAAAATTCATATTGCCCTTATGAGGCATAAAATAAAAAATAAAAAAATCAAATTGTACAAAATTGTCACACAAAAAATAAATTAAGTCGATTTTTGAGTTGGAAATCACTTAAGTTACAAATTGACTCTATTCGTGTAATTTGAGTTATTTTAAACTCAATTCAATCTTATTTTTAAATCTAATTTAACTTACCATTGAATTTGAATTTCTAGTTATGTTTAACTCTCTAACATTTATTATAAAAATAAATAATTAATAACTATTCAAGAACTAAAAATTCATTTTTGGAGCTTAGTAATTTTGAATTTTCCTTTTTTTTTTAATTATTTTTTGTATTTTAAGATATCTTCATAAATTACTAACACCATAAAACTAATGCCCATCGATCATTCTCATGATGACTGCATGAGATTTTTAAGTTCAAACTTGCATCGTCAGTTTGGGAGTCTTCTATATTAAATTGTAACATGTGCTGGCTTCTTTGTAATACCTCCTATGTACATATGGGCCTCATAAATAAATAGAGACCCTCAAATCAAGTTTCTCTCTACTGATTTTGAACTCAAATCTCTTCACAACTCCATTTCCATTTCAACATGTCTGGCTATCCCAACCAACCATCTGGCTACGGCTACGGCTACGGCGCGCCACCGACGACCCAATCATACGGCGCGCCACCGACGGCGCAACCCTACGGAGCTCCACCGACGACCCAATCCTACGGCGCTCCACCGACGTCCCAATCCTACGGCGCGCCGCCGCCCGGCCAGTCCTACTCCGCCAACCCCTACGGCGGCCCTCCGCCGCAGCACGGCCAAGGCAACCCCTACGGCCAGGCGTCCGCTCCTTACGCCGCCCCTTACTCTTCATCCTCCGGCCCCAACAAGCCCCATAAAGACGACTCCCGCCCCTACGGCGGCGGAGGTGGTTACCCGCCGTCGTCGGCTCCTCCGCACGCCAGCCCCTTCGCGTCGCTGGTTCCGTCGGCGTTCCCTCCCGGCACCGACCCCAGCGTGGTGGCGTGCTTCCAGCTGGCGGACCAGGATGGCAGCGGGTTGATCGACGACAAGGAGATGCAGGGGGCGCTGTCTTCCTACAACCAGAGCTTCAGCTTGAGGACCGTTCACCTTCTCATGTATCACTTCACCAAAGCCAATGTCAAGAAGATCGGTACTCTCTCTCTCTCTCTCTCTCTCTCTCTGTCTCTTACCTTCTGCTTTCTTTCTCTAGAACGATTCCTTGCCACGGAATTCGAATCGAAGAGAGTTAGGGTTTCCTCTAAATTACGCCGGAGGATGAGGTTTTCCGGCGCACGCTGCTAAGTTGCGCATGGGTCTCTTTTATTTGGATGACCGTAATGCCCTTCGTTATTACACAATTTTGCGTCTGGAAAAGGGTAGGGTAACGCGTGTGCTTTCAAAATAACTCATCTTTGCGCGTTTATCACTTTTATGTATTTGTTGCTGCGTTTAAAGGGTCTCTGATTTGGCATGGATTTACGTGGGGACTTATTATATATGTCAATTTGCGTGTTCGAATTTGGTTTGACTTTTGTGGATATCCTGTGGGCTGTGGGCGCCTACTCCATAGTACCCGTAGGATCCACCGAATTCAGGGATTTGTTTACGTCCACGTGGTTTTGGGTTGTCAATTTTTTCGTCAGATTTGTTTAGTCATATTAAATTAGATTGATTTGATTTGTTAATTCAGATTAGGCATAAGCTAATGGGTTAAATTGTAAAAGAATTAATGTTAAACAAATTGGTTACGAAACAATTGATTTTATTATTAATATTATTTTATTGTAAGGGAGGCATAAGATCAGGTGTGGGAAGGTAGAAAACGGCTAAAGTTCAGGCCAACGGTCTTGTATCTCAATTGGTATGGGCTTTCGGGCTTGTAGCTCAATTGGTATGGGCTTTAAGGCTTAGTGTGATGATGATGGCGGAGGTTCGATTCACCTATCCGTCTCGCCTAACCCACCTGCCTGGTAAGAAAAAAAAAGGGGGGGTCTGTTGGCATCTACTTGAGCTACAGCTCAGTTAATTTCAAAATTTTGAGTTTGTTTGAGTATTGTATAGTAGATTTATTTTGTCTCTAATGAAGAGATTTTTCTGAAAAGTTAAAGAGTCTCACTCGTTAAAATTGATTTTGTAGTGTTGAATGTTGATTGTAACTTGTAATGATTTATTTTGGAAAATTATTGGCCCTCTATCGAGAATTAATCCTATTGACCAAAGATTCTAGAATCAATTTTATAGCCTAATCTGCGATTCTGAAAAAAATTCAGAAACATAATTGATTACTGTTTATCGTCAAATGTTAGAAATTGTAGCAGGTACAGTGTTGAACCACTGATACAATTCACGCTATAGATATTTAGTAAACTATAGAAGTTGTAATTTAAAAAATTGGAACAAAAAAGTGTATATCTAATTAAGCCATCAAGTTGGAGTTGTGTTACTATAGACTTAGGTTCACCGTGAACCCTATACGTGGCAACATGTTTATTTACTTTAGATAATTCAAAAGATAGTTTAAAATTATAAAGATATACTTGTTATAAAATTTAGTCTATGTATATGTTGTCATGTATAATGTTTACCATGAACCCCGAGTGCATTGTAACAAAACTCAAAAAGTTAAAAGGTGTTTACATGCACATCATCAAATGTGCTGTTTACTTATCTGATTATTGTTGTTCATTTACTTTTTCTCTTCCTCTCACTGTTTGAATTCTGGAACTTCTTAATGCAGGACCCAAGGAATTCACATCTCTATTTTACAGTCTTCAGAACTGGAGGGTACTTCCTTTTTTCTTCTTGTTATTCTCAACTTGACAAATTATTTTGTCATTTGGTACTTATTCTTCTAACTTTGCAATTGTTGCTGCAGGCAATTTTTGAGAGATTTGATAAGGACAGGAGTGGCAAAATCGACTCATCTGAGTTGCGAGATGCTCTACTGAGTTTGGGTTATTCTGTTTCCCCTTTGGTATTGGATTTGCTCGTCTCCAAGTTTGACAAAACTGGTGGAAAAAGCAGGGCTATAGAATATGACAATTTCATCGAGTATGGTTTTGCTATAATTTTTTTTCTTTTATTGAATAAAAATGTATACTATTATAGAAGAAGAAATTCTCCTCTTGGTGTCTTTTCCATTTTTTTTTGAAGTCCAATTTTTATGTTTACTATAACTAAAAAGAGAGAAGAAAATTGTCCATACACATTAACCACTAAGGCTCACCCACCCATATTTTTATTGAATTTTTTTAATAAATGATATTTTTATATATTGTAGTTTAAAGTCAGTATACATTTTCTAGATTTAGAATGAGAGAAACCTTCAATAAAACTGAAATATTCTTTTTATACCAGCATTGTGTGTACCCTTTTCTATTTTGGTGTAAAATGGATTTTTTTAAACTGATATTCTCTTTTTTCTTGTTTGCTAATGCAGGTGTTGTCTTACTGTTCAGGTGAGCTACCCAATCACTCTTGTTGAAACAGGGAATATTAAGAAGACATTGTGTATAGAAATTGTATCAATTGTATGTGTTAGAATATGTCATAATATTTTCAGGGTATTTTAGCATATCTTTAGAATATTTAAGCATATCATTAGAAGATCTTTATAATATATTGTGAAATCAATTAGTCATCTAATTGAAGAAGCAATCTTATGAGTTGTTTCCTAATTTCATTATGTTTTCTGATTTGTTTCTTTTTTTTAATTAAAGTTAAGAATCTTATTGTCTTAGTGGGCTTGGGCTTATACTAGTCGTATTACACTAGTACTTAACCTAATTATTAGTATAAATAGGGGTTAATGTTTTGTATTTTATAACACATCAAATCAATCTAATCTCATATTATTCATTAGTATTCTTTCTTTTACTCTTTCCCTACCTAAACCTTATAATTTTAACATGGTATCAGAGCTGTACCATCCTCTGTGACCTAGTTTCATCATTATTTCGCTGCTGAGTTTCCTAAAATCTAGAATTCCTCCTCGACTATGTCTCTGTCTCGTATCTCTTTTAATTCTCATTGGCTATGCATCAATTTCGGCTTCACTTCCTGTCTATGAATCATATCGACAATGACTTTTTTACGCATTGATGATCATACTAGTGCTAACTTTTTTTCCCACCAACAAATTTATCGGTGAAAATTTCTCTTATCTCACCAATGAGTCATACCGGTAATGAATTCTCTATTGAGTGCGATTCACACCAGTCGTATTTTCAATTTCCAGATGGTTTGGATCTCTTAAATTTTCCTACTATTTGAAGCTTCCAAATGCTATTGTTGATGAACTTGGAGAATTTTAGGCTTTGTTGTACATCATGATTGTTTTTTAGGAAATTTTTTTTGTGCGTCTTCTGGTTGTGGGTCACTCCAGTTATCTTATTAAGTTATCTTTCTAGCAGCGCTCATATTATATATTGTCTCTCTAGCGTCTCCAGCATCCTTGAGTTGTTTTTCGAGCTATCATTTATGGAGCCTACATTATTTTTATGATTAGTTTCTTTTAGAATGTTTATTTGTAACAAGCTTCTCGCGGCGACGCTTCTTCCACTCTTGAGATTTGTTTCGTGCATTGGTGATCTCTTTCCAGCCATCTAGCCTTTGTTCATCCAGATCCAACATCTTACGTGTGTGCACTCTTTCAACACTTGCTGCCAACTGCTCAATGATTCTGCCTTTGCTATGACCAGATGCCTACAGCCTCTTCCTCCGCCGCACCTCAATTCTGGCGAGTTCTTGCTGCCGCCTCCATTCTCACTGTTAGAATATCTCAGAATATCTTCAGGGTATTTTAGCATATCTTTAGAAGATCTTTATAATATATTGTTAAATCAATTAGTCATCTAATTTAAGGAGCAATCTTAGGAGTTATTTCTTAATTTTATTATGTTTCTTGATTTGTTTCCTTTTTTAATTAGGATTAGGAGTCTTATTGTCTTAGTGGGCTTGAGCTTGTACTAGTACTACTACACTAGTACTTGACCTAATTATTAGTATAAATAGGGGTTAGTGCTTTGTATTTTACAATACATCAAATCAATCAAATCGCATATTATTCATTAGTATTTTTTCTTTTACTCCTTCACTACCTAAAACCATATAATTTCAACATGGTATCTGAGTCAGGGTATCCTCTTTGAGGAAATTATCTCTTTCTGCTGTGTTGAGTTCATAGAACTCATTTGTAAAATCCTTTCCTATGATTTCTTCATATTATTTCTAAGTCAGACTCAGTTCTATTTGTTTTGTGGTGTTTTCTCTGATGTGATGACAGTAGGGTGGTTTTTGGGTTGTAGTTGCTGCAATGTGTAAGTGGCAGGTTTTGAAGATTTCCTCTTTTTTTTTTAAGATTTCCTCTTTTTTTTTTTATGACATTGTGCAAAACTTGCTTCCGTTCTTTGAGGTGATGATGGTAATTTCATAAACCTTTATAATGATCTGCTAGTGGTGATTCCGGTCTGTTAGTGTAGGTGGCAGGTTTTAGGTCAACTGTTGTTGTGTCTTGCATTTGTCCCATGTTTTGCTAGTGACATGGTTCACTTTCTGGTTTTGGGCAGCATATGTAGGTTGCCATTCTGTCTGTATTTTTGGTGACCCAGAGGCGGTCACCGGGGGATTTTAGCCAGTTAGTGCTGTCTGGCGCAATGACCAGTGCTCAGGCGATCTTTAATTCTGTTTAATCTCTATTTTTTAAAGTCTTCTCTGTTTTGGAGTTGAACGGTAAAGTGACCGATGGTTTTTCTATGTTAGCTAGTGGGAGGACCAGCAATCTCTGTGAATGTGAGTACAGATTCCAGCAAAGTCCATCTGATTATGTTTCTGTCTCATATCTCTCTTATTTCTCATTGGGTGTGCTTCAATTCCGGTTATCAGAATCTTATTTCTCACTACGGTGGTGACATTTCTTCTTGCCGACGAATCATATCGGCTTTTCTTTTCGTCAAGGAATCATACCAATAGTGACTTTTCTTCCCACTAACGAATCATACCAGTGGTAATTTTTTTACTATCTCATCGATGAGTCATACCGGTGATGAATTCTCTATTGGTTGTGATTCATACCAGCCTTAGTTTCAATTTTCATATTTTTGGGTTTCTCGAGTTTTCCTATTGTTTGAAGCTTCCAAATGTTGTTATTGATGAACTTGGATAATTCTGGGCCTTGTTGTAAGTCATGATTGCTAGCCAAAAAATTTTCGCTGTGTCTTTCCAGCGATGTCTCTTCCTCCTTGGCCATGCTGCTATGTGTCTTTCTAGCGATGTCTCTTCCTCCTTGGTCATGCAACTTTCCAACCAACTCTTTTGGCTGTGCGTCACTCCAGCCGTCTTATTGAGTTATTTTTCTAGCAACGCTCGTTTCATATATTGTTTTTCTAACGCCTCCAACATCCCTGAGTTGTCTTTTGAGCTATCATTTATGGAACCCACATTATTTTTTGGATTAGTTTCTTTTAGTGTGTTTATTTGTAACAAGCTTAAAGCTTAGTAAGTCTTTAGGGTATTTTAGCATATCTTTAGAAGATCTTTATAATATATTGTGAAATCAATTAGTCATCTAATTGAGGGAGCAATCTTAGGAGTTATTTCCTAATTTCATTATGTTTCTTGATTTGTTTTCTTTTTTAATTAAGGTTAAGAGTCTTATTGTCTTAGTGGGCTTGGGTTTGTACTAGTACTACTACACTAGTATTTGACCTAATTATTAGTATAAATAGGAGTTAGTGCTTTGTATTTTACAATACATCAAATCAATCAAATCTCATATTATTCATTATTATTTTTTCTCTCTTTTACTCATTTCCTACCTAAAACCATATAATTTCAACACTCACGAACTGCAGTAACCAGTGATATTCACATTCCAGCAGTGTTCTCATTCCTTGTGCTACCTTTTACGACAATGACTTCAACAGAGACAGTCATGACCTTTCTCTTGTCTAATTTACCCCTTG
Organism: Styphnolobium japonicum; assembly: GCA_023212625.1. Lineage (NCBI taxonomy): Eukaryota > Viridiplantae > Streptophyta > Magnoliopsida > Fabales > Fabaceae > Styphnolobium > Styphnolobium japonicum. The sequence goes on from JALBWW010000005.1 coordinate 15,904,927, forward strand.
TGCCTTGATTTCACCTCTCCAAGGGGTTGTTTGATTGTGCATCTCACGACTCATGCTGTTTGATGACTTGCTGTTGTTTGACTTGGATCTATTTTGTCATATTTCTTGCATGGGTTGTTGTGTTCTTAGATAAGTTTATTATTTGTAACAAGCTTAAAGCTTAGTAAGCTTTAGCGTGAGAGGGAGTGTTAGAATATATCATAATATCTTCAGGGTATTTTAGCAGATCTTTAGAATATCTTAGCATATCTTTAAAAGATTTTTATAATATATTGTAAAATCAATTAGTCATTTAATTGAGGAAGCAATCTTATGAGTTGTTTCCTAATTTCATTATATTTCCTGATTTGTTTCCCTTTTTAATTAGGGTTAGGAATCACTTGGGCTTGTACTAGTTATACTATACTAGTACTTAACCTAATTATTAGTATAAATAGAAGTTAATGTTTGATATTTTATAACACCAATCTAATCTCATATTATTCATTAATATTATTTCTCTCTGTTACTCTTTTTCTACTAAACCCTATAATTTTAACAGTATGTTACTAGGCTGAAGACCACACCTTATTTATAGAGTGATTACAATCATTCTAGGACCACTCAAAAGGACTTATTAATGGCTTATACAAGCCTAGGAAATAACAAAACTATAATAATAAAGTTTGACTACACAATTAACATGTGCTAAATGTAGCCTATTAACTATAGTGTTGACTAGTTTTATAACATGTGATTAGTTCTAACCACTCTGAATTATGATTTTATCAGTTTCTGCAATTAAAATTAAATCTTTATCTGCTGCCAAGTCAGAGACTGGATCATACCATACTGTCTGTCACCATAAATTTCTATAGCTGCAGTAGGGCTTGCAAGAAATGAAAAGAAACAGAAAGATAAATATAGTCGTAGCATTGCTTCGGTAGCTTCAGATACTGCTTATAATGCACATTTAGACACCTATCCTGCATGCACTTTTAAAATTTTGCTTGTTTATTATTAAGACTTTCGTGTTGAAAAGTAAAATATTGTTGTCGTCACAAATAGTGATTTAGTATGTTGTGCACAAGTGTGTTTAATTTTATGACAAAAGCGTCACGTGAAATGGAATTTCCAAGTTCCAACGCTTTCATGTTCTGCTGCATTATGTTGTTTCTTGTTAGTTGACTCTATAAGATGATTAAAAGCACAGCAGGAGAGATTTTTTTAGTGTTTTTTAAACATTTCCTTTTCGTGAAATTTCTAGTGTTATTTAGATGATTCATGAAACATAACCTGGGTTTTATTTCTTAATATGAACTATAAAATCTGCCCTAATGAAGTGGTTTATGTTGAAATCAAGGTGATGCATTTTTATTATCCTTATATGGGAAGGTAAAAGATCTCACTTTTAATCATGTGTATTGCAGGGACTAACTGACAAATTCAAGGAGAAGGATCCTGGGTATTCTGGCTCTGCAACATTCTCCTATGAGTCGTTTATGCTGACTGTTCTGCCATTCCTAATAGCCTAGGAAAGTAATGATTTGTGGTCGGTTGACTTTGTAATGGTCTGGCTGTACTTGGTTTGGAAATGTGTGGTCGAATTATCATTTTTACTAGAGTAGTGTGCTACATAGCTAGAAAAAGTAGTCATGTTTTGCTATGCTTCTATTCCCTGTTGTTTAGTTTGTAAGTAAACCAGTCCCGAAGTGCAATCTTTTCAGCTTGCTTATAATATTTATCGGGCACTTTTTGTGAAGCCCATGAAAACGAATTTTCGTCATAGTTACTAAACGGTTAAAACCTCACCAAGCATCCTCATGACGCACCAACCACCACCACCAAGCTGAACCGATAGAGGGTTCTTGGATTTTCTCCCTTTTTTGACCTGCTGTTTTGGGAACGAGAGGAAAAGCCGTGAGTGAAAGGGACCTTTGATTTTGGGGGTTTTTCTGACTGTCTTGGGGACTAGAGAGAGCAGAGGGTTTTTTGTTCTTTGAATTTTTTTTGTTGTAGGTGGAGGGCAAGAGAAGGGATTTTAGAGGGTGAGCACAAGAGAGCTTTTTCTGAATTTTGTGTAATTTTTAGAAGAGAGCATGGGGTCTTTTCGATTTTTGGGGTTACACCGGTTGGCAACGGGGGTCTTTGATATTCGTTGGGTTTTTTTGGTTTTCTGCTTGAGTTAGAGTGAGATAGAGGCAGAGCTTAGATGATTGGAATCGTTTTTCAACAAGAGAGGGGAGCGAACCAGAGAAGAGGGAGCAGAGGGGATCATAGAGCAACTTAATTTTGATTGCTTTTAATTTCGGTGGAATGACTCTTGGTAACCTTTAGTCTTGCCTTTTTCCCTTTTCTTGTTTCATTAACAGTATGCTAAGGGATGCTATAAAAGATGTATGAATTGATCATGTATGAAATTGATGTGGGCTTGTGTGGATATGTCGAGCACATAGAGCATTGATTTTATTTTGTGTATTTTAGATTTTATTATGAGTTGAAGGTATCAAGTGGTTCACTATGTGTCTGGATATGATGCTTAATCTATCATGAATATGGCATTTTTCCTCCTCTGTTGGACAATTTTGAGATACTTAAAATCATCAATGATATGTAATATGGACTTTTGGTTTAAATATGCTATACCAAGATACATGTCGTAGGTTGTAGAATGGGAATCTGTCATTTGGGATGGGTTGGCTTAGGTTTCTAGTCTAGTAGATTAAACCATGTGTGTGCAAGTTTAATTGAAAATCTGTCAGATCAGTGTTCCCTAATTGCTTGTTGAGATATCAAGAGCCTCTTTGGCTTTTTTTTTTTTGGTAAAGAGAACCTCTTTGGTTAAATAATCATGGGTACTTGGTTTTTTTTTCTTTTTCAAGTTGTTCATATGCAGGTTCATTATTGATTTTATAATCCACAGTGTAAGTTTGATACACTTGCTATGACTATGAAATGACTAATAGAATGATGAAGCCATCATGTTAATAATATAGAAAGATGGTGATTAATAAAGTTCTGAGCTTTGTGAGTTAATGGTGCTGTCATTTTTCCTCCAAATGTTTAAATGTTCTTGAAGTCGTTAATATGTGTCACATGTATTTGGTTTGGTCTAAGTATGTAGGTCTGTCTATGACTTTTGTATGTGAATATTGAGTTTTGAGGCATGCTTATTCTGCAACTTGTGGATGGATGATATCTTATGAGTTGATTCAGTTTGGTGCATCACTGTGAATGTGTTGAGACTTTGAGCTTATGGTTATTTTTCCTTTGGGGTCTGATAGCGTGAAGTTACAAGTCTCTGACTTGACTTGTTTAAATTAAATTTTGACGAGCTTTTAAATCTGTTTTACTTGTGGTTTTGCAATGCTAATTGAAACTATTGATGTGCTTTGATTTTCAAGTTGTTCGTGTAAGTTTATTGTTAATTGTGTGATCGGCATTTCATGTCAATGCAAGCTCAGTGAACTTGATAATTTATTATATAATAAATTAAATGATCATTATCATACTAATTATGTTAACAACACAACTCACCCTTATCCCATAATTAATAATTATCAAGCAAAAATTGGGCTATCATCTTACATTGTTGATTTCACATTACTTTGCTTTTAGATACAATTTGATGCAAGTTTTTTGCTCTCATGTACAATTTGATTCAATTTTCAATTAAAAAAAATGGATGGAGTAGAAAAAGGGATGAGCCATAATTGAATGACTGCATGGGATTTTGAGTTAGGCAATTGAATATGTTGAGCTTGAAGTTTAATTTCAATGCTCTTCGTGAAGGGAATCAGTGTGCTAATTTTCTAACTAATTGGGTCTTGAAACACGATGATGGTATAACAAAGGTTGTTATGGTATTTGATTATGTTTTAATTATTAAATGATATATTGAGGTTTATATGACAATAATCTAACAATTATTAATTTTACTAACCAAACTGAAGTTTTGTATTGTCCCTCCTTTAGTTTACCTTTTCCTTCCTTACACGTGATCCTCCTTTGTAACAAAAAAGAAGCTTACAAAATGTTTGGTAGGAATGTTGATTCCATGGAATAAGAACGTAATGAATAACTATTCACATCCTAAGTTCAATAGTTTTAAGAGTAAACACTCATTTTAGTTCTCTAAAAATACAAATATCATCAGTTAGGTCTTCTAATGATAAATATATCAAAATAATCATTTAATATTAATTTTTAACATCACATTAGTTTTTTTTTTGTACAAAACCGAGGCCAAGGCCCAAAAGACAAGGAACTACAACTTTAAGAGTATTGAGCAGGGAACAGAAGCCCCTGAGAAATCAGCTTGGAGGAGGAGGGGTGAGGTCCTTCGAGGGAAATTCCCAAACAGTTAAGCCAAACTCTTGCTCAAGGCTTTTGTTTGCCAAACAACCTTTCCCTCCCTAATTGTGTGTTTGAAAGCCACAATCCAGTCTTTTTGGGTGCATTCGATAATCTGTTGAATCAATCTGTTATGGTGTATGGAGGACCGATTATTGTTGGTGAAGAGCGATATGATGGCCATGGAGTCACTTTCAAGGATGATTCTTCCTATGTTCCAAGCCAACTGCAATCCCAAGAGCATGCCCTAGAGTTCAACTATGAACGCTGAGCAGATTCCTATGTGATGAGAAAAACCTTTTATCCAATTGAGATCGGAGTTGAGGCCAAAATGATTGGTGAGGTTGCTCACAATCCATGCTTTAAGGTCCTCTGAGAAGAAACGAGTGATATGGTCTAAATCCACAAGATGGATCCAAATCCTTGAAGCAAAACAACAGTCGCGAAGGAAGTGGAGTGTGGTCTCGGCTCTCCCAATGTAATGGGTACAATCCCCCCCATCCAACTACTTCGTCCGAGTGAGGTGAGAATTCGGTTATGAGTAGCTTGCCACATGAACACCTTTGTTCGTTGAGGGTCTTTCCTGTTCGAAATTAACTTCCAAATGCCATTCTCAATTTCTCTATTTCCAGTTAAGACCTCATAGGCACTATGGGTAGAAAACTCTCCATTTGTAGTGTTTTTCCACCCAATGTAGTCAGCTCCATCAGGTGTGGAGGGCGGGGGGATTGCTCGAATCATATTGATCACCTTATCCAGGATATAAGAAGTGAGTTTAGGGAGATCCCAATCTCCGTGGTCAAATATGAATTGAGAAACTGTGCTGTTTTGATCGACATCATTTAAGGGGACTAAAACAGTGGCGCTAATATCATTCATTCCTTGGAGCCAATTATCCTTTTAGAATAATGTCATTTTTTGACGTCAAATTACTCTTTTAAATGTTACTTTTTTACATTAAATTAGTATTAAAATTTGATTAATTTGATGTCAACAATTATTAGAGAACTAAACAGAAGTTACTTATATCTTTGGAAAACCAAAATAAATATTTACTCTAACTTTAATAATGAAATGAATTTTGCTTGGTACATGAAATCAAAGTTATGTGGAATCAAAATTGATTTAAATGACGCAAATGTCCTATATGAGAATTTTTTTGAAAAAAACTTCTTTCATTTATGCCTTACGTATATAATATGAACATATATGAGTAATGTTCAAGTTCAATTTTTGAGTAAACAAACATTTTTGTGAAATAAACAAATGAAACACAAGAAGGGGATTTGAATTGTGTTTCTTAACCTTTTTAGAAAACTTTTCAAAGCTTAATAGTTTAAATAAGACAATGATTGAAATGATAATAAGTAATGGACGAAAGAAGAGTTTCTCAGTCTTGTTGGACGCAGAGAATGTTTTTACTTTTTGTAATATGTTTCTTTGGACGCAGTTTAAAAGGTTTTCAATATTAACTTTAAAAGCTTATTAAGAAAACAATTACAATCCCCGGATGTTAGTATAAAAATAAAAACACAAATAGAGGGAAGAAAATCTCACACCAGAGGTTTATCTTGATTCACTCTCACAACCCAAGAGCTACATCCAGTCCCTTCAACAAGAAGGATTTATCACTAATCTTTACAAAGATTACAAGTATTCTCCACCTCTTCAGGTATGCAAATATTCTCAACATCTTCAGGTTCTAAAGTACAAGTATTCTTTTATACCCAGCCTCTTCAGGCTTAAACAACTGAGTTGAATATAAAGATGTGCTTGAGTGTTTAACTCACTACAAGTGAGGATAGAATGATAAAACTTAAGACAAAAACTCTATACAAGAGTAGAAAGAATAGACTAAATCAGAGCTTTTGAAAATTCTCTTTTAAAGATTTGATCACTGAGAGCTTCATCTTTCTTTTCTTTGAAGTCTCTTCTATTTATAGGCAATGAGCATTTGGAGCATTCTTCATAAGCTTTTTTGTCCAACGGTAACATTTATTACTATTCTGAGCAGCATTAAATACATAAGTTGATATCATGTTGAGCTTTTTCTGAGAAATGAATTTGATTATCAGGGACTGCCAATAGTGTGATAACTATCTGAGCGCGCAAAAAGTTCCTTATTTGCTAGTCTTTGTAGTTGTTAGCAGTGTCAGCTAAGCGGCTCAATTGACTTATTTTGTCGTGTACTTTTGTTAGGGTTCTTCTCAGCATTTAATGATGAACAGTTCTTCATATTTGAATTTGAGCTTTGGACGAATGATTGAATCTGAGCTAAGTAAGGAAACATTTAAACGATACAATATAATATACTTGAAAACCAATTTAGAGTTTATTGGATGAATACTTAGTTTCCTTTAGATACTAGAAAAAATGGACGTACGCACAAATAACAATTTGTTTACACCGTGTTGTATTGTTATAGAATTACCAATATATCTTTAAGCTGGAAAATATTAATGGATTAACAGAACAATTTATACATGAATTACGTGAGTCTTTTACTGGTTCATTCTAATTTAAACCTTTTGTTATCTTCAAAACTTTGAGAGGTTTAATTCTTTAAACATCTTTGGTTCCGAAACTAATTTCTCATAAGTTCTTTGGTTCCAACATTTTGTTCTCTAAAGATACAACTATCATTAATGTGATCATCTAATAATTAATACATCAAAATAATCCTTTAATGTCAAGTTTTTACATCAAATTGTTCATTCAATAGGATCAAGATTCCTTTAATGTCATTTTATGACATCAAATTCGTCTTCCAAAAGAACTAATTCAGTTTAAAAAATTATTTTGATGTATTTATTATTCAAGTACCAAACTAATGACACTAGTATTTTTAAAATATTAAAATATATGTTTAATCTTAACTTTTTTTTTACAACTTGTTAACAATTTTTTTTTATTTTGCTAAACATGGAACACACTATTTTATTTGTAAAAAAATTGAAGTGCATACATTTTATGTTTGAAATGCACAAGAAAACAACATGGTCTAATATTCAAGTTGTCTTATTTGTTTTTCTATTTTATTTCTGTCTCTTCCATACGTCATTATATCAATTGTTTATATTGAATATTTCTTTGCAAAAACCATATAAACTTACCTCTTTGTTTTTTTACTTTAAAATCATTCTACTATAGCTTTCAAAACTAGTCAATTATTTCCACCTTTGCAAAAATAATTAAAACTGAAGATTAGAAGGCACTCTTAAAGAACTCTCCCACGCAAGGAAAAAATTATTTTATTCAGTTGCCTTTTAATAGATCTAAGAAAGACTAAAATATTGCTTTATATTTTAAAGAATAAACACTCAAATTAGTCATCCAAAGGTACATGTGACATCAGTTTAGTCTTTCAATAATTTTTGACATCAAAATAGTTATCGAATGTTAATTTTTTTTACATCAAATTAGTCCTCTAAAGTTATTTTTTGACATCAAATTGGTCTCTCAAAAGGACCAATTTGATGTAAAAAATAATTGGAGGACTAAATTGATATTACTTGTATATTTGGAAGATCAAATTGGATATTTACTCTATTTTAAATTCATGAACTTTTGTTACAAAAATAAAACTTGAATAAAAGGATGAAACACAAGAATGGGGTTGAATTGTGTTTCTTAACTTTTTTTAAATATTTTTTCTTAAAACAATTCTTATAACAACAGCTTCACAAGTATGTAAGAAAGAATGGACGAATTAGAAAATCTTTATAGTCTATTGGACGCAAAAAGAATTTTCAAAAATCTTTGAACGCAAGCTAAAACTTGTATTTTGATAAAACGGTTGTTAAGAACAACAATGACAATCCCCAAAGATTAGTGAAAAACAAAGTAACGCAAGAAAAGGGAAGAGAAACTTACACCAGGTATTTATACTGGTTCACTCTCATAGCCTGAGAGTTACGTCCAGTTCATTCTACTTGAAGGAATTTCACTAATCTTTCTCAAAGATTACAAATATTCTTCACACTACCTCTTTAGGTTTACAACCAAATATTCTAAACCTCTTCAGGTCTACCAACAAGTTTTCTTTTCTACACAACCTCTTTAGGCTTTCCACATAATGATAAAGGATAGTGTTTAGTAACACTTGAGAATAACTCACGATGTGTGAGGATAAATAATGGGCTCAAGTAAAAACTCTAACAAGAGTATAAGAAAGCATAAGCAAATTCAGAACATATCTTTTTACTTCGTATATTGTTCTATTCACTTCTCTCGATTATTTGTTCTCTTCTACTGATCCTTCAAAGACTTTGAGTATATATAGGCTTGAGAGCTTATACTTGTCATTACATCAACAATTAATGCCCTGTTTTGTTTGATTTTGAAATGCTTTGAACAAATACTTTTGATAAAGGAATAACAGAGACAACATAATAGACTGTCCAATAAAATACAATAAATAGTACATTAAGTATTTGGATGCACGCAATGAAATAATAACTTTGTTTTTAACAAAACTTGTCTTAATTCGAAAGTGTTTATAATTGATTTATTCAAAAGATATAACTCAGACTTTTTCTTATTTAGAGCAAAATAACATAAGTTCATTTTAAACTTATTTATTTAGTCTAATTTAATATTTATTATTATCTTTAAAAATTTGAAGGGTTCAATTTCTTTAAACAATTTTGATTTCAATATTAAATCTTTTGATTACGTCTTTGTTTTCAGCAAAACTTAAATCCCAATGAAACAAAAAAACCATATAGATGCAGTTTTTTTTTTTTAAGTTAGGAGGGATTTAAGAAAAAAAAAAAGTAGCGAAATACATCGATGGCACAAGAATCGTCCTCTATCTTACTATGATTCAGTTTCGTTAGATATGTGAATAAAATTTACTAAGGGTAATAATTATCATTTTATAAAAGAATAATAAGATATTTTTAAAATAAAATTAAATCTCATTTCATGAAATAAGTAATCTCTATTATACTCCTATAAATGGGAATGAAATTGTATGTTATATTTCTTTTCTTTTTTTGGTAAAAAAAAATAAAAGCAGAGAAAGTTGACTTAAACGACAACTTTTAGATAACTTATTTATAAAACACCATCAATATAAATTTCTATTATACTTTTAGGTGGGTTCTATCGTGGAAAATTATAACATATGGTCCACTCATGAGTCAGTAAAATAATAATTAATAGTAGGTTGTCATCCCTTCACATATTTTTAGAAAAAGACTTTTGTATTTGTAAATTAGACCCTTAAACCTTAGTAATTGTTAAATAGTTAACCACCTGAATTACTTTTAAGATATAAGTTTCCAAACATAAATCACGTTAGGACAAACTCATTTTTGACCAAAATTAAGTTTGCAAAATGATGTTCATCTAAAATCAAGTTTACAAAATCTAAATCAAACACACACTAAATTAATGCTCCAACCCATAGTATTTTATTCATATGTAACCAAATTTTATTTCTTACATAGTAACTTATTTCATAATATAAATTTATTTTTTTTATTAATTAATATGAAATAAAATAATTCTAAAAAAATATAAAGACAATTGTTTAGAAAATCATTTTCATGAGACAATTTATATTTTTTAATATTTAGATATTTTTGAATTTTGAGAGATTTAAAATAATAAAAAATTAATGTTATAAATTAATCTATAATATCAATATTGTAAAAATTTTAAAATACTAATTATTAAAATAATCAAGTAGATCTTTCATTGATCCTGAAAGTGGCATAATATTTATGTTTTTGTAAACCAATATTTTAAATATGTTTGATTAGATTTCTTACTATATAGTTTGGACTAAATAAATAATAATTTAAAATTAATTATACACATCATTAATTTTCTTTTTTAATTCAATAGAATGCATAAATTTTAAATCAATACAGAGATAAGATTTTGAAAAATGTTAATAAATTATGTAAAATAATGTTCCTTTTGTGCAACAGCAAAAACAATATCGCGAGCTGCTATAATCAAGTAGATCTTTCATTGATCCTGAAAGTGGCATAATATTTATGTTTTTGTAAACCAATATTTTAAATATGTTTGATTAGATTTCTTACTATATAGTTTGGACTAAATAAATAATAATTTAAAATTAATTATACACATCATTAATTTTCTTTTTTAATTCAATAGAATGCATAAATTTTAAATCAATACAGAGATAAGATTTTGAAAAATGTTAATAAATTATGTAAAATAATATTCCTTTTGTACAACAGCAAAAACAATATTGCGAGCTGCTACAATCTGACAATTTTTGAATTTTTTTTCAAAAATAACTACGACATCCGAGCTTTTTCACACAAGAAAGAAAAATAAAAAATAACAATATTTTATTAGTGACAAACTTACAATATTTCACAAAAAAATAACAAATTTTATTGTGGTCTAACTTACAATTTTTTTATCACAGGTAACCTATACTAATAGTATTTGATTTGATCTAATCTAATCTAAACCATCTATTTATTTTATATTAAATCTAACAGTTTGTAATCAATGGTCCACCGATAAACCATTTAATTACTTTTACAGTGAATGTTTTATTCATAATTCTTTGCAATTAGACTAAAAAATTATATTTAGAATCAATTAAAAATGAAACAAAATTTTAAAATTATATCATTTTTTAATTTTCAACATACAAAATTTAATTTAGAAATCAAATCAAATTAAATTCTATTTTATTTTTTTACATTTCAAAACGAAATCATCATTCTTACACTCAAAACGAAATCATCATTCTTATGTTATATTTTTCCCCCTACCAACTAACACATGAAAACCTCTGATTTCATAAAACAAGCATAGAATGAATTACCAAACACGAGATTAGAGAATTCTCAAACTCATTCATAACAGCAATAACAAAACCACTCCTTTGCAAGGCCAGGGGCAAGAATGGTATTTAGCCAAAACAGCTAAACCTACATTGCTTGCTATGCTTTCATCGTTACGGCTCCCTCCCACTGCGCAAGGAGAGTTCAATCGAATGGCGAACTACGACCTAACCCCAGGGATAGCGCCGAACCTGGACAGGCACCTGGTATTCCCTCTGCTGGAGTTCCTGCAGGAGCGTCAACTATACCACGACGACAACATCCTGAAGGCGAAGATCGAGCTCCTCAACAAGACAAACATGGTGGACTACGCCATGGACATCCACAAGAGCCTCTACCACACCGAAGATGTCCCTCAAGACATGGTCGATAGGAGGGCCCACGTGGTCGCCAGTCTTAAGTCTCTCGAGGAGGCCGCCGCCCCCCTCGTCTCCTTCCTCCAGAACCCCGCCGCCGTCCAGGAATTGAAATCTGATAAGCAGTATAATCTTCAGATGCTCCATGACAGATACCAGGTTTATCATTTTTTTTTCTTTTTTCCTTTTTAATTTTAGTTTTTTTTTTTTTATGATGAAGTCCTGAAATTTTTGTGATGGTTTTTTTTAAGGGCCTGTTGTTTGGGTTTAAGGTGTTTTGTAGTTATTTGTAGTTTGGACAGCCAGGACAGGACATACAAGTTGACTAAGGGTATTGAGTGACACTATACTATCATGATTATGGCTTAACAAAATGACTAAAGCTTATACCCAGGGGTGATTTAATTGATATTTTCTTGTAGGCACCATTGCAAGTATATATATGTGGATTATAATGAATTCCCACTTTTAACTGACATGGTATTATAGTAACATCTTGATGTTGCACATTTGCATTGTTGATTAAAAGTTTATTTTCGAAGCATCTGGCCTTTTTTTTTTTTTTTTTCTGTTTGAAGTTTGAATTTTGTTGTATTTGAGTTGTAACTCCTTAAATGGTGATTCTGTTGTGACAGATTGGTCGTGAGCAAATAGATGCATTGTATCAATATGCCAAATTTCAATTTGAGTGTGGAAACTACTCTGGTGCTGCTGACTATCTTTATCAGTACAGGGCTTTAAGCACAAATAGTGAAAGGAGTCTAAGTGCTTTGTGGGGAAAGCTGGCAGCTGAAATATTGATGCAAAACTGGGACATTGCTCTTGAAGAGCTGAATCGTTTGAAGGAAATCATTGACTCAAAGGTTGTTTGTCAGTTGATCTTTTGATTAGCTGCGCATACTTTTTGGTAATGCTTCTATTAATATAGACTTACTAGTGGTGAACTTCGTTGCAGAGTTTTGCATCACCTATGAATCAGGTGCAAAGCAGAATATGGTTGATGCATTGGAGTCTGTTCATCTTTTTCAACCATGACAATGGAAGAACACAGATAATTGATCTGTTTAATCAGGACAAGTATGCCTTGTTGACCTACCCCTCCTTTCCTTGGCTTCCTTCACTTATTTGTAGGATATTTGTTATATTTTATTTTAATTGTAATTCCTCATCATTCATCAAACTGGTCAATTTCTTCCTCGTTCTTGGGCCACTTTTTAATTGCATCTTCTGGGCTCAGTATTTGTAATATTGCTTTATCTAAGATATGATATCATTTCCAGGTATCTAAATGCAATCCAAACTAGTGCTCCACACCTTCTACGATACTTGGCCACAGCATTCATTGTCAACAAGCGCAGGAGGCCTCAGTTCAAAGATTTTATTAAAGTTATTCAACAAGAACAGCATTCATATAAGGATCCCATCACAGAGTTTTTGGCGTGTGTTTATGTCAACTATGACTTTGATGGGGCACAAAAGAAGATGAGGGAGTGTGAAGAAGTAAGTACCCTTTCTGTTGGCTAGATAATATATCCTTTACGAACACCTTATACAAGATTTAATTGGTGGGTTCTTTATTGAAATTTAATTTGATTGAATTACATTTTGTTTAAGGGGGATGGGATGAAGGAAAATTTCCCAAGTTAGTCATGATATTTACAACATGTTGGGCTGTATAAGAGTGGGAAAAGTCAGCTGGGTATCAAAAGGAGGATAAAAGACTAAGAATGAGATGGGTAAATGTTAGGGTTGTGATGTAGCTTCTATAGTTTATTCAGTTTTCCTTTTACTTAAAATATATTTTTGAACGTCTAAGTTACTCCTTATTGTGTTGATTGTAATATGCTTATCATTTGTAAAAATACAGGTCATTCTCAACGATCCCTTCCTTGGTAAAAGAGTTGAAGAAAGCAACTTTTCTACTGTACCATTAAGGGATGAGTTCCTTGAAAATGCTAGGCTATTTATATTTGAGACATACTGCAGAATACACCAACGCATTGACATGGGGTATGCACCTACTTTCTGATATAGGATATTGTAGCTCCCTGTGTTTATAATTTTTCAATGGACTTAATTATCACAAAGTAATGCTAGTGCCACAATTTTACACCCATGAAAAACACAATTCTACTTCTGTGCTATTGATCTTTTGAGACAGTCTGTCAAATCAATGGCACAAAATAAGAGTTGTGTTTTTTCTTTTGTGGCCACAGTCTTGGCACCAGCTCTTCTATTTATCACTCATTTTTAATGGGGAGTTAGTGTATAATGCTATGTTTTCTCTATATATTTGTTTCTTTTGTTGATGATTTCCTCTGGTTTCCTTTCATGCAACACAACTAAATGGTATACTGATGATTAAAGTAGTAACCAAAATTTCTAGGAGTGGATTGCCCTAATTGCTGATATTTTATACAGAGTTCTTGCTGAGAAGTTAAATTTGAATTACGAGGAGGCTGAGAGATGGATTGTGAATCTCATCCGCAGCTCAAAGCTTGATGCCAAAATTGACTCTCAAACGGGAACAGTTATCATGGAACCCAATCATCCAAATGTGTAAGTTAATATTGATTGCTGAATTGATAGATAAGGAAGTGCTTCCTATTGTATTTTACCATTCTGATTCGGCCATGTTAACTGGTGTACCACTTCTTTTCTTTCATGTCGTCTGTCATCCTTCTTTTTTAAGTCCCTTAATCTTTAAATTTCTACATCTCCAGGTATGAACAGCTGATTGACCATACCAAGGCAATTTCAGGGCGTACTTACAAGTTAGTTAGTCAACTTATGGAACATGCACAAGGGCAGGTAGCTCGATGACTGGCTATGTAGACTGACTGGAGATTATTTTGTTTAATCTTTCCAGATGCCTCGATTTTGTTTTGGATTTAGAATTTCATTCAAATTGATGGGCTGTAATCCCTTTAGAAGATTGCTTTTCTGACATCTCTCCTATGTCAAATGTGGATCCGGACCATTTTGCTTAAAATGTTTGCCATGAACTTTCTTATATAGCAGGAATGTTTGTCCTTCGTCTTTGGAATTATGCCCCATGGAATGCCATCTATTTTTTTATTCTTTGGCGTGATTTCGTCTCATCTTTTTTTTTTGGTAATTATCTTATCTTTTTGTTATCCTTGCCATTTTTGCTTTTTGCTTTGAAATATAATAGCATACAATGGTGACTATTCAAAAAATGGAATCTGAACGGGCCCTTGTGGTGGCAGTTTAAGTGTCATGTCGTGTTTCACTTATCTGCTGGAATCCTGTAGTGCTGGAGTAGTAACATGATATGGAGTTATCTTGAAAAGGTGCCTACAAGCAATACGTGCACGTGTGTGCAAGATAAGTTAATAGTTACCTTTTCTTCTCCCTATGCACAATGTGCCTCTTGGTACGAGTCTTAGTTTCAGGGACATTAGACAATTGTTTTTCTTAATAATAAGGTTGGGATTAGCGTGAACGCCACCGATATTATCTTGTTTTCTAAAAAGGATTGCTCTATCAAGATTAAGGAGTTTTTGCCAAGATTTGACTCAAGTCATATTTCTGATAGGCAGATTCTGGGTGTTGCCAACGGGACTGTAAATGGTATTAGAGGGAAATATGAAATTGTCAAGTTTTCACGCTTGGTTTTGAAAGGCCTATGATCAAGTGAGTTGGGTTTTCCTTGACAATGTTATGCAGAGGATCTGGCAGTAAATGGAGGCAATAGAGCGATCTCTTCTGATGGGGATCAAGATGATGTCATTTTTTCACTGTTGCAATTAATGTCCAGTTGAGATTGATTATAGGGATCAAGATGGGGATTATTAGAGGTCTTAGCTTCTGAAGAGGCGAAAGTTTCTGTAGAGGCCGATACTTCATTTATGGATAGTGATAGAGACAGTTTGATGACTATTCTTACTTTCTTGTAGATTTTTTTGATATAGTTTATGAATTGATTATTTATTTATTTATAACAGTGGGTTGGTACTTAGTAGATATAAATTTGGAGAATCAAGTCATACCTCTTTAACTTCTCTTCCGGCTTATTAGGTTTTGCAATAACCTCTTACCAACTTTGGCATTTATTTGAGTGAGAATCATCATACAACCTTTTGAATTTAATAATGTTCAAAATCTTTTTAAAGGTGAGATGGGTGGAAAGGGTTTCTCTGTTTAAGAGGACACATTACTCTTATTCCTTGGAAATTAATGTCGCTAAGGCATGTTTATTTCCTTCGAATTTACTTTTCAGGTTTATGGAAGAGCATATTTTTGGGATGATTTATGGGTCAGGGTCCATCCTTTCTTCATTTTCTATCCCCACCTTTATTAGTAATCCATTTTGCATCATCATTCTATTTGTACTTCTATTTTTGTCCAAAATTCTTCCATTTCTTGGAGTTTCTTTTCCTTTTTTAGACCTGAATAATAAATAAGTTTTGAAAAACTCTATCCATCATTCTTCAGTAGATAATAGGATTTGGACTTTAAACTTCTCTGAAGTGCACTCCTATAAGTCATATGTCTAGTTCCTTGCTCAATCTAAGAGACAACGTTCTTCTTTACTAAGTACTAACCTTCTCAGGAAATCAGAAACTGCTTTAAGGTGAAGTCTTTCATTTGAATTGTGATACTTAATAGGATTGCTACACATCATTTGTTGTAGGTTTACAAACTAATGTTTGTGTTATACATTTATTGCTATTGAGACTAACAACCGTTTATTTTACTTTGTTTAATTTATTTATCGTGTAGACATTTTTGGTACTTTTAGCTATTGTTAGATTTGTTTAAAGAGAAGCACTAGATGTCACTCAATTAAAAAATTGAGTTTTATGTTTGCAAATTTTACTTGCAGAATAGGAATTCGAATCTCACTCATCTTGAGGTCAGGGCAAAGTCAACGTCTGAGTAAGAATTAATCTCACACTCAAAAAGTGCGGAGTCATTTTCTTACAAAAAGAAAATTTTGTTAGAAGAGTTCAGAGCATTTTCTCATGTCATTTTAGAAATTGAGGAGAATTTTAGAAATTGAGGAGAAAAGAGAAAAAAAAAAAGTTCTTTTGACAGCGTGCATTGTTGTCGTCATTTGATGTTTATGGTTGGAGAGGAATGATAAAATTCAAAGGATAACCTCTCGTGGGATAAAAAAATCTTTAGTATCATTACGATGCTTATATCATAGGGTTTCTTTGTTGGATATGTAGAGAGACTAGCCAATTTTGTCTACACGTTTTGTTTTTCTTATTTATTTTGTATTTGTTTTTTAGGAGAATACCTAATTCTCTGCTTCATTAATTCATTTTGCTAATAATACTTCTTTCATTAAAAATACCTCAATATTTTATATTCTCATATTTGGAATTTCAGAATTATACGAATATTGAATACCAAGAAATGGATGTAATCAGAAATTATAAATTTTATTTCAACACGTGATTATTTGATAATTTATAAAAAAAAATTTAGATAATAAAAAGCGCAGGATATTTGACTTAAAACTATTTGTAAAGAATAGTTTTAAAAAAAATTTGTTAAAAATAGATTGAGAACCAATCAAGACTGTTGAGAGAGCAAGATTGGTTTTGATGATGATAACTTCATTAATTTTTATTAGAGCAAAGGCCATGATGTTGTTGACTTTATATATTAATATTGACATATAGACATGTAAATACAAAATCTTAAATAAGTAATAAAAAAGGGAAATACAATATTAGTGATTAGTTGAGTGATGATTTTTACGTACACATTCTTAACACACTCTGATCCACTAGATCACAATTAACATTGGACCGCAGCTCTTTCCAAGTTCATACAAATATCATTCTCAGTTGTTTTGGTCTCAACATAATTATTAAGCATTTATTTTATTATTACTTAATTCTTTGTTCTTTAAAAATATTAAATACAGATACTTTTACAGTAGGTTCTAGGTACACTGAATAACATTGGGTTCAACTGAAATGACTGGTACTAGCAAAAATTTAAATGAGTGCGATTATTATAAAATAATGTAATGATTTAGGGAAAACTCCAATACAGAGTGTGACATGTGAAACTACAGTTAAATATGGATAATGAATTTTAAAAAGTAATTTTAGGGAAAACTCCAATACAAAGTGTGACATGTGAAACTACAGTTAAATATGGATAATCAATTTTAAAAAGTAATTTAAATTGTTATAGGCCAGTAGTTAAAAATTAAAGAATAAATTTTATATGAAAAATTCATCCCTGAATTTCAATCCCAATTTTAAGATCTAAATGACTCCGGATGTCATGTAAGAGTAAGAAGTTTTCTTGGATTTACTCATTGAAACAAGTTTCTAACTGCACCAAGCCAAAACGGTACGGTATTTATAATTATAACCCTGCAAAGAAGAGAATCTCTATTAGTAACACACCAAATCCTCTGTTGGCTGCGATAAGACATTATTACTACTTAATTGCATCCAGTCGTAAAGTAAGCACAGAATATTCATTTCACCAAAAGAAAAGAAAAGAAAAGAAAAGAAAAAGAACATACAATCTTACTGATCCTTCAGCCAGATAATAGATATACAGAATCAGTATTTGATAGTATTATTTATATTGGTACTTCGCCCGTTTTGTATCCAAGAAACGGAAAATGTTGAGGTTTGAAGAATAGTTTTCATCTTTGTCAAGGGGAATAGACAAGTAATTTGGATTCATTAAAAAAATGATTTTCTGTATTTATTACTTACTGTTAACGTTATATTTTCTTCTTTTTGGCTGAATCACTTTCTATTAACGTTTCAATCCAGATAAAACACTGATACAGGATAACTTTACCAGCATCTGTTACATTCCAGAAATGATGTAAGCACAACTGTATTGCCACCTTTGTCTGTCTGTGTGCGCCTGACTTTCTGTATGTATATATCCCTTTCCCTTTCTGAAAAACTCTTGTTCAGTTGTTTAACAGTAAGCATGGGATGAAGGGCAGGTAGGTATAGCGTCAATGCCTTATTATAATTAATGAAGAAGCACTTATCTGACCATTGCTGGAGCCTGTTCTTGCCTCCTTTCCCAATCTTTAATTCTTGGCTGCTTGATGCTATATTACTTCCTATAGCTCAAGCCTGCAATATCCGCATACAAATCTTTAAATTAGTAATGGCTTGAGTCACTTTCAACTGCACCAAGTATAGGAATAATTATTACCTGCAAAAGCAGTTTTATGCCACTTATTGACACCAACATGAAACTTAGGTCCATCAAGAATGAGAAGGAATTTCACTTTCAATTGGACCAGGTATGGGAATGTCAATGCCCTCTTCTAGTATCCTCTTACCATCGAGAATATGAATTTCCATATGTCTTCCATTGATCCCTTCCATATCGTCTGTTAGAACTTCTGTCAGAGGGAGATCTATAAACATCAGATGGTCTTTCATACCCATAAACATCTGAAGATCTTCTGCATGTTCTGCCTCTGTTGCCCTGCTTAGAAGATTTCCTTATCTCCTCTTCCAAATCATATTCCAAACGCTATGATCAAAGAAAGCAGAAGTTTATCATTTTTTAAAGTTAGTTAGAAATAATAGACCCTTAATGAAAATTAAGGAACTCAACTATTCTCAAGTTTTGAACACCGTCCTACACAACCAAAGAAAAATGGAAAACAAGGGAGAAAACCCGGTCTCCAGTTATGCTTTCACAACGAATAGCTACTGCAGGCACATTTCGCATTGGACGGAGCCCATTACATGTCTTAGAGACAACATTGAGGTTGTTAAAAATTTATGAGAGCACTAGAATATTTTAGAAGAGAGCATCTAAGTCATTATGTAGTGCAGGTATCAGTATTACAATCAGAGGCTAAGATAATCGGTAATATAAGCTATCCAGTCTCACTCTCATGATATCATAGTTTGAAATAGCATGAGAATGTGGTTCTGATTACCATACAGATTTAGATCTCCATTATATACAAGGTCAAGTATTGGGTATGGTGCTTTCTGTTGTAGGAAAGTTAGTATCCTGGAAGAGTAAGCAAAATGGATTAGAGCTATGGCTCATACTATATGTGAACTAACACAGGTTGCTGTCACATTACTTCAAACAGTCATTTATGAGAAGAAAAAATAGAGGTTGCTGTCTATTTTTTATTTTTATTTTTCTAGAAAAGCTTTTGTAAAATATAATCAGAATGGGCCAGATTCAAACAGAAAACTAGTTTGCATGAAAGTTCACAAAACATTTAGGGCCTACTTGAGTTAGCTTTGTTTGCATGAAGCTAGGAGCATATGATATGTTTGCTCTAGCTTGAGAGGAAGTGTTTTAAGAGAGGAGTGCACTAGAGCATTTCAGAAGAGCCTGTTAGTGACCATATCGAATACAGTTAGAGACTACAAAGAAAGTGCTGTAAGCCATCCAATTATTATTTGTCTTTCTCTCTCTTGCTCACCCAACTCTCTTTCTCTCTTGAACTAGACTTCAACAATGCATTGAGACTCATCAACTAGCAATAATCATGTGCGAAACAAACCTTGTCAGGATCTGAAAGTACAGCATATGCTTCTCCGATCATTTTGAAAAGCCTATCAGCATCCTTGTGCACCTCCTGTGAAATTTCCTTCCAGACTTGGCCTTCATCTCCAACCTCACTTCTTGCCAGCAACTGACCAGCCTAAATTCAAACCAAGCACAGAAAAAGGAAAGTTTCCTAAGTTTAAAAATTAAAAAATAATTATACTAAGCTAACTATAATCCGGGTACAGAAAGACTCGAACCTTGTCTGGATGATGTCTGAGAGCTGCCTTGTGATATGCCTTCTTGATATCAGTTGCTGTATCAGATGATTTAATTCCTCTGATGTTGACATAGTAAAGCACAAAGAATTTAGATTTGGAAGCTTTAAATTAGCAATTGTCAGTAGTAGAAAACTAAGGAGTGCAGTGCATGTCTAAAACAGCATAGACATGTGTGGTGGTATTTTGACAATTTAGATGGTGACAAATGTTTTCAATTGATCTTTAAAAAATATTGAAAAGGTTTTCTGGCTGGAGTAAAACCAGAACTTAATACTGCTAGATCTCATATTCTAGCTATTTCAGAACCTCTTTTACTTCAATATGTATATGTTCATCTTCTAGACCCTCTTTCAAGAAACTCCAAATGATTCCCTTCTGGCCAAAGACACTGACTTGGAGAGTTATAGAACTAAGAATGAGTAGTTGCGATACTAAAAGCCCCTAGCTTATTTCCACTGCACTAAACATGGACATGTGACACGTATTTGCTGGAAACTTCATGAGAAGATCCAACAAGAACTTACTTTAACTGGTAATGTTAATATTGCAGAACAACAAGCTGATATTTTCACCAAAGCTCTAAACAAGAATAGGGTTGACTACATACGTAACAAGTTGGACATGATTAACATCCATGATCCAGCTTGAGGGGGACTGGGGAGTTTTGTTTATATGAAAGGGCATCTCAGTCATTTTACATATCCTATATAACCCTCAATATGTATACAATAATGCACCTCACATAATTTGATATTTACTGCTACTTAGAAAAGCTTTCTATTTTTCTCATCTTAAAAGTCACAAAATGCAGCCATCTACTGAGGTGTTCCACATTTCTGTCATATAGATGACCACATCAAGGTTCTCTGACACTTCAATATAGATGACCACATTTTTTTTAAAAAAATTTTTAGGGGCCCTGTGTTTGATCCGTGGAATGATTTTTTAGTCCTGGGAATCACATTCCAAAGAATATGATTCTTGGGAATATTGAAATAAGTATTTGATTACTAAAAAGATTCCCGAGAGTATTTTCTGAAATTCCTAGGATTGTTATATTCATGTGTTTGGTTTAGAGACGATTCTAGTGAATCTTAGGCATTTTTCCAAAATAGCTCCAGTCAACTTAGATAGAAAAATTCACAAACACCTATGGGTGGGATGGCGATAATACAGTGGTGTTGGAGGCAGAGGCAATGGCAGCGGTGCAATGTTGGTGATGGAAGCAGTGACGGTGAAGTGGTGGTGGTCATGGTGGAGCTGTGGTGGTGGAACTATGGGTTGAGAGATAAGTGATGAGGGGTGGGCAATGATGTCTCTTTAACAATTCCATTCCTGGGAATGAAAAAAGATGCTCACCTCCCTGCATGGGAATGCCTTTTTGCCAAAACATGGGAATATTAAATTCCCGAGAATGATAAATTACAGGGAATATTTTTTTCTAACTTTGAACCAAACATGGAAATGTTACAGTATTTCCGGGAATCCTAAAACATTAACAGAATTCTGAAAACATTATGCGAACCAAAGACTACTTTTGGTATATGAGATGAAATGTAGGTACAGAAAGCCCCAATGGAATAAAGAACTTACAGAATGAGGTAAAAGTCCGAGGGGATTCCCCTTTTGGCTTGGTCTTCCACTGAGAGCAGATGTTGATGAACTTGCCTTGATTCTTTCACACCATTTGATCCACATGGTGAGCCAGACTGTTTGGTCTTTCCGTCAGATTTAGTTTCAAGAACAGATATAAGTCTCCTGAGGTCACAAGCCACTTGTTCATAATCTCTAACCATCTCATGTAAGGTGGCTCTTCTTGAAATTGCCTGCAAAACAAGAGCAATCAGATTAACCCCCCTCCTTTTATACAAGACTCAAGCAGAAAAAGATCTATAGAAAACAATAAAAGTACAAACTGACAGCATAAGATAACTTGTTTAAGAAGGAAAGTTTAATATGCAGATGTATCATTCTTGGGGCAATCAGAATAAACAAATAGTATAAGCTATATTAGCCTTGTCAAAGTGAATTAACCAATGTACTCTTAGGAATATAGGATGTTCGATCAAATGCCAAAATAAGAATATAGAATTTTCATAGCATGATAGTTACACTGTGCATATATATCAAATGAAACTCATCATATTCCACGTTACTTCTCATTTCTAACAAGTTAGGCTAGCATCTAGGAAGAAAAATCCAAATATGCACTCACGAGTTCACCTAATTGAAGGACTAGAGAAAAGCATACCTTTGCATAATTTCCATCCAGCGCCATAGCCACACTGCAGTCTGCAATGGCATCAGCAATTTGGCCCAAAGCTTGATATGCTGCAGCACGGTTGCAGAAACATATTGCCGCAAAAGGACGTGATTTGATATTGCTAGATAAAGCAACAGTATAATGCTCTATTGCTTCTGTATACTTTCCCAATTTAAAATTTTCATTTCCTGCACTCTGTTTATTAAGAAGAACAATAAGGATAAACATACATTTAATAAGAAGAATACCAGTAGTGTCTACACAGAAATGATACAAATCTACAAATCTGAAAATGATTCAAATAAAGAGTGAGAAGCTAACCTACTTACTCCCATATATAAACATGAATTAGTCAGCAGGTAAAAATATTATATTAGTCATATCATATATTTCAAAAAGAACAATCAGAATTATTTCCAGTGATACAAAGAATTTTCCATCTGAGAACTACATAATGGTACTCTATTAGGATGCTTTTCTCACGTCAGAGGTTATCCTAAATTCATTCATACATGGAATATTTTAAAGTAGTAGATACCATCACTGATGTAGGATCCATGAAAAGGACAGTACACATTATGTTTGCAGTATGCATGAGCATGACACCTAAACTTGAGGACCATCTAGACGTTTCAATAACTACCATTAAGAAATTAATTTAGGAAGATGGACGTCTTGAATGTACCTTGCAGTATAGAAGTTCTTGTATCGCAGAAACTAATGACAATGAATCTTCAACGTTTTCAATCACACAGCTACATGATTGAAATGAGCATCAGCCAACTCTAGCATTTGAGAAGAAAAAAAAAACCATCTTGATTGAAATGGCAAATGAAAAATTACTCTTGCTTGGTAAAGATGGAATTACTTGTCATTGAGAGACACAACTTGCTGTAACTTCTCAAGAACATTAAGCGATTCCTCAAGCCTTCCCAAATGAAAGTAACACTTGGATATCAATGACAACCTCCACAGTTTGACACACGAGTAACTATCACACATGGAAATATTGACATTCTCCACGCTGTTTGCCAAGGCAAAATTCTTTTCTGTAAGACACTGACTCTGCTCACAGAGCTGAATTGCTGCATCATACTTTTGCAGCTGCGAGATGTCACCAGCAATAGACAACAGTTTTATCAGTCATAATATACAAAATAATTCAGTTAAAACAATAGCAAACAAGCATAATAAGAAGGAATAAATATGAGGCAGGCAATGAGTTGGAATAGAAAATACCAAACACAGCGCCTCTGCCTTCATTTGAAATAACTTTTCTGAGTATACACTTATTGACAAGGCCTTTGTAAGTAGTTCTAAAGCAGTACCAGCTGCATCAGAAGATCTCTCCTTTAAGAGTTCAGCAGCATTCTTTTTACACTCGGCCACTTTCTGTTAGTATGTAATAACATTTGTTAGACATCTTAGAAAATCATAACACCATACAAGCAAGCAGAGAAATATATCGAAGAGCAGAATTGAAGATCAATTGCTTTCTGAAAAACTATTAGTTAGTAATAACCGATAATAATATAAAATTACCAGGGAAATGAAATAATAATTGACATGCAACTTGAAAGTATTTCTAAAAAAGCATCAAGATAAAATTATCACAATTGCACTACCCACATTAAAGAAAAGCATTGAAATACCTGAGCCTTTTGAAGACCTTCAGCTGCTTCTACTATAACTCGCCGTTCCAAACAAACAACATTACCTGATTCCATGCACTTATTGAAACACTGCTGAGCATTTTCTAGTTCTCCTAGCAAAAGGTGGCAGCTGGAGAAGAAGATCACATTTCATTACTTGAGAAAAAATTTACTAGAAACCAGTATAACTTGTAATCTAAAATCATACAAAAAAGGCCCTTACTTTGCAATTCTCATCTGTACTTTCAGAAAGGTGGCATCTAGAGCAGTAGCCATCAGGCAATCCCCTAAAGCTTCTCTAATCCTTCCAAGAGCCATTCGTGTTGCTGCACGGTTACTATAGCACAATAACAGAGGCTTAATCCAGCAACCTGACCTTTCACTTGAAGGGACAGAATTGATTCCAAGTGTGTAGAAGTCCTCAGCTTTAGAAAGATCCCCCTTTTTATAGGCTTGGTTTCCCCTGGACAAAATCATGATTGCACACCATAAATAAAGAATGCAAATTTTGAGAACATCTAACAGAAATCAGCATAACCAAATATCAAATAACAAATTAAATAAATTTCTAAAGAGCTGGTTTTTCTTTTTCTTTTCTCTTTTCGATGTTATGGTCAGCACCTGAGTCGCCACTTGTGACAGGTTTCTTGAGTTGTAGCTGAGGATGTAACATCTCCTTCCTCGAACTGGCCATTTATCTCAGACCTATCCTTCACATCAGAATGTGATGACATGTTGGCAGTGGCAAGTGGTGAAAATTGGACAGAAGATCCAAACTTTTGGTTCAGATTTGGAGAGATAACAAATGAGTCACAGCCAACTTTCCTCCTAAATTTCTTCTTCTGCTTACGCTTAAATGATGATGAAGTAGCCTCTTCAGTTGATGATGCAGAAAATGTAAAATATTTCTCCTTTGAATCACCCAGATCATGAACAAACCCAAACAGATCAGCTTTTTGTTTTTCAGTGTTTGAGCTAAAGTCAACTCCAGTATCTGCCGAAGCACCAGCTATACTACCACTGCTGACCTGCTCGGTTTTCAACTTAGGCCAGACTATTTCGGGCCCAGAAGAATGAAAATCACCAACAGAAGAACTTTCATTACGTGACAATAGTTTGTCCTTATCTGGATCTCCACATCTGTGATTAGTTTTATTAATGTCTACTCCTCTCCCTACAGCAGCCAAATGTTCATCTTTATAATCAGTAGGAATTGTGGAATGCAGATCATTGAATTCATCTGAAGCTTTTACATCTTGATCATCTGCTCTTGTTTCCTGATAGGGAGAAAAATCCATGGGTGAGTAGCTACCAGAAGAATCAGGGTTTTCAAGTGAACTGCTTTCCTTTGACAAATGATCTAGCCTTGTCTGTTTCTTATTCAAGGAATGTGGCTTCAATTTTCTCCTCATCTGTTTTGATCCTTTTTCTTTAGAAGACCTACCCTTTTGTGTGGATTCCAATTTTTTATTTAACTTCGGAAATAAGTTTTCTTTAAAACAAGAGGGATCCCATGTTGGTGGTTTAAAGTGCATAAAAGACTCCTTGGATACCTCAGGAATACTTGTAAAATCATTATCACACTTATCATGATCTGCAGTCCAGGAATTGCCAGTAGAAGCATAGTTATCTGGATGGGAGTCAAAACCAAATGATGAGGAGGAAAATGGTGCCATAGCTCCATTCACTTGTGAATCTTCAGGAACAAGACATTCCGGAATTTGGCAAAAGTGGAAATCTCTGATGCCATCCTCCTCACTAGTGGATGGCTTAGTGCAAGGTACTCCTGCAGAACCACTTGCTATATTACTACAACCACTTCCATTTTGTACATCATTTGTTTCGTATGTTTTGAAATATTGCCCACCAATATTCTCAAAAGCAGCATTAGGACAAGACTGTTGACCATCAGTATTAGTTCCTGAACTAACATTGAAAGAACCAGAAGCCTTCTCACTTCCTCCAAACACAAAACCAGCGCTACTATCTACACACGAGTTCTTTGAATCTCCAGCAATATCAGCAATGCCAACATTCTCAGAATCGTTGATATTCAGTTTCTGCATTTCATCTGGTAGTTTATACGCAGGAACAGTGCTATTGCTCCAAGCACTAGAAACACTATTAGAACATCCATATCCACCCTCACCCTTATCATCTCTACCCAAATGATCATCCTCATCATCACGTGTATTACTATTACTAACTGTTTCAGTCTTGGTATTAAAAGTACCTAACCCATTATCTGACTTTCTCGTGCTGTTAAGAGACTCCTGCTTTTCCATATTAAATTCTGATGTTTTACCACTCTGGTTGCCACCAAAAACAAAACCAAAACTATCCCATTCTTCACACTCAACTTCAGACTTACATTTCCTCTCCCCACCATCACCAAACCCAGAGTTTTCCACACATTTACTAGACTCTCCCTTTTCTGCATTTGAATTAGAAACCAAATCGTTTTGATCAACAAAAACACCAAACCCCACTTCCGAATTTAATTTCATATTTCTTTCATCACCAGAAACCGTCTTTGCCGCAACTGATTCCACGTCACACCGTTTCAAATCCACATTAAAATCACCCCTTTGAGCGCCAAACACAAAACCCTTGTTCCCAAACTTCACATGACAATTCGAAGAGCTACCATTACAAGCACTAGAACTCCCAGTTAACCCATTCGACGCGTTAATATTACCGGTTACCTGATCGGAGCTCTCACTCCGGTAACGAAAAGGGTTGAAACCCTCGCCGGCGGCGGTTCTGCTTCTCGACCTGGCATGCTGAGACGCCGTCTGCTTCCTCAGCTTCGCCAGCCTCGGCCTGGGCCTCCACGGCGGCGGCGGCGGCGCGAACCCGCGGCCGCTTGAATCGACGAAGGTGGAAGGGTTTAAGGTTTTGCCGTCGCCGGAGAAATTGAAAGGAGAATGCGGGGTGGAATCCGGCACCGGATCGGGGTTTTCGACGGAGGAGGAGTGGATCGGAGATCGGAGGTGCGCCGCCGCCGGCGACATTGCCCAGTTGAATAGGGTTTTGAAATGTTACGAAGTTTCAAACTCAACTCCACCACCCACAGAAAGAAAGAAAGAAAGAAAGAACGAGAAACCTTTGGGTGTGTCAATTGTTGTCTTAAATAAAGGAATTTCACAAGTGTGAGAGTTTGGTTTGGTGCCTTTTTGATTGTGTGCGTTTTTGCTTGAAGTTGAAGTTAGTTTTAGAGTTTTCTTTTTGTGTTTACTTTTGCAGGAAAAAGAAAGGACAAGAACCAACTTGTGTTGTGTGTGAAACAGATTGCATTCTTGGTCGTTTTTGAATATGTACTAGATTCTTTTTTCTTCGTATAATTTTTTTTTTTATTATATACAATTTAGTGATGTGTTTGTATATAAATTTGTAAAAGAAAAATAGTTAACTGGAATTACTTAGATTTTAATACAAGATTTTTTTTTTAAACAACATTACGTTTCTTTCTATTTTTTTAACATACTTGCATTTTTAATTTTATTTTTATTTTCGCTCCTAAGAGAACTTTACCATTGAAGTGGGGTCTTTGGAGAATCCCTATAAGCAGTCCAACAAGAAAGGAGATAGAAGAGGGGATAGGAGAACATTAAGGGAATCAAAACCTACTCTCCATACTTCAAATGTCTAAATAGCACATGGACAACATACTTGCATTTTATTAAGTTAATCAAATAGCATTGACCGTTATGTTTCTAAATGCATGTTTGGTTAGGCGTTTATTTAACTCAAAGTGTGTGTTTGTCTAATTAAATGCACATTTGCCTATTTTCTAAAATCTTTGGTTTTGCAGCACCTTTGAATCTTCAAACATCAATTGTGGCTTTGAGCAAAAGCAAGAAATCCAGGTTTTTGTGTTCCATGCATTAGTCATTGGGATTTTATGGGAAAAAATTAATGTAATCTTTCCATTATAGCCTTCTTCCTTCACTCTTCACTGTCTTCTTTGCCTTCACTATTCAGTATTTGTTTTCATAAAAGTATAGAGAGAACATGTAGAGTTGGACCACTGATCTTGTAATGCCACTAGTACTGAGGTGTAAGGTTTGAAGTGGAAGGAAGGACGAATATCGTGAGAGAGAAATAATAAACTTTGTTTGTGTGTGAGAAGAAGACTAAAGAAGAGTTTTCTAAAGTGTATCTTTACTTTCTTTAATTCCTATTTTTAAATTATTATTTTATATACATGTTATTGATGTAATACCTAATTTACATTTGATTTAGTTTATTTAATATATTTAAATTGTAATTTTCTTAAATAATAATTTTAAATTTTAAAATATAGTGTATTTATTAAAAATTTAGTTTATTTAATATATTTAAAACTAATTTTTTCATTTAAATTGTAATTTTTTAATGTATTCATTATTTTAAAAAGTAAAAATATCATCATATGTTTTTATTTTTAATTTAATAATAACATTAAAAATAAAAAAATTATTATAACATTAACCATGTCATTTGTTAAAATATACCTAAATATAATTTAATGAAGTAAAATGATAAATATGAATTAAATAAAATATAAATCACCTTTTTTGGTAATTTTTCATCTAAAAGTGATTTTAATCAACACTATCTAAATAACATTCTTTCTATTAAAATCATTTTTCTAATAAAGGTTCACAAACATAAATCATGTTACTGCAAACCCACTTTTGACCAAAATAAAGTTTACTAAATCTAATATAAACACACACTATATGATTGTGTTCAATTGTGTAAGTAGCTTTTGTTTTTTAAAATGAAATAAAAAAAAGAAAGAAACTAATTCATAAAGAGAATGTATGTAATAAAAAAAAGATCTTAATGAAGAAATATTGTTTAATGAAAGTGTAATTCATATGGAGCTCGAAGGATGTAATATATGAAGATGAATTTGAGACCATCACTTTGTTATGCCTCTAACTTCACCAACGGGCTACTTAAATCACTGGCGGACGGGGCTGGTCAGGGTCACGATCCCTAACCCTCAATATCCTCCTCTAAAAATAATTGAAAATTTTTCATATAATTTTATATTTGATCCCCTAAACTAAAGTAAAATTAGTCTTTAACCCTCTCAAATCAAGATAAATTTTCTGGCTTTATCCATGACTAAAATTAGTCTTTAACCCTCTCAAATTCAGGTTTGTCTAACATACATTGTAAATAATTGATGCACCATTTAATATAAGTCATTGATTAACAATAATAAACTAATGATAACAATTTAGGGGTTGAAATTTGATAGATAAACTGATTCATGATGTTAAAGTTACTTTGCAAAAAAACCTCAAACTTTATTTTTTTTATTTATTGTGGAACTTTTATTTTACACTCTGCTAGCTTCTTAGAATCTCTCTTGCTCTCTTACATCTCCTCATCCTTACTTGCATCTTTAGATCTCATTGCATCTCCTCATCCAACTTGTTGACTTGGTTGTTGAGAAGTTAATTAATTTGGTGCTTTGTTTAGCATATGGTTACTCAAAGGATGATAAGTTGACAATTTTGGGATTTTTTTATGACATTTTTTTCTTTTTGAAAAATTCATAGTAGTTTTATCATTTGTTTTTGTAGTTTCTGAAAGTTTTGTGTTTGAAAGTGGTGAGATATGGCTAAACAAATAATTTATTTTCTATGTATGAATCCTGTAAGCAAAACCTAGTGACTATGGTTTGAATAATGAGACTTTATAATTATTTTCTGATGTTGTAGTCTTTGTGTCCACTGGATTGTTCGCACAGAAAGAGAGAGGTGCTTCTACAGAGATAGAGTGGAGAGTCGAAAGAGACTAAGTTGAGCTCACAATATGACAAGGGTTATATTTAATTGGCATATTTAGTTGGTATAGCAGAAGTAGCTCTTGTATAGCTGTTGTCTTGTACAAATTATGGTCTGGTTTCCAATAACTCTGAGTGTCATGATTGTATTATTAAATTGAATAATAAGATTCATTGTCATTTATTCTGCAAATTATTTTATGTAATTCCATTTGGTTCTATTAGTTTATAAAAAAAAAGGAAGGAAATTATTTTATCTAATTCTATTTGGTTACATATAAATTAATATGTTTATATTTCGTACCTAGAAATATTTGGTGGTTACAGTAGTCATAATTTTTATCAGGGAATTAGAAACTTCTATGTAAATGTGGATCCCATTAAGCTAAATAATTGCATTTATTAGTTGAAATTATATGAGAACAAATATTGACATCTGATTGATGAATAATTAAGGTTTTTGGTTCTTCGTAGAATTTTGCACAACTCCATGCCCCATTTTACAATGTTTTCAAAGCATAACTTGGAACACAAGTTTAGTTTCATGATCTAATGAGAAATGAATTGAAGATAAAATTACGAAAGAGTTTACATCATGCTTTTCTGAAGCATAGATGAGACAACATGGTGGAACTATATGACCTATATGAAGGAGGGTGGATAAAGGCAAGTTATGTGGGTGACAACATTGTTAATGTAAAGATTAAATATGCAAATTTGGCTGAAATTGCATACCTTATTCCACTTAAACAAATTAAAGCTGCATCAATTGGTGATAGAGTTCAGTTCCCATATATTGCCTTTACCATCACCCTGATGACATTTGTCTTACAATCGCACTCCATGGTAATCAATCAATCTCAATTTAAATGTGTCATATTACAATATTTAGTGTGACATTTGTCATTTTTAGCGTGACTTATTACAATATGTATGTATTAATAAGAACTTCTTATTGTCATAATACATGCAATATTTACCAACTATTTATGGTGAACGATCAATGATGTGTTCAAAAGAGGACTGCAAATTGATTTCACATAAAAGTGTGGAATATTCATGAAAGCTAAGGTGGAGTAAAAAGTCAATTAATGAAGTATATCTAACTGGATTGAAGGATTTTGAGATGGTAAACAATCTTCAAATTAATGATCAACTTGAGTTCCAAGTCTATAGAAGGTTTTATTATACACTTTTTGTAATTGTAAATGGCAACTAGAAGTTGTTTGGTACCAAAGAAAGTTTCCTGACTTATTTAAGTTTTATGTAATGTTAAATAATGTTTGCGCACTTTCTTGCAATTTAAGTCATTGCTAGACTTTGCATACAAAAAATGTCACATATTTTTTTGTATATCCCATAGATTAAGGAAATGTAGAAATGAATCATAGAGTACTAAGTCAATTTTGACTTTGGATTTTCGATGTACTTGTGGTTTGGCGGTTTATCAAATAAGTGGCCTTTGACATTTTATAATAAATATTTCTTGCAAATGGTCTCAAACATTAAATATGCACACGATTTTAGCTTAATTGAAAATATAACAATTTCAT
This sequence comes from Styphnolobium japonicum, assembly GCA_023212625.1. Classification (NCBI taxonomy): domain Eukaryota; kingdom Viridiplantae; phylum Streptophyta; class Magnoliopsida; order Fabales; family Fabaceae; genus Styphnolobium; species Styphnolobium japonicum. The sequence continues at coordinate 15,936,478 of JALBWW010000005.1, forward strand.
GTCATTTTATGTAATAGACCGCTTCAAAGAAAATATTTAATTTAATGTTGCAGATAATAAAATCAAAATCATATATCCTAATGTATTGTTATTATTAATGTGGCCAAGTTTAAAATGAAAAGATAATTTTGTGTTGTGTGTCAAATTGGTTGTGCATGGTTTCATGGTGTATTCTTGAGAGTGTTTTACTAAATAGAATTTGGTGACAACATTTGTTTTGTTTTTAATCATAATTTTGTTATTTATATTAAAAACTTTGTGGCACTAGATCCCATGAAGTTAGCATTTTGTTACACAATTGAATTGATAAATGACAATGAAAAGAGAGGAGATTAGAATTATTCATTAGTGCATATCAGAGTTGATTTACATTTATAAATGACACATGATAACTCGACTCCAGTAAAGAACACCACTAACTCTACTAGACAAGTGAATCACTAAGTACAATAAAATAGAAAAACATAACCAATTAATTTCTAATTGCAAAGTTAAGTACATTATGCACCAACATTATTCTTGTCAGAAGAAACTAACGAATATTTCATTGAAGCAAACCTTGTCCTGCCTATCCTCTTTGCAATTACAAAGATCATAATGACATCTAGTTAGATGCCATATTTAGATAACAGTCTTATAAATGAAACATGATAATAAATCATCACTGCAACAAAGTATTATACAGACAACTCTATACATACATTTCAAAATGCAAAAGCAAACAAGATGAAGATGAAGATGAAGATGCCACAAACACTATGTCATAGACTTGTTATGTATTTTGTCATTTCCTGTAACCCTAAAACCTAACACCTAGGAGGAACAATTAAATGACCTATATGACCTTCCCCGAATATGTTCAACTAGTTTGTGTATTTGTCATTGTGCATACATTATTCTTTTGTTCTTATAATTGTTTAATGAGCATGCATAAATTGTAGTGACTTTGCAAAAGCCTTTTCATTGTGAATTGATTTATACTTTATTTCAATGATTTATGTGAAGGAAAGTTGATAATATCTTCACTTCTTAAATATCATAATATCATCCACATACAGTAATAAAAATACCCCAAGCAAAACATAATTATGTTAAAAATTATATGTATAAAATGAATATAATAAGTTTAAGGGAAAAGAGCATAGAAACCCCTTAAACTTTGGGTCATTTGCAAACAGGCACCCTAAATTTTAAAATCGTCCAATTTAATCCTTGAACTATGTAAATTATCTCAATTGACCCATCCATCCACTATCCGTTAACTCACTAACGGAGGAGTTATGTGGCAAAATTCTGACCATTCACGTGTCGCAATCAAACTCATTAATATTAATTTCTTTTTAACCTATTTAATAATTGTTTAAAAAATTAAACCATAATAATAATAAAAAAAGAAATTAATACAAAGAACACAAAAAGCTTGACAAGTGTCGCGGCTATTGGTTTCGATCTTTCCATCACCACCAAATCACCAATTGCAAGTTTTCCCAAGTCGAATACACTATTGAGTTCAAAATCCAAGCATATGTCGACCGTGTAACCATTCAAGGTCTTGTGAAAACTCTGCAAGAATCGAAAAATGAGGACGAGTAGATTAGGGCTTTGGTTAAGTTCAAGCAAATGTTGTCCTATGGTTTCGATTTAACTTTTCAAGATTTTGTTTTGAGCACACAGGTATTCAACATTCTTGAACGTATGCTTTTTCAATGTAGCCTTTGGTGGTGAAGAATTGCAAGGATTCTTGTTCCCAATAAAGTCATGGTTCTAATTGTAGCAAAGAAATCTTTGATTCCCATTAAGCCATTTCTTGTGCCTCTGCACCCTCAACTTTCCCTTTTTTCCATTTTTTTTTTTTGCTAAAAGAAAACTTATGTGTCTCTCATTATTTTTTCTCCTATGTTATTGTTTGAGGCTTTTTCCGGCTTTTCACCACAGATCTTCAAAACTAGTAGAGATTACTAGGTGAATTAGAAAATTTAATGGTTGACAATTGGGTAATATAGTTTCAGTACAATTTTTCAGTGCAACTTTTTTGATCTGGGTATGTGAAGGATTCATGGTGAGTTTGGGTAGGAATCAGATGGTGGTTGTTGGTGACAACGAATAGCTCTGACAACTACAGACGGTGGCGGCAGTGACAGTGATAGTGGTTCGTGCCAGTGGAGCTGGAATGGTGAATGAGGTACCGCCAGGCAATAGTCCGTGAACATGGCGAGGTAATTATTGTCGTCGGTGCCATCGGAAGCCCTTAGCCCCTACTGCTAGGCGGCATTGGCCAGCCTGTTTGGTGGTGCCTAAACGATTATTGCCGTCGTTCAAGCCATGTGACAAATCCACACACTAGACAAAGATGAGATTGCAGAGCACATAGAAAAAGGTAAAGAATAAGAATAATATTTATTATTATTATGATTTAATTTTTAATTTTTTAAACAATTATTAAATAGATTAAAAGGAAATTAATATAATGGGTCAGATTGTGACACCTGGACGGTTATAGTTTTTCCATGTAACTCTTCTGTTAGTGAGGTAACGGGGAGTGGATGGAAGGGTCGATTGAAAGAATTTATATAGTTCAATGATTAAATTGGACGATTTTAAAGTTCAAGGTGCCTGTTTGCAAATGACCCAAAGTTTAAGGGGTCTTTATGCTCTTTTCCCTAGATTTAATACATAATCTATTGTATACAGTAATCTTCATCATCATCAGGATAAGAACTTTAGAGTGCAACATGATATGGATTGACTCCACTTGTATGGAAAGAGAACTAGACATATACAATCTACAGCATTGTCACATGAATTACTAAAACAAATGAAAGAAAAATTAACGTGGGAAATGCAAAAAGCTCAAGCTTTAAATATTAAAAAAAATGTAAAACTCAACATATGTAAACAAAAGGTCAACCATTATTAGAGTAACTGATACTTCATTTGCAAAAAGTTATAACAGTATTTTAAACATTGTTAGTATATTAAACTTAAAATCTTATTAAAATTATAACAACCTAATCTACTTGCTCGCATACATATTATGTGTTGTTTATTTTTTTATCCTTTGATCAGATTATGTCTTTTGCATTTGCATGTAAAATAGTTAAAAAATAGTGTTTCTCTAAAAGCTATAAGAATTCCAATTCCACAAGTTTAAGTAAATCAAAATTATATAATTCTTTGACCACTATGCTAAACAAAAAAGTCTCTCCCCTAAGCTGCCCCCACAAGAATAGTTACAATTAAAATTTGTTCTCCATTATTTTGAAACAATAGTAAATTAGTCATTATGCATTTTGAAAATTACATTTGATATTTTAGGATGATATTACATAGACATATCACATGCATTAAGAATAACTACTATATATCTAAGTGTTGTGGTTGTAAGTTGACATTTCACACAAACTAAGCAAACTAAAATTTTTCTTTTAAGGAATAAAAATTTTCGTCAAATCATGCACACATCAATTGTATATACTTTTGATTCCTTTATGATGCCTTATATAATCACACCTAGTATACTTTAAACACATTATATTACATCATAGGCTCGTTCTCAAATAATAAAATTAGTCCATCAAACCCACAGGTCATTAGCCATTCCTATGATATTTTTCAGTAGGCTACATCTATAAGCATAGATAATTTATGGCTATCATTATAACAATGTTATGATATATCTTGACACTGCCCACACCCATTAGACAATTTCATCAAGTGTAAGTTAACACATTTTAAGTTTTAAAGTCAGTGAAGTCACTTTGTTGTGATATACTCATGTGCATGATATGCATTATGCTTTATAGCTTATATTAACTATCTAAACCTTTATTGGCTATGCCAAAACATTTTTCTACCATCTATCAACATTCCTTCTCAAGTAAAGCTAATATGGATTAAAACGATAATGCTGCAAAAAAAATACACTTTTAACATATAAATTTGCTATCTTTGAGGAATTTGTAATTTTTAAAGAAATGCCAATAAATTTAGCATGTAAATAAATGAATCAAAAAACTTACTTCCACAAAAAATCACCCAGGGAACATCACCAACAAGTAATCAAGTAAGTATTGATAACATGAGTCCTTTGAATTGTAGCCTTTGATCCTAGGTGACAATATCATGTATTAACTAAGAATTTTCCTTGCAAGATAGATGATATGAGTGTCAAGCTCAATCAAATTACAAGAATTTGTTCATTTCAAGATTTATAGCAGTGATGATTGAACCAAGTCATCTTCCTAAGATCTGGATGTGATTTGATGAATTTAAGACAAAATTTAAGGGGAATTGATGTATTTAGAATGTAAACAAGGAAATTGAATTAACAAAATTCAAATAAGAGAACAACCACTCCAAGAGTCCATCCAAATTCCAATTGATCTATCATTGACCACTAAACATGCAATTGAGTTCAATTGATTAACTAACCTAAATCTAACAGAGATCTCTATATTATATCTAATATTCATTACTAGATAATCATCTATGATTCAACTAACAAAAAATACATAAACTTGCAATCGTACAATTTATGAAAATCGATGTTAGTCTAAACTCGAGAATTCTCAATGTTGTTAAAGCCGGACCGGACAGTGAATTGGAAAAGCTTCCAGTTCAGGTTCAACTATTTCCACCATCTGGTCGAACCAGATGATGTCATAATTATGTATTATATAAGTAAATAAATAAATAAATAAATATATACATGACTTATAACACACATTACCAATAATAAAATGCATAATAAGGTTTTGGGGTTTCAATTTCAAGTCTTAAATCACTCTCAATTGAGTATTCAAGTGATTGGAAAACTAAAAAAAAAAAAAACACAGATATGGCCGGTGCGATCTGACTGGTTTTGACCGGCTCAACCTAATCCAACCATGAATCTGGTTCTGGCGTTTAACCAAAACTGGAAGAAGGACTGGTTTACGGTCCGACCGACAGGTCTGGTCCAGTTCATCCAACACTGAGAATTCTAGTGATGAAACTGAGTTTAATCAACCATAATAACATCACAATTCAAAATCAAGAACAAACAAATAGAGATCTCTAAAAATTCATTCAAGATTAGAATTAGAGAAGAAGAGAAAATGCAATTAAATATTAATTTCGAATTTCAACACAAAGTCTCAATCAAACTAGAACTTTTCAAGGATCATGGATTGATCTTTGGCTTAGCCTTCCATGGCTGTAGTCCAAGGAAGCTTGTTGAGGAAAAGAGAATAGGGAGTGAGAAAAGCTAGAGAGAAACTCAAAAGACTAGAGAAAATGAGGGAAATGAAAAGTCTACTTTTGTTCTTTGTCTTTCCCACCTAATAACTAATCCTAAAATGCAATTTACAAGTATGTCATTAGATTATGACTAATATTCATCATCTCAGCTTTAATTAGCCACCTCATTTATCTAATTTGGGCTTAAGATGATAAAGTTATGCCCAAATCAATCTGAAGAAGTATCTAAAATGATAACTAACTTCATGTGAGAAAAACACTATCAAAACCAAGTTCTGAAAATCGAACAGGCCACTGAACCGGTGAAGGAATTGATTTAAGGTTTAATGGTTGAACCGGAATAGAATTAAATAAATTATATATATATATAATTATATAAATAAATAAATAAAAACTAATTATTATTTATATATATAATTATATAAATAAATAAATAAAAACTAATTAATAAAAACTAATAATAAAAACTAATAAGAATTTGATTTCAATATCTGTTTTCGACAAATGTAGCTACTCTTTTTTGTTTGGCAATAATGAAGTTACTATTTATTATAATTATGTTATTGTTGGTTTACGCAGTGTTATGTGATGGGCTATGTATGGTGAAATTGAACTTCATTTGTGCTAACTCTGACAACTCTGTTGTGAATTTTGTTAGTGGAAACAAGCATGGTAGGGTTAATGAAAACTCTTCTATGTTATGGCATAAACACTTGTGACACATATCTAGAGACAAATAGAAAGATTGATTAAATAGGGTGTCTTGCATAACTTAAATTGCTTTGACTTTAACACATGTGTTGATTGTATAAAGGGAAAACTCCTTGCTAGAGTTAGAAACAGGAAGATAGGCAGGAAGACAGAAATTCTTAAATTGATTTATACTAATATTTGTGGTCCTAGTGCTCCAACTGCAATGGGTGGTTTTTGATATTTCATTACCTTTATCGATGATTATTCTAGATTTGGTTAGATTGATGTTAAAGAAAAATCTGTATCTTTGGACGCTTTTTAGTCATTAAAGGCACCCATTGAATTGAAAACAAGGAAGAAAATAAAATGTGTAAGGTCAAATAGAGGATGTGAGTTTTTATGACAGGTATAATGAAAATGAGAGGAATCCAAGACCTTTTGCTAAGTTCCTTCAAAGCACATTTAGCTAGATTTTTGTACTTCTAAAAAAAGACATTTTTTATAACATAAAAAATTGTTCAAACATAAAAAAATATCTTCTAAAATATTGTATCCAAACATAAAATATTTTAATTTTTTGTAAAAATCTTAAAAAAATAATATAAAAAAGATCTTTTTCTAAAACTTCATCCAAACCAGTCCAAATTATCTTCAAATGAAATACTTATTCATAGTATAATGATGTCGTATTTATCACTAAAATTATCAAGTTTGATTGTTGAAGCTTTTCTTAAGTGAACTGTACTATCAGATTTCTTATGCTACTATATATCAAACATATGATAATATAAGAGTTTATCAACTTTTTTATACTATCAAGTCTTATCATGTAATTTTATACTATCAGACCTTATACTATTAAATACACCAAACGAGACCTTTAGGTTTTTGCACGAAGCATTTTGATATTAAGATCTAGTGTATTACATCCAATGATCCATATTTCACTTTAAAGTTAATATGACAGTCCACATTCAACTACACTAACATCAGGGGTAGAGTGTAGTGTTATTTGAGGGGGCTAGGCCCCAAATGTTTTTTTTTTGAAAAATTAGAATTTTTAATTTGGTCCCTTCAAATAAAATATTCTTTCACTTTGCTCTCCTAACAAATTTTTATTACTCCACCTTGACTACTGACAAGAGGTTGTCGAGGCCTATCAAATAAAATAGCCGGTTCACAAACTAATTTGTAGTATAGGGAATGAACCGAATCGTCTCTCAAGGATCCAAAAACAAAGATTTAATTAGATCAAGATAATTAGAAAATTGGGAGTTTTGTTGTTGATTAACAAGATTAATAAAAGTAAGAGATTCAAAGTTGTAAACAAATCTAAAGAAACAACCAATCCAAGGAAATTTACCGATCTTGAGTTTAACTCATCATTGATCACAAGGAATTCACTTAATTGCTAACCATGTTCTTGGCCTTAAATCACATCAAGAAGCCCTAACATGATCCAAGAATTCTTTACTAGATAAGCATCTAGGATTTGATTAACCAAGGTTAGATAAAGTAAGCATCATCCAACATAGATTAACTTAAGATCTAGAATTTAACCAAGCTAAACAATCTATCAAAAAGCTTTAATATATTGTTTAATCTTTATGATCCTCTTTGAATACATGATAATAAAGCTATTACCACATCAACATCTAAATCAAATTAAGCAATTTAATCTAGATAAAAATCAAAAGAGGAATAAGAGAAACTTGAATAACAATTAAGCAATATGAACAAGCAAAACAAGATCTCCAAATTAAACAATAAGATGGCTAATCCCTTGGATTGATTATGAGAGCCTAGCCTTTCATGAATGGGAAGGAAGAACTCAGAATTTAAAGAAAAAAAAACGAAATTGCAAAGAGAATGGAGAAGAAGAGAAAGAAAACTCTCACAAATACTTAAACTTTCTTGAAACTTACTTCCAAATTGAATGCCTCTAATACAAAGAAGTTTGGTCTATTTATACTAATCATAGAAGCCAATTTGTACATGTACATAATCTGAATACAAGCTATAAGAATATGAAAATTGTCAAAAATGGAAGTTTGATGCATGGTTGGTGGGTTGGTGTATGGTTGGTGGCTTTTAGTCAACAACTCTTATCCGACTTCTGGCTTCAAATTCATCACCTAGACGGTGCGTTTTGGCTTGGATGTCTTCATCAAAGTTGTAGCCAGTTGTCTCCTTGAAAATCTCCAATTTGAATCATGTCATTTGGACTTTTAGAACTCCAGAAATGCCAAAAACACTGCACCTACCTCAAGTTAGGTTGGAAGAACGTGTTTCTAAATTTAGACCAACTTGTAGCTTCATTATCATGCCTAAAACGACATCTATTGACAAAATGGTCTTCAGTGAAGTTGGAGATATGGGTCTTATCTTTCAAATGACCAAGTTTCAGCCCAAGAGGAGGCATATAACCCACTATATAGTCCAATATGTGCATACTGCCTAGATGGTTCCGTGACAGCAAACTCACTCTGTATTGCAAGGCTATTTTGGGCCCTTAGAAGTCCGATCCAGCTTTTGAGTTCTTCATGAAACTTGTAGATCCTTGTCTTAGCTTTCCAAAGACACCAAGATCACCTCAATTGGATCACCGAGTCCCAAGTTATGGCCTAACCAAGGAAGAAAGGTCAAAATGCATCAAAATCCGAAAATTATCCAATATTTACATTAAAACCCAATGAAGCCCAACAACATTAAACTCATCTAAAATACTAATATTGGGCACAATAAACATCTAATGAAGCCTAATATAAAGCTAACATAAGTGTCTCAAATTGATTGATCAACTACCAAATATCATTGTCTGACTAGTTGATGTAATGCACAGGTCCATATAAGATTTTCTTCACAAAAGAACTTACATTGTTTAACTTTTCTTTTTGGGATAAATTATAGGTTAAACTATTTAATTTTTAGTCATGTGTAGATTAGACTTATTTAAATATATATATATATATATATATATATATATATATATACCCTCTTAAACTTCGCACTTTGTGCACAAAATCCCTCTCATTAAGCAAACTATATCAAAACAAATGTAAATGTCCCGTGACTTGCACGTGACACCATTAATACATATTTTAACATCCAATAGTACCATAATTAAGTAGGGGGGAAAATTAGATTTAAGTGAAAAATGAATTAGGTTTTTTCTTTTAACTATGTTAGATTTTCACTTAATTATGATTTTTGACTTAACTTTAAGTCATGTGTATATTAGACTTTAAGGTTTAAAAAAGTGCAAAAATACCCTCTCAAACTTCACATTTTACATAAAATCTTTTTCATCAAGCAAACTATTACAAAACAAATAGAAATGTCACGTGACTTGCACATGACGCCATTATAACATGTTTTAACATCCAATAGTACTATAATTAAGTGAAAAGATTAGATTTAAGTAAAAAGCAAATTAAGTTTTTCTCTTAATTATGTTAGTTTTTCACTTAACTGACTTAATTATGATATTATTGGAGGTTAAAACATGTTTTAATGACATTACCTGCAAGTTATATGACATTTTCTATAGTCTTTTAGCAGTTTGCTCAATGAAAGGAGAGTCTTTTAGCAGTTTGCTCAATGAAAGGAGGTTTTAAACTCAAAATGTAAAGTTTAGGGGGTTATTTATACAATTGCACATTTTTAAACCCTAAAGTCTAATTTACACATTTCCCAAAATTAAAATATGTAAGTTGTAATTTATTTATTTTTTAGTTTTAACTTTCTATTTTAGGATTAGTTATTATTAAAATTAAAAATAAAATCTACTACTTTTGGTAGAAATTAGTTTCCCCATTCATAGGAAAGGTTTCAAGAAGCAGATACCTCATTTATTACTTTCCACAACATTATGGAGTAGTCTTTATCACGCCTTTATTTTTTAATTCTTTTATAGTAAAGGGATCAACTTTATTAACTTGACATGTTTATAAATATTTCCATATCTTTTGGTTATGAGTCATCCTAATAACGGCAAATGCAAGAATCAAACTTTTGACTTGACACTCAGGATTGGAACCACTTATCACCAATCTGTTGATGGTAATCAATTGATTTTCAAAGCATACCTATTATGCATCTTAAGACTATGATCTACCCTACGCTGCAAAATATCCTTGACAAACTGCATGCCCGCAGTTTACGCATATGTTAAACCTATGATGCAAATATAATGTTTATCTACACTTCAAAATGACCTTTTGGAGAGGCAACTATTGAGTTTGATTTTTCAACAAACTATCACACAAAGGATAAAAATGTCACAAATGGAAAGCACTTAGAAACCTTCGATTAATGCGAGTTATTACCTATGGCTTCAGTCTGGCAGACTTTGAATTTGCATAATTAATTCAACGATCTTGATCCATGAAAATTTGGATTCTCTGTGTAGTCATTAGTCACTGAAATATGAGTAAATTTAAATGAAATGTTACACCTACTCAAAAGTAAGCTGTCCTTTTTTTGATCAGGAATGGGCCAGGAGCCACACTCACTGACTTCAGTTTTTTTTTTTTTTTTTCATATAAAATCTATAACTAAACAGCCAAAGATGTTATTATGTAACCGAATAATTTTTTTTTTATATATATAAATTATAATATTTTAATGAGACACTTGAATTTTTCATTTATTTTAAGTTTTCCCCCCATCAGTGGAAACTCAGTTCAATCCTACGTGTCTGCAAAAATCCTAAGCCAATTGATCTAAATATAAATTAGTATAGTCAGGAATCTCAATGTGAAAATGATTGCAAATGTATAGTTATCAAGATGCTTCCTGGATAGTAGTGTCAAAAACAACTCTCCATTGATTTGCTTTCAGATTTCCAAAATAAAAGATTTTTTTGGGTATGATGGAAAATTCAAGTCAAGTTTCTTTAATACAATCCATAATTTTTTTAGCACATTATCAGCTAAAAATCTTTCTAAGACAATAAACTCAACCAAATAAATGAAGAATACAATGGGGAAAGATAGAATAAAAGATATATACCAATATACCATTTAAGATATGTATTATGTGCCCAGCAGTATCTTCAAAACCAGGAAGAAATTTTTCTTCAAGAAAACATAATGGGCGTACAGAAAGCTCTTCATATATGTCTGTGACGATTTGCAAAATGTGAAGGACCAAACATGAAATGAACCTAGTATGTTTGCCCCTGCACCCTTCTGGTGACTTCAGCAATTCATGCATTGGACAGATTTTACATCTTCTAATGATAATAATGGCGATTTGAGCTCTGACATCTCTGCTGAGGGCCTTCACTGTTTTCATTGGTGCTTGTAGTTGCACCATAATAAGAAGAGCAAAAGGAAATGCCCTCCTTGTGAGGCTCACTCTGATTGGAGCATATATCCAGAAATTCTGTTCTTTGCCTTGGTGTGCTCATAGACCTCGTCTTTGCTCTGGAGGATTCTGTCACAGCCATGTATGTGGGAAAAATTGGAGAATTTGGCATGGAACTCTTATCTCCAACTGAACTTCTTTTTACATGAGAAAATGATTTCCTTGGGAGTGAAATTTGTGAACTCAATCCTTCTTCTTGCAATTTTTTTTTCAGATTCTTATGTGCAACTTGTGTTGTGCCATACAATTCCCTCGTGACCAGGTTTGATGGAAGAGCTGGTTTATAAAGCACATCCCAATCACATGTTTCTTTATGCAGCCATTGTCCTAGAGTACGGGAGTTCTCTCTTCCAAATTCCTTGTTGTGCACAGATTCTTCCACCATTTCAGGAATTTTTCTCTCCTAGAAAAGATAAATGACATGGAAATTCTCAGATGCATGAGGAGACATGGTAATACTGGCCTAAAAATAAAAAAATGAAAATAGATAGGGTAATTCCTTATCTTTGTCATAGCCTCATAGGAAAAAGAATAATGAGTTTCAGTGGCTAGCAATGTTTGAAAAGGTAAGTCCATTTTTCAAATAACTTGACTTTTTATCTTTTCTTTAAGTTTTGTTTCTTTCTCTCTCTATTTTTTTATGAGTTAACAATGCGGAGATATAATGTCAAATAGATTGAGATTACCCTCTGTGAAAAAGAGTACTGCTTCATGCGCTCTCTTTTGACAGCGGCCTCTTGCTTTCTTAACCATATGGCTTCAATGTCTTCTCTTGAGTGCAAGCTGAATTCCCAAGTTTTTTGACTATGACATTCAGGCTGTAACTAAATTCTTGATTGAATTAGACAAGGGAATTGTTCAACCTTAATGCAGACTTGATTTACTGGCTTATGATATCAAAACTATTCAACTAGACATATGGCACCTAGTCATGGGAAGGAGATCCTGAAGTTTGGGACAGGGGATGAGGAGATCTACTAAACTTGCAATTGAACCACTAAGAGAGAAGAATACAATAGAAATCAGTGTTTCACTAATTGCTTGATCCATTCCTTATATTCAGTGTTTCACTAATTGCTTGATCCATTCTCTCTTCTTAGGAAATGGATGACTGAAGATAATTTTGGGTTGTTTTCTTCCCACACTTCTCCCTTTTACTAATATAAATGTTAAATACTTGCCTTCAGGTCTTTCTCTTCCAACTTCTTTTGCTTTGGAAACTGCTTGATTTTGTCATTTTTGTAGCTTTCTTCTGCATTATGACTGCTTCCTTCCTGGATTTCTGCCTGCTTTCTTGTATTGGAGGGAAAATTCTTCAAACTGCTGGACACTTGACGTCTCGCAGCTTGACCTCGTGCTATAGCTTGCAGTCTTATAACTCCCTTCAATGCTCTTAATGCTTTCCTAGCCTGTTTCATTCCCAGTTTAGATTTCAAGTTCAAGTGAGTTTAGAAGTGTTTTAAGTACGTTTCTATCAACAGTTTGCGTGAGTTCACTCAGACAATCAACTATAGTTTGATTTGACTGATTACATTTGAGAATAGAGAATCAAATTGATCAGAACTCAAGTTCACAATGGAAGAAAAGAAAAATAAGGAACAAAAAGCAAATCACCAGCAATTACAAGTGGCAGATTATTACAGAATACAGTATCTTGTTATATGCTTTAACAAGATGTTTAGTTGCAAATTTCTTAAGTTCTAAAATCCAATTTACTAGAATTTGTCAGAATTCTAGTAATATATTTGGAAGCAAAAGCCTGGCTAATTTGCTGGTACTTCTAATTGCTAGACAGTAGACACCCTTACAATATACAGTTCATCCATCTCTTCTTACCTATATGGACAATTATGTTACTAAAAGGAATGCAAAGAAGGACTTTATCCAAGGTTGGAACTTGGAATGGATTTACTCTTTTAGTCAATATCACTGCTTGTTTACTTTATCTATGTAAATCTCTGCAAACTACAATTTGAAATCATATTGATAATTCACTGATTAATACAGAGAAAGAACCAGGTTCTGAGGAAGCTCACAAGATATGCACGGTATGCGCTTTGAATCTTGATGGCAGCCAAGCTTCGGTCCCCCTTGGACAGATATGAATAAGAACCAGAAGCACCTGTGAGCTTGACAACCTCAGCAGCAGCATGGGCAGCAGCAACTGCAGCCTCTGCAGCAGCTGCTGTTGCAATAGCCACAGTCAAAGCATGCTTTCTCTGCTCTGCGCTTGCTTCGATCAATGTTCTGTTTGGAGCTGTAATTGTGGGATACTGTTTCTGCTTGAGCCTTCCAAGACACCATCCCCATTTCTTTGGCTTCTGAGATTACAGAAAGCAAATGTTAACCAAAACGAATACTTTAGTACTGTTAGATGATTATTTCTGTATAAAAGCATTCTTGGACACCTCTTACTTTGTCCTTTGACTCAGAAGTGAATAGCCTCTTCATCCATCCAAACCAGCACTTCCGCTTTGCCATGACGATTTATGACATAATTCAAATTGAATTCTTCAAACACCATTCTCTATTCCTGAAGCACATCCTATACTTGATATTGAAGAAAGAAAGAAGGAGAGGGGGGGGGGGGGTTTAAAAGCCAGAAGTAAAGTTCAGAGATGGTAATATACATGATTTTTCGTAATTCTTAAGTGATAATTAAGATGTTCCAGTCGTCTCTATTCTACTTTAATTGCTCAACTAGCTGTTCATTTGTCAACATGAAGGAACCCCACACCAATGAGGACAAACACTGAAAAACTTTTAAATTCAGTAACTAACATTTATTGGTTCAGCAGGACTGGAAAATAACCTGAACAGCAGAGGTATTAAAGAAAAAAAAACAAAAAAACACAGGTGTACCTTGAAAAGAGGATATATCTCAAGCTTAATCATATTGATAACACCACAAGTTAGGCCACTTCAAGAAACTAACCTTTTCATAAAGCAAGTGAACCCCAATGACCTATGTTGCATGAAGTACCTGAAAAACAACATGGTGAAGTTATCCAAGGCAAAGAGAATAGTGGATGAAAGCAGATGAAACCCAGACATCCATACCCTTAGGATCTTTCAAACTTTCAACTTTGTTGATGGTTTTCCAAGTGGGTTTCTCCTTTGGATATGTCATCAAAATTTGTAGCTTTGTATCCACCTGTTTTCACTTTGAGTACCATGCATAATATATATGCTCATGATGTGAGAGGGGAAGCAAGAACTGCATTGGGAAAGCCAATGTAATGATGACTGTTGTAATGATGTGGCCAATGGAGTTAGCCTCCTACTATGACTACTGGTGACTTAAAAGCCAAACTCCATTCAACTCAATGGGGTCCCTCTTGTCTCTCTCTTCTCCAACTCTCAATGTAACAAGTAGCAACTGCTACGGTCCATTTCAAATGTCTGTTTTCGTCAAACTTACTAAAATGACCTTTTGGTTTTTCTACCTTCCGTTCCCTCCGGAAGGGGCAGTGGGACTGGCACTGGCCGTTGGTACTGAAAATGAAAGGGGACAATTTGAATTGAAATAAAATTAATAAAATTATTCTTGTAATGTTATTTTTATTATAAATATCCTTATTTATTTTGGCAAATTAAGGGTGAAACTATTATACGGGGTATGGCGGCCACAACCAAATCAACATGAACTAACCAGTTCCATAGAAGATTTGGCAATTAAGTGTTTTTCTTTTTCTTCTTCTTCTTCTTCTTATTTTGTTAACGTGTTTTTCTTTTAAATTTGTAGTTTTAGGGGAAACCTGAGTGCACATTAATTAATCTATTTATATAATCAAAAGCATGCCATTTATGTTGAGAATAGAGAATTTATTATGCACATTAATTAATCTATTTATATAATCAAAAGCATGCCATTTATGTTGAGAATGGAGAATTTATTAAAAGTCTAATGGACAGAGCTTCTTATTGGTTAGGTAGAATTTAAATATATATAATTGTATGTTTAATCACATATGATATGTTTGTGCCTTTATTGTTTGGCCAATTCGTTAGGTTCTTTTTTAATTGATTGTTTGTTATTGTTTAACAGTAATATAAAAGTCTCATTTTAATTTTATATTGGTTGGAGTGGTAAGTGATTTCAATCCTAAGTGAATTAAAGATTTAATTCATGATGTCGTCATTGGTGAAAGGACTTATAATCATCATAGTTCTGAGCTCAAATGAGATTAGTCTCGTATGCAAAGGTTATAAAGATACTTATAGTTCAAACAAACAAACAAAAAAATCGCACAAACATGGAAAATTATGTGCATAATTGCTTGTCAATTCACATTCATAATGAGTTACAGATAGTCTGAGAGTATGTGGAGTACTACTATTTGGAGTTTTCTTTGTGAGCTTTCTACTTTTAAGCCGAGGCTTGAAGATCATAACTGATGCTTTCGGTTGAGGGGGCATGGCAATTGTTTCTCTACACATGCAATATCCATTCGCATTGATTTGTGGAGGGGGTTAAATTCTTCATGTGAAATTTGAGAAATAATAGCATGTGAGAGTGACCTATCAAAGACAACGGCGAATTCACCTATATCAATTCTAGCCACAGATTCAGCACATTAATAAATATCCGAACCACCATGGCATCCGTTTAAAATAGAAACTGTAAATCTAGTTTAAGGGCGTCATTGATGCCTAAAAACTGTTGCATAGAAAATATTGGCATATTACATATTGACTCTTCTTCATGACATATACTCGATTTTTATATACGAATTTGGTCCCAATTTTCTCTACGATACTTGATGTAAGCACGTTTTTGACTTCTTCAGAATTGTGAATTTAAGCTCAAGCCTTCCTATAGGGGTCCATCAACATGGTTTGGTACTGAGGTGACTTTAGAGCTGCTTGGTGTCCTCCAAGAAAAGTCATGATGCACAGAATTCTAATAAAGCCTTTTTTCTTTTCCACGAGTTGTCTAACAAAATGAGAAAAAGTGACTTTCGTGCTGTTTCAATGTCCCAACAAGGTATTCATTATGAGAAAGTCCAGCAAACTTTGCTTTATCTATGTAAACTGCTGAGTTGTGCGTTTCTTTGTACTGGGACAGATCAAACATGTTAATTGAATCAGAAATTTTTGAAAAGCAACACCTCGTTAATGCAATGGCTTCATCCATAGTTAAATTTCAGGAATGATATCCTTTGATAATAATAATAGATAAACTATCATATCTAGTAGCTTCTGCAACTTTGGTTAGACTATTATTATCTAGTACAGTTCATTGAACTCTAAATTATATTCTCACCTAGCTAAAGATCATTTGGTTATCATGCATTTATGCTGGTCTTGGTTTTATAAAACACTTCCTTTGTGTTATTCCCTCAGGCCTGATATAAATATAGATTATGGTAATGATCTTTGCTTAAGCTCTCATAATGGGAGTGCATAAAAAGATCTAAGTGTATGGGTCAACCAATCATCATCTTCAGTCAAAAGAAAGTTGACCACATAAGCATGTTGAATATTAAAATCGATAGCCATACATTCTAGCAACTTTTCTGACTCTTAGGAGGCATACGTTGTTATAAAGTAGAATTGTTAATAAGAAAAATATAAAGCGGAGTTGTTATGAAGCTTGACTTTAGGTTTTGTTTTAGTATTTCTTCTGCCTTAATTAATCTTATCTAGTTTGCCTATGAGCGGAATAATCAAGCTCTCATGCGAACCTTAGGGGCTAGGGCTATTAAACAGGCTTGCCAACTTGTTTAAGCCTAACAGTCATAAATCGGTTAAAAAATAAGTTAATTTAAATAAACTATCATTTTGTCAACCTAACTCGTATAAAGGTAGTTCGCGGGCCTAAATGGACAGTTTATTTATTTATTCTTAAAAAAAATAAAAACTTTAATTCTTTAAACAAACTCATCCAATAATTTTCAGATAAGTTATAAGTATATAAAGACTTAGAGAAATCTTCCAATAAATCAAAATATGATTAATAACAATAATTTTTAAGATTATACAGTCTCCAAAGTTGTAAATTGACAAATTCATACATCCACAGTAGCGTAAAAAATAATAAGTCATGCATACATACTCACGTAGCGTCAACAACACATTAGACATAGCAAAGCACATAACAAAATAACACCACACATAATAACAACAAATTCATGTATCCAAATTTTTAAAAGAAAAATTGCAAAAAAAATGTGTGTGTGTATTCTCGAATAAACGAATTTGGTGCATTTAACCTGCGTCCTAAACAAGTCGGGAAAAAATGAATTGATTTAAACATGTCAATAATATTAAAACCTAACTCACATAATTTTTATGGATAAACAGATTGATCAGACGAGTTTAATTTATTTTGATAGCCTTGGCCATAACTTTTGAATTGAGATTACCACAAAATATTGGTCAGACAAGTAAGAAAAACGCTTGAAGACTTGTGGTACATTCACATTGATAAAGTGTATATTAATAATGCTGAATTGTTTAAAAAGAAAAGGATGTGGCTTAGTATTGATAATGTTGATAGTTACAATGAATACATTTACAAATTTACTAACTACACTTCTTATATGTATTTCCTCTTGTCTAGGTATTGCCTAAACTTGCGGGAAGGACTTTCAACTCAAGGCAACTTCACTGTGCACATGGCCATCCTCCATCCTTATCCAAGATCGAAGAGAAAAGGGCTTCTGAGTTACCTCTAAAATTCTAGCTCCTCTAGGCCAATTCCCATAGCCACCGTAGCCAGTATGCCTAGCATAGCATAGCCACAGTTTCTTGTATGGGCAGCACCAGTCCAATCCATGGTTGTGTCCAACAAATATTGCCTGCGGTTATGAAAAGGAAACCAACTAAACAGGATCCCACTTGTGTCCATCAAAGCAAATCCACTGTATCATATAATATTCTATTTTCAAAATCCCCAAGTGCACAAAATGAACTTTTGGAGGTTTTTCTATGTACTCAGAGGCCAAAAATGAAAATCTTAATCAATAGCAAGGGAAAAAAAAAGAACGAAAGTTTTCACTGTGGTAAAGGCATTTTTGTGCTTACAACAAGCATGCTACATATAAAAATAGGGTAAACTGGGATGAAAATTTATGTTTTCTCCTTCAAATTCCAAAGAGTATTCCTCCTTATTTATGCCTATTATGCCTCACCAAATGTATCTAAAACTCATCCACGTTATGCCTCACCATATCTATCTAAAACTCATCCACGAGTCCTATCCAGGCATGTTAGATGCACTCACTTATTTTGGTTCTCAAGTAGACACTAAAAATGTGCAAAGAGAATCAATATGGAACATAAAAAATTCAAGTGTAGTTGCCCATATTTAAGGGATGATCAAATGGTACAGCAGAATGTATTATAAAGTTATAACAAACCATCTAAGTATAGCTTTCCAACCTTATTGCTTAGATGGCTGTGGATGAGCCTCCACGTCCAAAATAAATTAAAATGCAAATCAAATGCAACAGAAATACAATATTTGAGGTGTCTCAATAAATTATGTAGATGGTTTGTTATAATACAAGGGAGGACTCACAATTTCCTTCGTAAAATTACAACGGTCAAGAATTGGAGTTTTGACACATTATATAGCAAAACCTCACTAAGTACATCATATTCTATATCACAAATCAGATCATTTGTGTATTTAAAGTCAAAGCAGGATCCTATTCTGCTCCTGCTTTAACTTTGCACTACACTTACGGTGGGCACCTATGCATTTGAGTTAATAGGTAAAATCTATATTGTTCTCACCCAACAAGAACAACTTTTACATCTACTGGGAAAAAACTTCCGCAAAATGAAATCAACAATCAAACAAAATGCACACCAAAACTTAATGTGGCTCGGAAATTCCCAACATCCATGGATGAGAAGAGAATAAGATTAATCCATTATAACATCTGTAATAGCACTATGAGGTTCTAAACCAATGATAAAATTTCTTAATGATTTCTCTTATAAATATATTCTCATCATACCTCAAACTATCCTTGTCAACAAAGGAAATCAACAACTTACCCATCAAGGAATCAAGCAAACAAATTTGGTGGTGGTGGTTCAAAATCCAACAACTGTGTTCTTTTGAGTTTGATTTTTGTTTCGTGGATAATTTTCCCAAAATCACTGTATGTAATATATAGCATGCTGTCTTTGACCTTACCTTGACAGAAGTTCTTTTCACAAGAAGATTCATGATACCCATTTCAGCTTCTTGAGCAGCAACCCTTTCCTTGTTAATTGAGCCCACACAAGGTTTGTGTATACCAAACTTGGGAGCCACCTTCTTATAGGCTGTACTTGGTATATGCCAGAAAATAATCTCAGGCACCCTGCCAGGCAATGCTTTGTTTGGATTATGCAAAAAGGAAGGAAACAAATATGAAAATGCAATGAATTCTTTTTCAGCACATCTTATGTGAAACCCTTGATTGAAGAACAAACATAAGAAATCAACAAAGTTGTTTATCCCATATAAATGTAATTCTGCCAAGCTAGGGAAGAATTCAAAAAGCATTTGGCTTTAAAGAAAAAAGAACTTTTGATTTAATGAGTTCTTTCTACCTTGAGTTAGGGTTAATCTCTTCAGCTTTCTGCAGAAACCATTCTGCCTGGCTTCTAGATATGACTTCTGGATAGGAACCACCACCAGAATCAAGGAAGTAAAGGAAAGCCACTGGTGATTGTGAATCATCTGGTGATGAAATTTGAACGACATAGTTGGATACACTTGGCCAAAGATTTCTAGGACCACTTCTAGAAAATGATGAAGCATTGTGCTTGATATCATTTTTCATCAGCTCCAATCGTCCTGTTCCTTTGAAGCTACATTCTTCTTCTTCTGAAAAATTATCAAATATGCCTTTTTCTGAAGATATTTCAAACACTTACTCTTATGCAAAGAGGGTATGAGACTACAAGGTACCAGTTATCCGAAAACTTCAAGTAAGGACAATGAAGCCAAAAATATATTATCAGCAAATGCAAGATAAAAGTACCATTCTGAAGAGGACTATAATACAAACAATAAAGATTGAAATGTCACTAAATTCCAAAGCAGACACAAATAATTTATTAAACTAAAACCAATGAAATGCCATTTCATTGAATAAGTTTTCCAACTTATGAGCCTTTGTCCATTTGGTTTGCTATTTGCTTCTTCATAGATCTCTCCCAACTTTAATTACCACCTAGCTCAACTACCTTTGGCTGTAATTCTCCCTAAGATTTGTAGATGAGTGTGTGTGTGCGTGTGCGTGATTCTAAAATTGACTAGCAATTCATGCACAGAATGAGACCATTTTAATCTCTTTAAGCTCAGCAAATCTATATGTTTGACTATCAATTGCTACTGAACTAGTAATCTGCTATAAAGAATTTTTTTACAAAGGTAATTAATCTATTATAAGTACTTGCATTCATCTAAGTTTACTGTTTGATGGAGCTAAAAGCCGCCAAAAATAAGGGGTTGATGACATATAGTTGACATGAACTGGATAACTTTTTCAGTAATTTCAACAATTTATTCAATAATATTCAAAGAAATCTTCATAATCCTACTGAACACTGACCACCTACTTCCAGGAATGCATCAAAGATCAGGTATCTTCTGCGACTAAGTCTTCATCTTCATACTAACAATTATGTAATCACAGCAATAATTATAACCTTTTTGTCTATTACCATATTACTTAGTACCTGAATATGAAGTTCTGGTTGAAGGGCAGCAAATTTGAGGAATTCCAGGTGCAGAGAACCACTCTAATGGCCACTCAAACGGAGCATCATCATGGTTGCCAAATACACTGGCCCAAGGTATGCCCCTGATTCTTGCTGGAGAGATTGCCTGATCCCAATACAAGCTTGCATTTGCAATCATTATATTGTTAGCCGTAATGACATCACCAAGATATATTACAAAATCTGTCACACAGTTAACTTCATTAGCATTTTGTACTCATGAAATTTGAAGATCATAACACTACAAAAGAATATTATTTACAAAAATAGGGAAAATAATCCATTGACACCATGGAGTGTAGTCTTTCTTTTCAATGACATGGGTTACTTACACGAGTATAAACATGATTAATTATATATAAAGACTAAATTAAATAGAAAGTTGTCAAATTTTGGTGAACCTACATACATCTCATGAGCCACACTATGAAATTGTGGGAAAGAGTAATTGAATGGAGACTAAGATAAGAGATTCACATTTCAGAGAACCAATTTGGTTTTATGCTAGAGAGGTCAACCATGGAGGCAATATACCTTTTGCGTGATTTGATGGAGAGGTAAGGAAGGAAACAAAAAGACCTTCACATGGTTTTCATTTACCTAGAAAAGGCCTATGATAGGGTACCAAGAGAAGTCCTATGGAAAGCTCTGGAGAAGAAAGGAGTTTGTGTTGCTTATATTCGAGCTATCAAGGATGTATGATTGGGGTTAAAACTAGTGTACGAACACATGGTGAAGTCACAAAAGGTTTTCATATAACTATAGGATTACTCTAGGGTTGACTTTGAGTCCTTCTCCTTTTACCTTGGTATTGGACATACTTACGAGCACATCTAGGAACAAGTTCCTCAATGCATGCCTTTTGCAAATGACATAGTCCTAGTAGAAGATTCGAGAGAGGGAATAAATGTTAAACTACAGTTATGTCCAGTGGCTTAACTAAGGAGGCCTTTGATACATTGGATAAATTTGGACAAGATAGGATAAGTTATCATATATGGCCTTATACAATATTGGGTGCATACACCAGATAACATAAGCTTATTCATATGAAATTTCTACTCAAATTTGACTTATAACTATATATCCTAAGGAGTGGGATAAAGTCAAGGTCAAATAGGACAAGAAGTTAAACACCGTTATCACTTTGCCCCACTACCTTATTGCCATCAACCCATCACCACCATTTCGTCTTCACTACTACCACCACTGACATAATTTTACATTCAGAAAAAAGGACATTTTGTTTAAACTAAATATTTATTTATACTATTAGACCTTTTATACATTTGTGCATTAACCAATAAATGATGTAAGAGTTATCAACTTTTACCTATCCAGCCTCATCACATCCAAAGCATCAAACGAGATTAAGGGTGGCAAAATAATCCACCAGTCCATAATCCATCCAAACCAATCAATTCAATATTAATAATGGATTTAGTGGATTAACTTTATTTTATGAATGGTCAATGGATTGGATTAGATATCAATTGGATATTCACTCTTCTTTTCATCAAAATCAGCCAACACTTTACAGAGTACACATACATCTCCTCTTGATTTGGACCAACCAGCTTTTCGATCCAGACAGAACTGATTTTTTTCAACCCAATGAAAATATGTCTAACACAACTTTTCTATGCTAAACGGGGACCGACAGGCCAACTTTATTTTTTCCAGGCTTATGAAATTACTGCCCAGCCCAACACTAATTTCAAACTAAACGAGCAAAACCGATTCAGGTTAGTTACCTTTTGGGGCAAGACCAGGCAGATTTTTTCGGGCTTATGAAAATACGGCCTAGCCTGGCCCGGTGCAAACCAACCACCTATTCGGGCCAAACCAAGACAATTGTTTCTAGGTTAATGAAAAAATGGCACAGCCTAACTCAATCCTGTTCACGGCAACCACCTTTTGGTCCAGATCAGGTCCATGACAATACGGCCCAAACCAAAACTTTGTTTGGTCAAAACGAGTCAATCTAAGCCGGCTCATTTTTTTGGCCCTATGAGAATACAACCCGGTCCAAAAGTTTTTGGGCCTACGAAAAAACTGGCCAATTTAAAACTCTTTTTGAGCTAAATGAGTGTAACACCTTTAAGTGAAACCAAGCCCAAACAAGATGATTTTGGGCCAGCCACATCTTCGAGTTGGATTGGCCCAATTTTCTCAATCCTATAAAAGCAAAACCCCATCCTAATAGAATTTTCTATTTCAGATAAATAGGTTGTGCTGATGGCCGAGTTTATTTTCCCACATCTAATTATATGAATGAATTGATTTTTTTAATTAATTTTTAGTAGATTTAAATAAATTAATAATTTATTTTTTATTCATTCATTATAATTTAATGGAAAATTTGTGCTTGTGTGAGTTTAATTTTAATTCATTATCAATGTAAAAAAATTTATATTATTATTCAATTATATATTGAAAAGTTATCAAAATAATTTAACTTTTAAAATAATTATTGTAAAAGTCAAACTCTTAAAATGATGTGTTAATACTTTATTGAATAATAATGTAAAAAAATTTTACATTAAAGGTGAATCATAATTAAATCATATATATATATATATATATATATATATATATAACTTCTTAAACCTGGCTTGTACGAGGTCTCATAGCCACTTATTTTAATTTCTAATGTTTACTATAATTATCTGTTTTCTTCGCAAGAGAAATATATATATATATATAAGATCAATCCAAACCCAATTGCCCATGACCACACAGCACAGCCACAGACACTACAGCCAAGATATCTTTTTTTTATCAATACAGCCAAGATATCTAATAACTGATATCATGGCACATGCCCTATTGTCAACCCAAGTTCCCAACCTCTTTCAAAGTGTGCGGTTCCAGGCAGCACGTACCACTGCATTGGTATTAAGATGGACTCTACTGCACAGTTCACACTTCACACAGTACACACAACAACAACAACAGTTCAAGTGGGACCCATTGTAAATGATACTAGATAATTATTATAATAATATAATATGATCACAGCTATATTATTAAGTTGTTAAATATTTATTATTAATTTTAAAATAAATATTTAAAAAAGTATTCAATATAATCATCGGTTCTTAAATACATAATAACTCATCGTAAATATCAATATTCAAAAACAAGTATCGGAATAATCCTAATGATAATGTAAAATCCAATAAGTGGGCATATGTCTATCTTATCCATCTACTTCTAATGGATGCGTCAAGAATTAAGAAAGGTAATGATCATTAATTTAATTAAGAACATATATATATATACATACCTGGAGCTTCATCGTCCAGCACTGTGTTCATAACATTAATGGAGTTTACGTCTTGGAGTGGGCCCCAGTCGGTCCACGCGTCCTCCCCAAAATGGAGGTCCGCAAAGAGCGCCATCTTGAATGGTGCACCTGCCCGCATCGGAAGCTGCCTCTCCGCCGATGGCAATCTGAATCGGATGGTTGTTGATGCCAGGTGATGGTGGTGAGATGATCCGACGGTGGAGGAGAGAGAGAGAAACAACAAGAGGGGCAAAAGCGTCATCATCCAATGACTTTGAGACGTTTCCATTGTCGGAGGAGAACGGGAAACAGGGGAAATAAACTAAACGACCGAAACAAGTAGCAAGTGCAGAAATGCAGAAATGCAGATAAGAGGGGGTGGGGGTGCAATGCAAATGTACTATTATGCATTCGGCGCTTCGGCAAATCTTGGAATTTTTTATTTGTTGAATATGAAATGACGGAAATGCCCTTGCCATTGTAATTACCCTCTTGTCTTGTCATCATTAGCTGATTTGAATTTGGAGTCTGTCAATTGGATGGGCTGCCTCAATCTTTAATGATTACTCATCATAATTGTATGATAGATTGAGGTTTATTACTCCATTTTTCGAGTATTCAAATTTATTTAGTAGTGATGGATACCTAAAAAATAATTAAATTAATTGTAAATTTTTTTTACTTTTAATAATGTACGGATCATTACATTATTTATTTATTTATAAATTTATCAAATTAATTATCTAATAATAATTAATTTTATTAATTTTGTCTTCTTAATAAATAATTTAATATCACTTTAAGAATTAATTTTATGACATAAATATACATTAAAATATTATATTAATATATTAATAAATAAAGAATCAACATTTATATTTTTGAATAACTGAAATATACATTCACTCAAATTAAATTATCCTTTCAAGTACTGTAGTGTTGCTAAAAAATACAGCTTGTTTTCTTTTTTAGGTCATCTTTATTTCTTTGTAAATACAAAAAAAATCTTTTAATTTTATTCAATGCAAAACTTCTTATGAGATATTAATTTTAACAAGTATTGCTTTTATGATTGTCATAATTAGAAAAATAAAGAGAATTAAAGACTAATTTGCTACAATAAATAACATAAGACATTATAAGGACATCAACTAAATTTGAAAGAACATGTGTATAATTTATTTATTTATTCATCTTAATAGAAGGATTAGTGTATAAAAAGGGATTAGTAGGTGAGACATCTATTGTTACATACAATCCGGGGCATTTAAAAAAAATCTTTAATCATAATTTGTACTATATTGATGTTGAGGGAAAAGAATTAAAAAAAAATTTATATGATAAATGTATCTTCTAAGTTAATTTTAGTGTCAATTAAGCGATTTCAAGCATTCCCTCATCGATATGATGCATTTAAAAAAATAATTAATTCTCATATAATTTATTACAACAACTTTAGTTACCATAAGATAAGTCCATATAATTTCAATAACATGGATATATTTTTATAATTTATGCAAACATATAGGTACGTACCATAGTATATTCCATGGCATTAGTTGTCCGCGTTGATAAGAATAAAACCTTATGTTGGCATATTCGTTGTCATCTTCGACGGTGGATAAAGAGGAAATTAGGAATAAGGGTATACTTTAAAACTTACTAATTCCGTGTTTGAAAATGATTTATTTATTTTTTACAATTTATGTTAGTGTTTAATAAAAAATGAATTTAATTATTTGTTTAAAATTTTTCAAAAACTAAATTAAGTGAAAATGATTAAAATCATTAACTTATGGAAAATATCATGAAGATCCTAATGTGTGGCCGTCTCTGCCAGGTAGCCCTCCCATTTGTCCTTGAGCTGTGTAGCTTGTGTACCCAAGTGCTGAAACCACATATCCCTTCTTGTGCTATGCGGGTGCGCCCTTTACTCGCATGGAGTTTGGTGAAGTGGTAATGCCTTGTGCTTGCCCAATGCTCATTGTGAATGACACAAAAGTATCCTCCCTTCTTTGAATGTTCAATGCGCTTTTTTCAAAAAAATTATGAAAAATGAAATAAAAAATAATAGCGGGTAAACGGATTCGTTTACCTACTACATTAAAGGGCTGAGTTAGGGTTTATACTTCTCTAACTGATTTATCAAACAACCAGGCCTGATATCAAGTTGGTTCGGGATGTTACACGACTCTGATTATGTAGCATCACCTAATTAGTATTGCCTTCATACTTAGCATGCCTTTATAATAGAAAGAAAATAATTGAGCTACTTCCAATTTGATTAACAAGAATCATATCATAGAACAACAAAATATCAATGACCATATTGCAAATGGGTTCAAATGTCCAGGATCATAATGCAAATGAGCTCAAATGTTAGGATCCCAATTTCGAGTAAATCACATGACCGGGACTAAAATGGAATTTGTAATATCACGATGAACTAACAATGCCACCGTGATCAATTATTTGTACTTAAGGGTGTCTAATGAATGGGTTGAATGGATTTTGGATCAGAAATAAAAAGTAAAGCCTCAATATATTTAAGATCAATTAAAAAATTATTAAGAAAATCTAATATGTCCAATCACTCATTTAATAAGGATATTCAACTCGTACATTAATTCATTTTAATGGATGAGATAGATGTATATTTAACTGACTAATTTTACAATTTTTTTTAAAAAACTCTTTTTCTCTAGCTCATTTTGACATCAATTCTTTGGTAGATTTTTTTGAGAAAAATTTAACAATTTGGTACAAAGGCCACAAAATTGCAATCTTTTATTTGTAGAGGATTTTTGTAACTTCAATTAAAAACCTTAAAAGAATAGAACAAGCATAAACATTCCACAAAATGATGGGGTCCGCCAACAGCTTTGGCGAAAGCTGCAATGGAGAAATCCTTCTTCCACTCCAGCACCACCACATCCCAGTTGCCTGTAACCCTTGATTCCAACCACCTACAATTCCAATGGATAAGACAGATTAATTGATTGCACTATGACATCAAACTCTACAGTAAAGCTTGCATTTTTGCAAACCCTGCTAAAAGTGTAGATTGGTGTACCTCATATATGTTGTTGATGTGGCTGAAATGGGTGGGATGTCGGTTATACCATCCACTAACTAAAACTGACAAATATTCAATGGATATTTTGTTTGAATTAGTAACTATCTATTAACTCATCCAGTCCATTTTATTTATTAAATTTATCATTAAAATTGAAAGGATTGAATTGAATTTAAATATAGATAGACTAAATCTTGAATAAATGAATCAATTTACCTTTCCTCTTTACACCGTTTGGACCAAAATGAGTAAACTGTTAATAAGTTAGAGAGAGATTAAACAGAAAAATAAAATGTAAAAGATAAAATTGATAACCAACTGAAATATCAATAACGCAAATATAATTTTAATACTAATTATTTAATTAATTAATTTTTTGTGATTTTTCTTCCTTTCTCAGCTACACTTTTATTTAGAGAGAGTCACTTGTAAGTTGTAACTATTTTATTTAAAACAAAAAATAAACGTGTTTCTTTCTACAGTCAGCAAGAGTGAGTTTTTCTAGAACATGGTTTGGGTCTTGGCACATAGTGCGTCAGCACCCGCTTATCCCCTAATCGTCATGCATGAGGGAGTAAGAAATAAAGAGTTACAAATAATGTGAAAAATCAAATGCTCAAAAACCAAAAACCATGGGCTATGAAGCGTTACAACAACCTTGGAGCATTTCCTCTATGGTGGCATAGGCTACTATTCTCCTTCCTCTCCTTACAATTACTACACCGCCACTTTTCCTTTTTGTCTTTGTTTGTGGGAATTCCTGGAACCCGTGTCTGCGGCTCCTTTTTGCCAAAGTTTGGAAAACTTTTCTTCTATTGTGCCTCTGCTCTGTTCAGAATCCCTTTTCTCAACTTGAGCTTTCCAATTTTCCTCTTTTGCTTTTGGGCATGGGTAATTGGAGAAAACAACAGGGTCAAGGTCATCATCAAGTGGGTTATTGGAGTAGATCCTCATCCTATAACAGGAAGCCACCTTTGGGTTACTTACGTTAGTATAATACAACTAATTTGATTTCTCTAATGAGTTTTCTTTGTTTCTAGAGTTGTTGCATCAATGTTAGTATACTCTTTTACTTCTCATTGAAACTAGTTTCTTTATTTATTTATTAAAACTTTCTTTATGGTAGGCTTGAAAAAAAGTGGGTGAGTGATAGAATTGAAAATCATGGTGGCTTTTGAATGAGCAATTATGGTTTTGTTGCTTTTTTGTGCCATAGGATGAATTACTAATTTTGTGTTAGTCACGAGTTTCTATGAACTAGCTTTGATTTAGTCATGAGTTTCTCTGAACTAGCTTTGACTAGATATATTGAATTGTTTTTCCATATGTTGAGTTTTGGTTTGACGATGCCATAATGTAAAACCCTGCCTCTTTTATGGGCAGAGACTCAGAGCTAGCTACTTGAATGTGGCTCAAGTAGTAAGGGCAGGGTGAGGTTGGGATGGAGGGCTTAGGTTCCATTTCCTTGTAAAAAAAAGAAAGAAAGAGCTTTAATAATCAAGGGAGGGCTTTGAGGTGCTGAAGTGGTATCATTTCTTTTGTTGGTAAGGTTGGTAGGTTGAAATAGTGATGGTTTGCATGTCCATCAGTTTGATTGGTCCCTACATTGTTGAATTATCGAATTGACGAAGCTTATAGTTAAACTAAATTTCCATTTTTAGTGTATCTTTTGTAGTTGAAGCTATTTCGATTTGTGTCGTGTTTTGAATTGGAACTGGCTTGATTTTGGCAATTTCTAGGACCCATTAATATTTGTGTAGGACCTAAAAACAAAATGAGAAGATCATGGTAGGACTCATTAATATTTGTGGAGTTCATTAATTTTGTTTTTGTGTCTTTCTCTCTATAACATGACCCTCTCATGTTAGTAAGTAATATGAAAGGATCCTAATCCATGTAAGTATATATCTAACACGTTTAAGTTATGTCATTGAATTGACATAGAGTAGCTCAAAGATAACTAAAATTTCATTTTAGTTAATCTCTGTACATTTGGCTTTGTAGCGATTCGGTGTTTGTCGTGTTTTAAACTGAAACTGTCTAGGTATCTATTAATCTAATCATTTGGAGACATGATGAAACATATCCCTACATCATTCAAATATTGAAATAAGAAAGCTTAATGATTGATCTTTTGTACATTCTGCTCTGTAAAAATGTCATTTGTGTCATTTTTTGAACTGATGCTGTCTAGATTTTGGCAATTCCTAAGTAGTTATTAATTAAATCTTTCAGCGACACGTTTACATCAAACAAACTTACAAAGAAATCGTTGTTCTAGATGGAACTACTTATACTTTTTTCCACAAAATTTGTGACATTTCATTCTTTTGCCACGTATGTTTAAAGCATCTGCTTTATATCATGAAATATTATTGTCTTTTGAGAATGTAAGAGTAACATGTGCAGGTACAGTGGAAAATACCTTTGAAATATAGTAATTGAATTACCGAAGCAGTTTTGTTAGTGGATAGCTCTTATTGCTTCATATTTACTTAGTGCATGTTATGTATTCATTTTTACTTTCATGTTCAATTTGTTTCTCATTTAGATTCTCTTGTGGATGTGAATTGTATGCATTTATTTTCCTTAGGCATTTTCCTTTCTTCTTGTTTTCCATATTGTTTCTTGATCTCTTTTTATGCCAACTATGTTTTAAATTTGTTTAGATTATGAGACACTTGTTTATTTCTATCTTGTCTTGTAATGATAAAGGGTCGTTGCTTGAATTGATCAACTGAGAGTCTTATTCTTTTTGGTTTACAGATAATTGGCAGCCAACTGTGCCTCGATGGGAAAAGATGTTTTGCACTTCGGTTGGCTCAATTCCGTGGCGAAAGCTAATAGAAACCAAGAAGTATATTTACCTACATGACAATGTGATGAAGTGGGATGACTCTGCTGGTAGAGAGGCATTTCACAATGCAAAAAGTAGGTTTTGTGCAGAGATCAATGGCCTTCCCTACAACATATCTTTACCTGATCCTAGCATTTACATTGATGATATCGATTGGAATTCAAGTGTTGACCTTGAACTTGTTCTGAACTTGGAAAAAGAAGCAAAGGTCCCCAGTAATGAAGAAAAAGATGAGGAGGTTGTGATTCTTGGTAGTTCTCTCCTATTGAATCAATCATTTTCCTACACTAGATTGGGGGATGCTGAAGCAGACATACCAAAACATACTGATTTGTTTTCTGGTGTTCAAGTTAACCTGCATGAAAATAACAGAGTAGGCCCTTGGGAACAATATTGTGCTCCTAGTGAAGCTGCAAAAGAATATGAATGACAAAATTGTAGGAATGATTCTTAGGGATGGAATCAGAGGGAGAACTATCATAGTGACGCCCACAAAATGGGCAAAGGAAGAGCTGATGGGAATAGGGGAACATGGGATGGGTATAACAGAAAGGGGGAAAACATGTCATGGTAGTATAAGTAAGACCCCTGCATATCATGGTGATGAGTATCAGATGAATGGAGCTGGTAGGAATAGGGGAACATGGGATGGGTATAACAGAGAGAGAAAAATGTAATGGTTTAAGACCCCTGCATATCATGATGATGAGTACCAGATGAATAGAAGAAGGAGAAACAATAGAGCAAGAAAGGGAAATTTTGCTTATGACCATCCTTGTGTGGACAAGATACTACTACATGGTAAATGAAGATAACAGCGGCTAAGGATCCAAGATCTTAGACTGCAAGGATTGCTATGGAACTGAGAGGGGGTTAGATCTGTGAAGCTAGCTAAAAGATATGAGTTTTATTGTCCCGAGGGCATGTGACATATAAGAGACTGATAAGATCTAATGAGAAGAGTTTGCAATTTTAGTTTTATTTCCTATATTTATAAAGAGAGCTTCATGGTCTGTGTTGATGGAGGTGGAAGAGTCGTGTTTGTAGTTTAAGAATTGTCCTTACAGTAATGTGTATATATTTTGAGAGGTTTCTGTCTGTAGATAAATGTTCTATAACACTTTTAAGTGTAGCTAAATCCTTCGTTCATGTCTTCTTGAAGGTCTCTGATTCTTTTATTTGTTTAACCTTTTTTTTTAATCTCTGATTCATTCACATTAGGAAAGAATTAGTTACACAAACTAGTATTTACAAACTTTATACAAAAATAATTTCTTTCAAAGGTAAAAATAGTTATTGAGGTTGGCATAGTAATTAAAAAATAATGAATAATTGTTCTACAAAAAAATAATAATGAATAATAGATATCAAAATTTATTTTGTGAAAGTGTTTTATAATATAAGTATGTGAGAAATAGCACATGGCATGAGTATTCTCATTGAATACTTGGTTGGCCACATCCTTTATTTTCTATTTCCCTGCTTCTTCTTTTGTTTTGTGGGTTAGAATTCCATAATAGCTTGTTATTGCTCCAGCATCAGTGCGTAGAAGTGCAGTTTAGGCTAAATTTTGAGCCAAAAGTGATAAAATAAAGAGGAAATATCTATTTTGGTCCTTCTTGCAGGTGATTTTAATTAGGTCATTTAATGATAAATATACCAAAGTTGTCTTTCAAAGTCAAATTTTGACATTGTTGAAATTATATGGTTTGAGTAGGGAAAGAGTAAAAGAGAAAGCATACTAATAAATAATATGAGATTATATTGATTTGATGTGTTGTAAATACAAAGCATTAACCCCTATTTATACTAATAATTAGGTCAAGCACTAGTACAACTCTAAGCCCACTAAGACAATAAGACTCCTAACTCTAATTAAAAAAAGAAACATAATGAAATTAGGAAATAACTCCTAAGATTACTCCCTCAATTAGATGACTAATTTATTTCACAATATATTATAAAGATCTTCTAAAGATATGCTAAGATATTCTAAAAATATTCTAAAATACCCTAAAGATATTTTGAGATATTCTAACACTCTCCCTCAACTTAAAGCTTACTAAGCTTTAAGCTTGTTACAAATAACAAACATAGCCAAGAGCATAGCAACTCATACAAGAAATAGGACAAAATAGACCCAAGCCAAACAACAGCAAGTCATCAAACAAAATGAGTCGTGGGATGCACAGTCAAACAACCCTTGGAGAGGTGAAATCAAGGCACAAGGGGTGAATTAGATAGGAGAAAGGCCACAACCGCCTCTATCGAAGTCTCTGCCGGAAAAGGTGGCACAAGGAATGAGAACATCGCTAGAATGTGAGCATCACTGGTTACTGCAGTGCGGGAGAATAGAGGCGGCAGCAAGAACTCGCCGAAATTGAGACGTGACAGAGGGAGGGGCCGCAGGCATCGGGTCACAGTAGAGGAAAGCACCATTGAGTAGTGGGCAACAAGTGTTGAAAGAGTGCACACACATAAGATGTTGGATCTGGATGAACAAGGGCTGGATGGTTGGAGAGAGATCACCAATGCATGAAACATATCTAAAGACTGGAAGAAGCACCACCGCAAGAAGATTGTTGGATACAGCACGCTAAAAGAAACTAATCATAAAAATAATGTAGGCTCCATAAAGACAACTCAGGGATGCTGGAGAGACAATATATGAGATGAGTGTTGCTAGAAAGATAACTCAACAAGACGGCTGGAGTGACGCACAGCTAAAAGAGTTGGTTGGAAAGTTGCATGGCCAAGGAGGAAGAGACATCGCTGGAAAGACACCTAACGAAAATTTCTTGGCAAGCAATCATGATGTATAACAAAGGCAAAACTTCTCCAAGTTCATCAAGAACAGCATTTGGAAGCTTAAAACAGTTGAAAAATTCAAGAGACCCAAAAAATCTGAAAATTGAAAATAAGGCTAGTGTGAATCGCAACCAATAGAGAATTCATTAACGGCATGACTTATCGGTGAGATAGGAGAAATGACCACTGATAAATTCGTTGGTGGGAAGAAGGTCACCACTGGTATGATCGTTAGTGGGTAGAAAAATCACCGCCGATATGATTCCTCGACGGAAAATGAAGCCAATATGATTCGTCGGCAAAAACAGATGTCACCACCATAATGAGAAACAAGATTCTGATAACCGAAATTGATGCACGACAAATGAGAAGTAAGAGAGATATAAGACAAAGACATAATCAAAGAGAAGTTCCAGATTTTACGAAACCCGACAATGGAATAGTGACGGGATGATGTGTGTGATTCTTCATATCATTTTGAGTTTAGTTTGCATACATTTCATTATCTTTTTAGTACATTTATTCACTTAATCCTCCGTTTTAGTTTTAGTTCGGATAAATGCGGTGTGTTTATGTTCAATTACAGGAATGGTGCAACATTGAAGCTTGGAAGAGCCAAAACAGAACTACCCTGAAGAGATACTGAGATCTCAAAATCTGCTGGACCCCTGAGGAGTAATTTGAGCATAACTTGAGCTACAGAGGTCCTTTTGAGGTGATTTCAGTTGCTATGGAAAGCTAAGGCACAGAGCTACAAGTTTGATGTTGGACACTTTGACAAATTCCCTATGATGCTTGATGGGCAGAGCCAACCACGACCTTGGTTGGCCATCAGTGCACGAAATTTCTAAGTCAGAATCAACCACGGCCAGGCCGTGGTGGCCACCACGGCCGTGGTTGGCAGCCTGCTACATCAGCAAGTGCGAAAAAAGCCCTGGAGGCAGCCCATTCCTTCCCTTCTTGCCTGAAAAGAATTAGGGTAGAGAGGGGAGAGTTGGTAGTGTATAAAAGGCAAGTCATTAGGGTTGAGGGAGGATCTGGGTTTTGGAGGAACTTCACAAGAGCAGCCACAAGTTTTCTGCAGAGTTTTTCTTCTCATCTCTTCTAGTCTTTGTATTTTATTTTCTGAATGTTGTTCTTCATTCTTATGGATTGTATTTTGATAAACATGTTTGAGTAGTTCTTTTGTTCTAGGAATTGGTAGTAACCTGATGGTGTATTAACAATGCTTGATGTATGAATTTGCTATCTCTTCAATGCTAAGTTTATCTTGATTCAGTTTTTGGCACACCAAGTGTTTGTGAAAATGCTGGCCACATTGTTTGCATAATCTTAGTCATTAAGGGAAAAACTGAAATGTGACTCTTGATAATTGAACTCCATAAACTGAACTTGAGCATTTAAATCACGAAAGTAGATTAAAACTCTTGAGGCTTTCTATGAATCATCTGCTCTTAATGGATTCTTTCTAATTTGATTATCATGAAAATAGAAGTTGAGTTAGATTGAATACGTTATTGTATTCTGAAAGGAAACAATAATTCTTTAGGATGATTCGTCTTCAAGTGTAACTTAGTTGAGAAGAGGTGATAAGATTACAGACTTATTAATTACCATCGTGGTGAACCCATATCCTAGATCTCTTAAAAACTAGATTTATCTACACTGTTTTTCTGCATTCATTCTAAAAATTGAGATTCTTATTTATTTCCAGATTTTAGTTTCTATGTTCTTGTTCTATCACCACAATTTTATAATATTGGTTTCACCTAGTTAATCACAATTAAGGGTAATTGTTAATCATAATCCAAGTCCCTGTGGATCGATATTTTTACTACTTGATGAAATCGTGCACTTGCGATACGCCCACATCACGGGACTAGGTCACAGAGGATGGTACCACTCTGATACCATGTTGAAATTATATGGTTTAGGTAGGGAAGGAGTAAAAGAGAAAGAATACTAATGAATAATATGAGATTGGATTGATTTGATGTGTTGTAAAATACAAAGCACTAACCCCCATTTATATTAATAATTAGGTCAATGACAAGAGGTTGTGGAGACCCATCAAATAATAAAAATTACCGGTTCACAAACTAATTTGTAGTATAGAGAATGAACCAAATCGTCTCTCAAGGATCCAATAAAAAACAAAGATTCAATCAAATCAAGATAATTAAAATGGGAGGTTTTGTTGTTGATTAACAAGATTGATAAAAATACGAGACTTAAAGTTGTAAACAAATCTAAAGAAGCAATCAATCCAAGGAAATTTACCGATCTTGAGTTTAATTCATCATTGATCACAAGGAATCCACTTAATTGCAAATCATGTTCTTGGCCTTAGATCACATCAAGAAGCCTCAACATGATCCAAGAATCCTTTACTAGATAAGCATCTAGGATTTGATTAACCAAGGTT
This sequence comes from Styphnolobium japonicum, assembly GCA_023212625.1. Classification (NCBI taxonomy): domain Eukaryota; kingdom Viridiplantae; phylum Streptophyta; class Magnoliopsida; order Fabales; family Fabaceae; genus Styphnolobium; species Styphnolobium japonicum. The sequence continues at coordinate 15,971,963 of JALBWW010000005.1, forward strand.
AGATAAAGTAAGCATCATCCAACATAGAGAATAAAAGAGCATTGGGGAGTAACTCAAGTAGAAAGCATAAAATTTTACCCAAAACCATAAAATGCTCATTCTCTTTCACATTCATTCCTTTTTTTCTATTTTGTGGGACAAATTCGTGTAGTTGATCGAGCAATTGTTCAAGGGTTGCAGCAGTTACAAGAATTTGACGTGTCGCTTGTGAGATGAACCTTTGTTCCCACAACATGATCAAGAAAACAAAACAAACTGTCATAAAAACCATTAACATTTAATATACCTATGGGTTTTTGGTGAAAGTTCAGCTGTGACCAGGATGTAATTTGGAAGAGCTCTTCCAAAGTTCCAAAACGACCAGGTAGGGCAATAAAGGCATCAACATTTGCGATCATAATGTTCATGCGTTGGTGCATGCAAGTTACCATTACTTCATCACCTACTGTTTTTCCAGTGGGATTGCCAATAGCTAAAGGACTAGGAATGACACCAAGGACTTTGCCACCTCCTAAATGTGCAGCAGTGGTTACACAACCCATTAACCTAAGACTACCCTCTCCGTAAACTAAATGAATTTCTCTTTCAGCTAGCACTCGACCAAGATGGTTTGCAATATTTACAAACTCTTTATCCTTTCCAGGATTAGATCCACAAAAGACACAAACACTCTTAATCCGATGAACTGAAGTGACTTCCATTTTTTTTTATACTCTCAGCTTATCAATGATCTGAAGAGAGCAAAGTGCATTATTTCAAGGAATCAAAACTCAAATGTAATAATTACACCTATAAAGGAGGGGTAGATCCGTGTGTCAGGAAAGTTTGAAAATAAGCACATCAATGATAGTAGCTATATGACAAGGATAAAAGACTAATCTATATGCGTCAGAAGAAGTCTGAAAATACGCAACGCATTTTTCAAAAAAAATACGGCTAATTTTTTTAATTATTTAAAAAAAAGTTTTAATGAACATGAAGAAAAAGAAAAATAATACTTACAGGAGGTGTGATTGTGGCTCACATTTTCCTCTAGTTTTACGTCCAGTAACGACTTGAATGCTCTCTATGGGCCGATGGTCGGTTTCCCATCCAATTTTCTTAAAAATTGGCAAACAGGGTCTTTTTGAGTCAGATTCCCGAGATTATAACGCTTATGTTCATCTTGGAATATTGGCTATAAATCAAGAAGTACTCTCTGCACATCTCCACTATGATGCGTCTCAAGAGTCAATAGAATGTTATCTAAAGACTCCTTACTCATGTCATCCTTAATGAAGTCAATTTTATCAAGTCGATTTATAGACGTCATTCCAATTGATCTGCATTTTGTGTTACAGGTCTATCTTGCACATTTATAGCAGACTCGTAACCTTTTTGCTCTTCTCTTCTTTGCATATGAACTTTTGCCTAGCCCTGGCATATATGAAACAAGAGCGTCAGAAAATTCCCCTGTGATTCGGACCTTTGCTTCGATCAATCAGCGTATATCCCCAGGGATGCCTTTGTGCATAAGCATCCTTAATCTCTCAAACCTTGCACAATAAATGTTAGTTAAAGCATTTTGAGGGAGAGAAGGGAATCGCTTGCGGAGGTTGACAAGCTGATTATCCATTTTGAAAGAAAGAAAGAAAAATGAAAAAAAATGAGTAAAATTATATACAGATTTCAATGTTTGTGGGTAACTGAAAGGACTGAAAAAGATTTTCACGGAGTACCGTTATCCACCATTTAACTGGTGAAAAATCATCTGTCAATGAAAAACAAACAAAATTAAGACTGAAAAATCAAACTCATATAGATTTTCTCGCTTGGCATCGATTTTCTGTCTCGATTCCTGTGATTGCAAATAAGTCAAAGTTTGAAAGATGATAGAGTTAGAAAACTTGAGTTGCCTCCCAAGAAGCACTACTTTTAATGTCATCAGCCAGCGTGATTGAGGATTTTGCACAATCGATGGGTCCTCCCCAATAATGATTCAATCTCTGACCATTGACCTTAAACGTGGCTTGAGTTTTTTTTTTCAACAAAGTAGTTATCAATCATGATAGAGGGCCTCTTGCAGTTGAACCTCCTCCACGAGGTTCTCTTGAGCTCCTTCATAAAAATTCTTGAGGTGATGACCATTAACTTTGAACACTTTGTTGGTGGCCTCACTCTTAATTTCCACTACACCATGAGGAAAAATGTTGGTAACAACAAACGGACCGTCCCACCTAGACCTTAATTTACCAGGCATCAACTTAAGGCGAGAATTAAACAAGAGAACTTTTTGCCCAACTGCAAACTCCTTCCGAAGAATAAACTTATCATGGAAGGCTTTGGTCTTTTCTTTGTAGAGTCGGTAGCTCTCATAGGCATCTAGGCGAATCTCTTCCAATTCTTGTAACTGCAACTTTCGCTCTATGCCAGCTCCAGCCAAATTCATGTTGCATTGCTTCACCACCTAAAATGCTTTATGCTCAATCTCTACTGGCAAATAACATGCCTTACCATAGACTATCCGATATGGAGACATCCCGATCGGAGTCTTGTAAGCGGTCCTGTAAGCCCAAAGAGCATCCTCAAGCCTCATGCTCCAATCCTTCCGATTAGGTTGGACTGTCTTTTCAAGTATTCGCTTAATCTCTCTATTGGAGACCTCGGCTTGACCATTAGTCTGGGGATGGTAAGGTGTAGAAACTTTATGCAACATGCCATATTTCCTCATCAATCCCTCCATGCTTTGGATGCAGAAATGGGTGCCTTGATCGCTGATGATAGCCCTCGGGATTCCAAACCTGCAGAAAATCTGTGATCTAACAAAATCCACAACAACTTTGGAATCATCAGTCCGAGTGGCTTTAGCCTCCACCCATTTTGATACATAATCAACAGCCAGCAAAATGTAAACATAACCAAAGGAAACAGGAAAAGGTCTCATGAAATCAATACCCCATACGTCAAAGATTTCACAATACAGTAGAGGTTACTGGGGTATCTCATTCCTGCGAGAAATGTTCCTTGTTCTCTGACACTGTTCACAAGACTTACAGAACAAATATGCATCATGAAACAAGGCAGGCCAATATAAACCAAAGTCTAAAACTTTTCTAGTTGTACGTTGAGGCCCAAAATGTCCACCACATGCAAATGCATGACAAAAGCTAAGAACAGAATGAAACTCATGATTAGGCACACATCGCCTAATAATTTGGTCACTACAAAATTGCCACAGATATGGATCATCTCACACATAATATTTTGATTCACTCTTAAGTTTATAAATTTGTGCACGAGTGAAATGTGGGGGAAAAACTGTAGCAACCAAGAAATTCACCATATCAGCAAACCAAGGGAAGGTGTTCTTACCTTACAGCTGCATAAGCTGCTCATCTGGGAAGGAGTCCTGCACAGGAAAGGGATCTGAAGCCCACTCAATGCGGCTCAAATGATATGCCACTAGGTTCTCTGCTCCACTCTTGTCACGGATCTCTATGTGAAACTCTTGGAGCAGTAGCATCCACCTTATTAGTCGGGGCTTTGCCTCTGGCTTCTTCAAAAGGAACTTTAAAGCTGCATGATCAGTAAACACAACAACCTTAGAACCAAGCAAATATGATCTAAACTTATCCAAATCAAAAACAATGGCTAAAAGCTCTTTTTCGATTGTGGTATAGTTGGCCTGAGCAGCATCCAGAGTTCTGGAAGCATAGTATATCACATGAGAAGCTCTCCCCACTCTTTATGCCAAGACTGCTCCTACTGCATAGTTAGAAGTATCACACATCAGCTCAAATGGCAATGTCCAGTCAGGTGGTTGGATGATAGGGGTACTGGTTAAGGCCTGCTTCAAGTGGTTGAAAGTTGCCCTTGCATTTGTCATCAAAATTGAACTCTATATCTTTCTGCAGTAAGTGGGAAAGTGGAAGGGCAATCTTGCTGAAGTCGGCAATAAAGCGCCTGTAGAAACCTGCATGACCAAGAAAAGAACGCACTTCCCACACGCATGTGAGGTAAGATAAACAAGTAATTACATCAATCTTGGCAAGATCTACCTCAATGCCTTTACTAGATACTACATGGCCTAAAACTATACCTTGTTCTACCATAAAATGGCATTTCTCAAAATTTAGCACAAGGTTAGTCTCAATGCATCTATGCAGCACCCTAGATAAGCTAGCTAAACATGAATCAAAAGAAGAACCATAGACAGTGAAGTCATCCATAAATACCTCTATGCACTCCTCTAAGAAATCAGAAAATAAGTTCATCATGCACCGTTAGAAGGTACTAGGAGCATTGCAGAGGCTGAAAGGCATTCGTCTGTAAGCAAAGGTGCCGAAGGGACAGGTAAATGTGGTCTTCTCCTGATCCTCTGGTGCAATGTGGATATGAAAGTATCTAGTGTAGCCATCCAAAAAGCAGTAATGGGACATACCAGCCAACCATTCCAGCATCTGATCAATGAATGGAATAGGGTATGATCCTTCCGAGTGGCTTGGTTGAGGCGTCTGTAGTCAATACAAACTCTCCAGCTATTCTGCACTCGGGTTGGAATGAGCTCATTCTTCTGGTTGGCCACGACAGTCACTCCGGATTTCTTTGGAACCACTTGCACCGGGCTCACCCACTTGCTGTCAGAGATGGGATAGATAATGCCAGCCTGCAGTAGCTTGGTCACCTCTTTCTTCACCACATCTAGAATGAGAGGATTCAGTCTCCTCTGGGGTTGTCTCACTGGTTTAGTTTCCTCTTCAAGTAATATCATGTGCATGCATGTGGAAGGGTTAATACCAGGAATGTCTGCAAGTGTCCAACCAATTGCCTTTTTGTGTTGCTTCAAGACTTCCAATAATTTGGTTTCTTACTCAAGTTGGAGGTGTTTGGCCACTATCACCGGGAACTTCTCATCCTTCTCCAAGAATGCATACTTCAAATGCTCGGGCAGAGGCTTAAGTTCAATGGAGGGTGGTTGCTGGACTGACGGTACTAGTTTTGGAACCGAAACTAAATCTGCTAAATTCTCAGCAGTTGCACCTGCTGCACCTGTACCTGCAAGCTGTGCACAATCTTGCAAAACAACATCGTCATATCTTATGGAATCAAAAGAATCACACTTAGCAGCAGGATAAATGACAACATTATTAATAACAACATCATTGCCATTAATAACAGAAACAGAATCATCAATGTCAGCAGAATTAACAACAGCACATGATAAGTATGTAGAAATCTCAGCACAGGTTGCACACATTGCAGTGGGTTTACAATCGAAAAGTCCGAAGCAGGAAGAATAAGTATCGCAAGATATGCTATCAATGTATCCTACAATTTCAGGGAACTCTGTCAACATATCACATGCATATCATCAACTAGTAAATCAATAACATCAAAATGAAAAACAGAATGATCCTCTACAGGGTATTTCATGGCATCAAAAATGTTAAACTGAATGATATCATCACCAAATTCCATTGAAAGGGTACCAGCATGCACATCAATCTTAGTTTTAGCAGTTTTCAAAAATGGCCTACCTAAGATTAATAGGGGTGGGGAAAAGACAGATTCATCTTCCATATTCAATACATAAAAATCAGCTGGGAATATTAAATTATTTACCCGAACCAGAACGTCCTCCAATACTCCTACAGGTTGAGCCGTGCTCTGGTTTGCTAACTGAATGACAATGCCAGTGGGTTTTAGCTCTCCCATATGCAAGGAAGTGTAAATTAACTTTGGCATTACATTGATGGAGGCTCCCAAGTCTAGCAAGGCATGAGTGAATTGTTGGTGCCTTATGGTGCAAGGGATGGTAAAAGTGCCTGGGTCTTTGCATTTGGGAGGCAGGTTGGGCTGAATCAAAGCAGAGACATTCCTCCCCATACTCACTTTTTCAGTCCCCTTTAGCTTCCCCTTATGGATGCACATCTCTTTCAAAAACTTGGCACACTTGGGGATTTGTTTAATTGCCTCCAAGAGAGGTATATTCACCTCAACCTTCTGAAAAGTCTCCATAATTTCCTTATCCAAGTCAGTCTCAACCATATGTCTCGGCTATATCATTCGGTTGGGAAAAGGAAGAGGAATGTTGGAAGTTGAATTTTGTGGATGTTCACTTTTCTGCTGTACTGAATTTTCTGTCAACTGCTAGTTTGATCTGGTTTTACCTTGGGTCGTTGTAGGATCATTTCTTCTTTGAATGCATTTCTGACATCTAAATTAGCTGTAGAACTTGAATTTGCTGCAGAATCTTGTATTTTTGGGTCAAGGGTAGAATCTGGAATTATCTGCTGCACTGGTCCATTGATTTGCTTACCACTGCGCAAAGCTATAGCACTAACATTGCCTCTAGGGTTTGGAGTGGTTTGAGAGGGTAATTGGCTAGAACCCTGTGACTTTAATTCATGAATAGATGTGGCAAGTTGACCAATTTGAGTCTCCAAGTTCTGAATGGTGGTTTCAGTTCTCTGTTGAAACTGGATGTTATTGGTGGCCAACTGTTTCACCAAATCCTCCAATGAGGGCTCAGATTTCGTGGCTACAGGACCTTGCTGCTGGAATGGTGGTCTACTTGGTCCAGCATGTGCTGAAATTGATTTGCCCTTACTTGCTGCTAGAATGGTGGTCTATACTGGTTTGGTGGCTGTTGATTTGATGCATTCCCATATCTCAGATTAGGATGGTCCCTCCAGCCAGGGTTGTAAGTATTGGAGAATGGATCATATTTTTGTTGTTGCTACTGATGGAACTGTGGCTTCCCAAGAAATATACCAGCTGCAGCCACAGATTGGTTTTGAAACTCATAATCATCTTGCAATGTAGGGAACGAATCTGTGGGATGAAAGGAACTATAACATATGCTACAAACTCTTGCAGGGGTTTGCACAGGTGGTTCGTGTTGTCCCATTGCCATCTGTCTGACCAAAGAAGTGAGCTCATCCAATCTATGTTCTACCCTTTGTTGATCAGCATGTGAAGAGGTATTAACTTCATTGACTACTATGGTTGCAGCACCCATTCGAGTACCAAATTGCTGAGAATTTCTTTGTCATGTTTGCAATTAAGTTTAAGCGGCAAGTAGTCGGTGGAGTTTTATCTACCAATGCTCCACCACTTGCAGCATCAATCATACTCCTTTCCATTGGCATCAACCCTTCATAGAAGTAGTGGATTAGCAGTTGATCACTAATTTGATGGTGTGGGCAGCTCGAGCACAATTTCTTGAATCTCTCCCAATACTCATGGAGAGTTTCACATCTGATTTGCCTCATGTCACAAATATCTTTCCTTATTGCAGCAGTTCTTGATGCAGGAAAGAACTTCTCCAGAAACAGTATTTTCATGTCATTCCAAGAAGTGATGGCAGCAGGTTGTAAGTAATACAACCAATCATTAGCAGCACCATCCAAGGAGAAAGGAAAGGCCCTTAGCTTGATGTGATCTTCAGCTATTCCATGAGGTTTCATGGTGGAGCAGACAACATGGAACTCCTCCAAATGCTTATGTGGATCTTCACCTGCAAGACCATGAAACTTGGGCAGCAAGTGTATCAATCCAGATTTCAACTCAAAATCAACATTAAGTTCAGGATATTGAATGCACAAAGGTTGATAATTCACATCAGGTGCAGTCAATTCCTTAAGGGTCCTATTGTTATAGTCAGCCATAGTAAAATCAGCAAACTCAGTATTAGATACTGAAGTACTAACAGAAGCAGACTCAATAGGATTAAAAGAGTCAACAAGATTAGGTGCAATGTCAAGTTCAAGCCTTATTCCATAAGTAATTTTATTAGCTCTATGAATGCTACTACCAGTCCTATGAATTTTATGAAGTGTATGAAATGTTCTATCAATTTTAGGATCAAATGAATGCAAGGTACCAGGATCAGATCTAGTCATACAGCATACAGTTCATAAGAAGATATAAGAAAAGCAATAACAACTAAAACACTAAAAATTCCTAAAACAAATACTCCAAAAATTAAAAAAAAAATAAAAACAGTATCAAATGAATTTTAAAAATTATGGAACCACCACAGGATAAAATCTACACAAAAATGCTATCCAACAGAATAATAAAAAATATTAAAAAATTGAAAAAGTAGTCTAAATGATGGAATTTGGCTAAAATAAGGGTGTCCTCACTATAAATAGTGAGCCTTTTTCAAAATAACGTTTTCCATTAGTGTGCCAAAACTCAGGTCAATCAGAGATACTTTACTGAACCGAAATTCCTGACACGATGATGCCCTTTACCCAATTTCAGCCGAATTCCACTTGAAAAAAGCTTCTAAAACAAAACAAACACAATTGTTAGAGTTAGATTGGGTCTTGAAATGATCAAATAGTTGCCTTGGATCCCCGGCAATGACGCCAAATTTGACAAGAGGTTGTCGAGACCCGTCAAATAATAAAAATTACCGGTTCACAAACTAATTTGTAGTATAGAGAATGAACTGAATCATCTCTCAAGGATCCAATAAAAACAAAGATTCAATCAGATCAAGATAATTAAAATGGGGGGGTTTTGTTGTTGATTAACAAGATTGATAAAAGTACGAGACTTAAAGTTGTAAACAAATCTAAAGAAGTAATTAATCCAAGGAAATTTACTGATCTTGAGTTTAATCCATCATTGATCACAAGGAATCCACTTAATTGCTAATCATGTTCTTGCCCTTAGATCACATCAAGAAGCCTCGACATGATCCAAGAATCCTTTACTAGATAAGCATCTAGGATTTGATTAACCAAGGTTAGATAAAGTAAGCATCATCCCACATAGATTAACTTAAGATCCAGAATTTAACCAAGCTAAACAATTCATCAAAAAACTTTAATATATTGTTTAGTCTTTGTGATCCTCTTTGAATACATGATAATAAAGCTATTATCACATCAACATCTAAATCAAATTAAGCAATTTAATCTAGATAAAAATCAAAAGAGGAAGAAGAGAAACTTGAATAACAATTAAGCAATATGAACAAGCGAAACAAGATCTCTAAATTAAACATCAAGATGGCTAATCCCTTGGATTGATTATAAGAGCCTAGCCTTCCATGGATGGGAAGGAAGAACTCAGAAATAAAAGAACAAAAATGAAATTATAAAGAGAATGGAGAAGAAGAGAAAGAAAACTCTCACAAATGCTCAAACTTTCTTCAAACTTACTTAAAATTGAATGATGTATAATACAAAAAGATTGGCTCTATTTATACTAATCCTAGAAGCCAATTTGTAATTGAAAATAATCTGAATGTAAGTTGTAAACACATGGAAATTGTCAAATATGGAAGCTTGATGCATGGTTGGTGGGTTGGTGCATGGTAGGTGGGTTAGTGTATGGTTGGTGGCTTTTAGTCAGCAACTCTTATTCGACTTCCAACTTAATTTTCATGACCTAGACGATGCATTTTGGCTTGGAGGTCTTCATGAAAGTTGTAGCCAGTTGTCTCCTTGAAATTTTGGCGTTGGAATCATGCCATTTGGACTTTTAGAACTTCATATATGCCAAAAACACTGCACCTACCTCAAGTTAGGTTGGCAGAACGTGTTTCCAAATTCAAACCAACTTGTAGTTTCATAATCATGCCTAAAACAACATCTATTGACTAAATGGTCTTCAGTGCAGTTGGAGATATGGGTCTTATCTATCCAATGGTCAAGTTTCAGCCCAAGAGGAGGCCTATAGCCCACTATATAGTCCAATATGTGCACACTGCCCAGATTTCCGTGACAGCAAACCTACTCTGCATTGCAGGGATATTTTGAACCCTTAGAAGTCCGATTCAACTCTTGAGTTCTCATGAAACTTGTAGAGCCTTGTCTTAGCTTTCCAAAGACACCAAGATCACCTCAAATGGATCACCGAGTCCCAAGTTATGGCCTAACCAAGGAGGAAATGTCAAAATGCATCAAAATCCAATAATTATGAATAATTTGCATTAAAGCCCAATGAGGCCCAACAACATTAAACTCATCTAAAATATTAATATTGGGCACAATAAACATCTTATAAAGCCTAGTACAAAGCTAACATAAGTGTCTCAAATTGATTAATCAGTCAAGTACTAGTGTAGTAGTACTAGTACAAACCCAAGTCCACTAAGACAATAAGACTCCTAACCCTAATTAAAAAAGGAAACAAATCAGGAAACATAATAAAATTAGGAAATAACTCCTAAGATTGCTCTCTCAATTAGATGACTAATTTATTTCACAATATTTTATAAAGATCTTCTAAAGATATGCTAAGATATTCTAAAAATATTCTAAAATACCCTGAAGATATTTTGAGATATTTTAACATGAACTCTAATCTATATCTCTTTCTAAAGCTGTAGAAATTCTAGCATCTGTTGAATCCCTTTGTGCTATCTTTTTCTTATTTGCTAGCACCCCTGATAATTCCCACTACCTGCCTATACATATGTGTTGTTCCAAATCAGCAAACACTTTCTTTGGCCTGCAACTCACTTTGTGAACACCTAAATTTGTTCGAGTAATTTCTAATCAATTGAGCCAATTTAAGAGTTCTAAAAGAAAGTAGGAAAAAAAATAAAAACAAAAAATGAAAAAATAAAAAAGGAAGTAAAAATGAGAAAATGAGAAAATTTGAAAGAAAAAAAAAAAGAAAAGAGGTAAAAAATGATCATCCAAACCCATTTTTTATTTATTATCTGGTCCAATTCTTATACATAAGCCCAGCTGTATTCAAACCCAAACCCAGAGCCCAAAACCCTTTTTCCCTAATCCATACACTTGACTACAGCCCATAACTCATATACCCTTGATCCAGTTTAGTTACCCAAATCTCATTTCCCGAACCCACTCCTTTCCCTTGGCCCATTAGAACCCGAGCCCAATCCCAAAGCAAACCCACATGACCCGATCCACATCCCCTCTTCCCCTTTCTTTCCTCTCCCAAACCCTAACCTCTAATGCACCGTACCCTCCCTGTCCCCATCTCTCTGCTACGCCGCCATGGGACGGAAGGGAACCACATCCCCTGCACCATGGCTCTCTACTCCACCTCGACCCCCTACTAGTACCACACTCCTCCACACCATTCCCTATGACTGTGCCGCATCAGACGCCATTTCCCCAGACACGCCTCCACTACCCCGACACCACTCCCTCTGCTTAAACAAGCTGTGTGTGGCCAGGTACGAAGGGGACCAACCTCCTACACATCCCCACTCTTCATTTCCTCTGCGTTAAAGCCTCAATTTGAGCAGGTACCCCCTAGCCTCCTCTAGCCCTGTAGAATCATACTGACAGAGAGAGGATTTTCGGGATTTTTTTAATTAATATTTATTTTGGTTTTGAGTCTTGTATAAATAGGAATTTTAGGGTTATGTTTTGGGGCTTCTTTTTTCGAGGGATTTCGAATTTTGACTGTTTTTGATGAGTGAGAGAGAGATTCCGAGAGAGAGAAGGAGCTAGGAAGCTTTTGGGTTTTCAAAGGAGGAACCACACAAAGCATTACCTGCTTAAAATTTTGAACATTCTCGGTAACTTTTCTACTTACTCCTACTATTTGGTTAAAATGTAAAATGCAAAGATTGAGTAGATATTTGGATCCTATGGTTTTTCTTTTTGGTGTATTACTGGCTGCAATGAAATGATAAATATGGTACTGAGTTGGAACCTACCTTGTTTAGTAGTTCATGTTTAGTTTGCATCATGAGTCAAAAATCATTGAATTTGTACTATTAACTAACATTATGGAATAAGAACTTTTGAATGGTGTTGGTTACATCTTTGGCCCCTCATGGTTGTGCCTGTGCCTGTGCTAGTAGGTATTGTGGTGAGGGTTGCTGTTGGTTGGAGTGTTTAGACACTAGCTGAGGACATAGTAATGGTTTCTTTCGGAATAGGCTTGATGTATGATCATTATGCATAATCTGTTTGATGAAAATCTGGAACTAATGAATTTTCCCTAGCATATTTAAGTGAATACATAGAATTGTAGTACTGTTACTGATGGCCAAGGTTTGCTTCTATTCATAACTGTCAAGGGTTCCTACTTTTTTGGCTATAATGCATACACAGACTAAAGATTCTTTGAAATTTGTTTGAAACTCGACTCTTCTTATCTGTGAATGAAAAGATGGTCTAGTCTGGACTTTGTGGTAAATTTCTGTTTGATGGTGAGTGTGTTGGTATGGCTGCTGCTGTGTGACAAGAGGTTGTCGAGACCCATCAAATAATAAAAATTATCGGTTCACAAACTAATTTGTAGTATAGAGAATGAACCGAATCGTCTCTCAAGGATCCAAAAAGAACAAAGATTTAATCAGATCAATATAATAAAAAGGGGGTTTTGTTGTTGATTAATAAGATTGAAAAAAAGTACAAGACTGAAAGTTGTAAACAAATATGAAGAAGCAACCAATCCAAGGACATTTACCGATCTTGAGTTTTAATCCATTATTAATCACAAGAAATCCACTTAATTGCTAATCATATTCTTGACCTTAGATCGCATCAAGAAGCCTCAACATGATCCAAAAATCATTTACTAGATAAGCATCTAGGATTTGATTAACCAAGGTTAGATAAAGTAAGCATCATCCAACATAGATTAACTTAAGATCCAGAATTTAACCAAGCTAAACAATTCATCAAAAAGCTTTAATATATTGTTTAGTCTTTGTGATCCTCTTTGAATACATGATAATAAAGCTATTATCACATCAACATCTAAATCAAATTAAGCAATTTAATCTAGATAAAAATCAAAAGAGGAAGAAGAGAAACTTGAATAACAATTAAGCAATATGAACAAGCGAAACAAGATCTCTAAATTAAACATCAAGATGGCTAATCCCTTGGATTGATTATAAGAGCCTAGCCTTCCATGGATGGGAAGGATTAACTCAGAAATAAAAGAACAAAAACGAAATTATAAAGAGAATGGAGAAGAAGAGAAAGAAAACTCTCACAAATACTCAAACTTTCTTCAAACTTAATTTAAATTGAATGATTTATAATACAAAGAGATTGGCTCTATTTATACTAATCCTAGAAGCCAATTTGTAATTGAAAATAATCTGAATGCAAGCTATAAAAACATGGAAATTGTCAAATATGGAAGCTTGATGCATGGTTGGTGGGTTGGTGCATGGTAGGTGAGTTGGTGTATGGTTGGTGGCTTCAAGTCAGCAACTCTTATCCGACTTCCAGCTTGATTTTCATGACCTAGATGGTGCATTTTGGTTTGGAGGTCTTATGAAAGTTGTAGCTAGTTGTCTTCTTGAAATTTTGGCGTTGGAATCATGTCATTTGGACTTTTAGAACTCTAGATATGTCAAAAACACTGCACCTACCTCAAGTTAGGTTGGCATAACGTGTTTCCAAATTCAAACCAACTTGTAGCTTCATAATCATGCCTAAAATGACATCTATTAACTAAATAGTCTCACTGAAGTTGGAGATATGGGTCTTATCTTTCCAATGACCAAGTTTCAGCCTAAGAGGAGGCCTATAGCCCACTATATAGTCTAATATGTACACACTGCCCAGATTTCTGTGACAGCAAACTCACTCTGCATTGCAGGGATATTTTGGACCCTTAGAAGTCCGATCCAGCTCTTAAGTTCTTCATGAAACTTGTAGAGCCTTGTCTTATCTTTCCAAAGACACCAAGATCACCTCAAATGGATCACCGAGTCCCAAGTTATGGCCTAACCAAAGAGGAAATATCAAAATGCATCAAAATCCAAAAATTATGAATAATTTGCATTAAAGCCCAATGAGGCACAGCAACATTAAACTCATCTAAAATACTATTATTGGGCACAATAAACATCTAATAAAGCCTAGTACAAAGCTAATATAAGTGTCTCAAATTGATTGATCACTGTGATGGTATGATGAATCAATGTGGAAACATAAAGGCTATAGGTTAATCATTTGGTTTAAAAGGTCAGTTTGCCTATTTTGATTTTGTGCAAATTGTTTGATGTTTAATCAGTGAACCTAAAAATCTATTTGGATGCATGTATCTCTCTATTTTTTTAATCCAGAAAGATTAAGTACTATAATTTCAGTGCAAGTTGCATGTCGTTGTATTGTTGGATGAGCCCTTTTCATTTTGAGTATATAAGGTGGGAACTGTTTTCATGCCATGACTAAATCTTATTGGCAAGTTGCTTGCGAGTTCTGTGGTTTTGGATTGTTTGATTTTCTTGCTATTTGATTTGGTTGGCAAGTTTTGTTTTGAAACCTGAGTTTAAAACATTGTCTTTTGAGTTTTCAATGGGTTCATAAGGTGTTAGATATGGTCTATTGCACAGTTTTTTTTAGAGTTGGTTTCATTTATGCAAAACTAGTTCATGTTGATTTGGACCATAAATCTCTATTGAGGGTTTGGTTTGACATTTGGGGATTATTATTTTTTCCTTTGTTGTGAGGTAATCCTTGTTTTCTTGTTAAGCCAAATGTGTGTTGAAGTGGTCTTGCATTAGGTTGTCTTAGCACTTTTTGGGTGATTTTCATGGTTAATTTGGTTGGGAAAGAGAAGATACATAATGATTCAAAAGTGTTTATACTTGTTCTTTATCTGGCCAGTTGTGTTCAACTACTCCCAATATAAAGAGCTTGCTTGTATTGTGTTATTTGCTATTGTATCTCTTTCCATGCGATGTCGGTAGTCCTGAGTGGAGGTTTTGCTCTTCAATAAACATGTAGATAGTGTTTTTTGGTTTAGAATTCAATTGTTGTTGAAATCTGCTACTTACACTGGTTGCACGAGTTTTGCTCTCCCATTCCATTTATGCTTGTCCTTAGGATTCTGACAAGTTAGAATGTGGATTATGAGATTTGAAATGCTTTATGGGTGTAAAGAATTTAGTGACCTATGTTTGTTAGTCCAACAATGAATTAAGGTTTGAGGGTTATGCTTTACTTCCCGATTCTGTTTTGGGAATTTAAGTTGCAATGTGGTGCTAGAATTTAAATTTTGTTTTGTATAAGGTTGTCACTCATAAGCATTCAAGCCCCACCATACTATGAATACGTGAATTTACCACTACTGCATGCCAACTGCATATGTTGTCTGAAATATTGTTTTGTCACTTTTGGTTTATGGATTGGGTAAAATTTACTCTTGCAGTATGCTATTTGGATCCAATTATGAGCTTCTTGAGAATTTGATGGGGTCTGCCTGTACTTATGCCAAATGGGTGATTTTGAGGTGAATTTGTTTCCGTTTGAGGGCTAGTTTAAGTAATTTTTTTTTCATTTTTGTTGTTTTTGGTGGTTAGAACAGCCTAATATCATGCTTTTGACGACTTAATATGATCTCTTGTTTCATTTTTTGGGCTACTGTCAAATAATCATACTACATAATCTGATTTTTAAAATAAATAAATAAGTAAATAAACAAATTGAAAATCTTATTGTTCGATCACTGTTTAGCTGTGGGGTCACATATGGGGGTCTAGGCTAACCAGATATGTCGAGGGTTGGGGTATGGATTAATAAGTCAATTTTTCTATTTTTTAGTCAAGCTTAAGGAATTCTGCACCTGTACTTGGCTATTTGTCTATCCTATTCACAGGTTTAATGATACCTACTACATTGTCTGAATTTATATGTCCATATTCGATTGTTGTCAACACTGTTTTCGCTATGGCATGTTAAGGTGACTCGGTTTAATGTATCTATCATTTGAGGTTAGTAACTCATGGTCATTGGCCTATAGGATCTGGTTGATTTAGAATTGATTTGCGGGATAAAGGGGTGATTCTAAGCCATTTATATAATATGTTTGATTTGATGCTCATGTTGGTGTACTTTAAATGGCAAACTTTAATTTGAAAATATGTGAATGAACTCATGTGGCAAGTGACCTAATCCGCATGTGTTGCTTGATACAATGTTTAGGATTGTTGGCTAAATCTGTTACTCAGTAATGGGATTTTTGGGCAGGTTAGAATTTGAAGACTTGTTCATTTGACTAATACGCTGAAACTGTAAATGTGATTTTCGAATTTTGGTTTGGGGTCGGTTGGAATTTTGAATCTGTTGTGATTCAGAAAATTTGGAGGTTTATCTAAATTTGTTAAGCTAGAATTTATTGGTTTTTCGTCTGGAATAGTAAAGGCCTATAAATGAACTTTTTTTGAGTGAATCTGCATGTGGTCAGGTTTCCCTGTTTTTTTCCTCATGATAAAAAGGGAAATCTGACCCATACTTGTGTGGTTTGATATTGATAACATACATAAGGTCTAGTTTAGAAATTTAGGAATGAATCGATGTGGGAAGTGACTTAATTTGTATGAGTTACTTGATACAATGTTTGGAAATGCCTAATATCCAGGGAAGATGTTTGTATGCAAAATATGATTTAAATCAATTGTTATCCCAGAGTCTAATCTATTATGTCACATGGTGCACATCCGGATTTTGGACATGTCTGGTGCTTTAGCCTATTTCTTTAACTTGTGTGTTAGTTGTTCTTGATTAGTTATTCATGATTTATACAGCTTAATCCATGTATGTCATGTTATTTTATCTCATTTTTATTTATTTATTTATTATTTACGAGTTTTATTTTTCTTTATTTTTGTTTTCATTTTTATTTTATTTTATTTGCATCACTTGCTTGTCTCCAGCATTCGTATTCTTATTTCCATTTATTAAATGAGGCAATGAAACTGTGTTATTTATTCCCCCAATTCACACAAACAAAAATTTAGATGAGTTCAATGACTCATTTTAACCAATTAATTTCAACACTTGCATTTAGTTGTCTTTAGGGGTCAAGTACCCACTAGGCAATTTTTCTTAAGATGGATCAGTGGGCTTAGTACCACATTTCATCCTATTTAGGACTCATTAATACGTTTTCTTGATGGTTCAATGTCATAATATTTGCGTTAGTTGTCTTTAGGGGTCAAGTACCCACTATACAATTTCTTTAGGGTGAATTAGCGGGCTTAGTATCACCTTTCTCCCTATTTAGGACGCGTTAATATAAATCCTTTTTCAATAAGTGGTCAAAAGCCACAAATCATGTTAGCTGTCTTCAGGGGTCAAGTACCCACTAGACAATCTCCCTGGTATGGATTAGTGAGTCTGGTACTGCATTTCATTATATTTAGGACATGTTAATGAATCCCCTTTCAACTCAAATCAGTTCATCCACTTCTAATCAAATCAATTCTTTTTCTTTCAATCAATTAATTCAAAGCAATGTTTTTCTAAGTTAAAATCAACCAACTCACAATCATTTTTTAGAGAACTACGTGGCTTTGAATTCTCCATTGCACCAAGGAATACGTAGGCACGCAAGTCAAACCAAACTTTAATTTTTTGCAATTTAGTTTCTTTGTTATCTGAATAATTGGTTGCATTTATCTAATTTCTGTAACAGCCCGTGCTCCAGATTTGACGACTAGCCCCACACACCAACATGAGTCTTTTCAGCGTGCTTATGTCCTCACTCACACGCACCCTGAGAACTTCCTAGGGGGTCACTCATCCCAGGATTTCCCTAGGCCAAGCACGCTTAGCCTTTGGGTTTATAAGTTATGGGTTCCCGAAAAGAAGATGCACCTTGTTGATATGGGTAGTACCTATCAAATCTTATATGAGCTTTCCTTAATTGTACAGTCCTATACATGCATAATCTCGGAATTCCCCTCTGTTTCTGGTATAGGCTCGGTTCATTCATGTCACCCCTATGCTTAGAAGCCTGCCAGGAGCCGCTCATTGTCTGTGCCTCTTGCACCAGCGATCAGTCCCTGCCTTCTTCAGCCCCGAGTATTACATACCCACCAGCTTCCGCTTGGTTCATCCCCAAACCACACACCGTACTAGCAAAGGGCCGGCTCTGATTTGCTATGTGATTAATCATTTTTACATAATCCATATCCCCATTAATTAACCTTAAACTCATACTCATTGGCAAATTAGGGATAACATAAAAACACTTAATATCAAATCCCTAAGTTGATCAAAGTAATTGGGCCACGGTTATTAAAGATAACTTATTAGCATCCACATAATCATCCTCACCATTAACATATTCTAATTGGGTTGTTCTATACTCAAAATGACCACTATGATGCATCACAACCCATTTTAGATTAGACATTCTACCAAAAAAAAAAAACACAAAATTCACATTTACAAAGGATCCGATGAATAATGGCATGACAATGACACAACCAAACGGGGATAGGGACCATTTCAAATAAACACCCACAAAAATATTATGCACGTGCTATAGGACCACATATATCAAAATCAAATTTGTCCTGTTCCATTAGGACTGCAACAATTTTCTAGGGTTTCAAAAAAGCATATTTCCAAAATGTTTCTCTTGGAATCCATACTGATATGTCTTCGAATCTGGGTTGCTATTTACAGAAAATGCTTGGAATGGCACAAATTCTCCTTTGACATTACTTCCCCACTCCCTTAGGTTCTGCCTCAACTTTTTCTTTTCTATTCCTTTCATTCCCACCCTTCAATAACTTATTGGACACTTTTGTCCAGATAGGAACCAACTTGTTGTCCACATGGCTTGTAGGGTGGAGTAAATTTGACAAAGTGGCACTTAATGTGCCACGCAAGACAATCTTTAACAATTTTGGGATGGTTCATCACATAAGGACTAACATGATGTCACTTATGATTATTGAATGACTAAATTGATGTCAATTTTTATTGGAGGGCTAAATTGATACAATTGCATCTTTGTGGGACTAAAATGTGTAAACTCACTATGCTTAAAGGATTTTGATGAAAACAAGAAGTTACTCAAAACGTAGAACAAGTCCAAGCTTCCTTAAAGACTTTCTTTTGACTTAAGTTCTTTGTAAGGGTAAAAAGTTATTTATAGCTTAAGCTCTTGAACTAATTTTTAATTATCCCATAGCTTAAGAAAACTATTTTTGAAAACCTTAGTATTGGTGGAAATTGGTTAGAAAAAACACTTCTCAGTATTTTAATTTGTTTGAAATATGATTAGGCTTAAAAAATGTAAGTTTGTAAAGCCAAAATTAGAATTTTAGGGTCTTGTATCTGGATACAAGTTTTGTATCTGAATACCAACCCTTGGAAATTCAATTTTTGGCTCCTGAAAGCCGTGTATTCGGATACGAGCTTCTAGTATCTAGATATTAGTCTCCATAGAGCAAACCCGCATTAGAATATCCGAATACACATTTGGATACAAGTTTTGTATCTGAATACCAACCCTTGGAAATTCAATTTTTGGCTCCTGAAAGCTGTGTATTCGGATACGAGCTTCTAGTATCTAGATATTAGTCTCCATAGAGCAAACCCGCATTAGAATATCCGAATACACATTTGTGATATCTGGATATCTCATTACTGTAGCTAATCTTACTTCAAATATCCTGATACACATTTAAGATATCAGGATATCTCATTCCAATGGCCAAAAGTTAATTCCAAATATCAGGATACAAAATCAAATATCAGGTTATCATGTTCTTATTCAAGCCCAGAAATCAGGATATCCGGATACCATGTTCAAATATCTGAATATTACTAGTGTGAAAGTTAGAAATAACGACTAGTTTTTGTATTTAATGCACTCCAACTACCACTAACGGCTCTAATATGATTTGGGGTATTTATCCTAACACTTGGGGAGTTAATACACCAGAACAACACCTCTGAAATCATTTATTAAGAGCATTTAACTCCTTAGAATCTTACAAACTATGTTCTTGAGCTTTAAGTGTTATTAACTATTTACTCATCATTCTTCAAGTTGTATATCTGCTCTTCAAACAACCTTTATTCTTGTGATAATCCAATGGTAGGTGTCCCTTGTTGAATTGAGTGAGGCTCTTGTATAAAGAGGGTGGAGGATCCCAAATTAGTGAAGAGTGATCTGTTTTTGTAAGGGTTTCTCAAGCACCCAAGTTAGAAGCTTGAAGTATAGTGAAAATCTCGGGTAGACAATCTCGAGGACTGGATGTAGATCACATGGAGTGATCGAACCAGTATAAATCTTGTTTGCACTCTCTCTTCCTTATACGTTTATTATTCAAGCTTTACATTTATTCTTTGATATACTCAGTGCTAGCAATCTTGATAAACTCTTTTCTAAGATTAAAGTTATGTCATGTTAGTATTTACATTAGTCTATACCTCTCTTAAGACTATTAATTCAATATAATTAGTATTATTGAAGCACTTGAGAAAAGTTTTTTAAGAAAGTTTTTGTAAATCAATTCACCCCCTTCTTAGTTATTGAAGTTACTTGGTAACAAAATGGTAGTTTACTCTTATTTTTTAAAAAAGGTTATCCCTTGGTTCACGACTATGGTTGGGCTTGCTTTGTCGTTTTCTAACCTTTGATAAAAAATTATATGCTACCTGCTTGTGTTTTAATTTCATATACTCGAACATCAATTTTAAATGACAGGTAAGTTATGAGTATATTTTTCCTATACTAAACACCCTGAGTTATTTAAAATTTTAACGTGTTAAGTAGAGGTGGAAATAGGTTAAGTTAGGTTAGGCTTTACCTTAAATAGGTTTAGTCTGTTTTAAAAAACATTGGTCTTAGCTTGACCTGTTACTTATCATAGGCTTTTTTTTAGCCTAGCCTGACCTTTTTATGAAAATTTAAAAATCTGACTTGACCAATTTTCCTTGATTGTACTAGGAAAAAAAATAAGAATGAGTTATATGTAAAAATAAAATTAATGAATCCTATACAAATAATAGTAGGTCATATTATAATCAAATTTGTGTTTTTTTCTCTTATAACATTATCATCTACAACAAGTGCAGACCCAAGGGATCAACTTAAAAGTATAATTTTTTTTATTACAGCTACAAAAGGACCTAGTACATCATGTACCTTATAAAGTGTCTAGTTTGTTTTTTGTTTTTATTTTTAATTACACATTTTTATTATAATTACAAAAATACTATATTATTTTCATTATGTGTCTTGTTTAGAAAATTTTGTGAAAAAAAATAACAAAAACAAATGAAAACAACACAATGTTATTTTTATTATTTCTTTCACTAAATTTTTAAATTAGAAAACAGAATAAAAATAAGATAATATTTTTAGAATTATAATAAAAACATATCTAACTAAAAATAAAAAATAAACTAAACTAACTCTAATATGACATTTTTATAATTATAATAAAATATATTAATATTTCAACATCTTCCAACATTTAAACTTCTGGCATCTGTAGCTAAATCCGAATCCTCTCGTTATTTGAACATCATTTTGAAAGAAGACACTTAAGTTCTCTCTCCCTCCCTCCAACATGAGAGGAAGGCTGATGACACAGTACCGCTTCCCAAAGGATTACACAGGCTTTTCTAAAGGCAGGAAAGACTAGATCATGCTCATAGGACGATTGATTGTTATAGCCACCAAAATTACATAGCAGACGCCACCTTCCCTTTCAAAACTAGGTAGTCACACTTACAAGACAGCAATAAGGTTATCAAGGGGGTGATCTGGCATTTTAACAGTAAAAAATCTTGGCTTGAGATATTTGATCACAAGACTGACTCTGGCTACAAAAACTGTTATGACCTGAAGGAGAGAAGCAGAAAGATTGGACGCTACAAAAACATTGAATTTAAAAGACCAATTTACTCATGCTACCTCAAGTGAGGAAGAATATTAGCATTATTCCTTCCTCAACCTTTTACTATTAGTCACTCAATTGTGTAATTAGTCGGGGAACTCAATATGTGATACAACATGCAAAATAACATCTTTCCATCATAATATATAACACAAAATCCAAGCTACGGAATCAATCTACGATTTTGTTTCTACTTTCTATCAAAAATGATGAATCTGAGTCCCACCACCAAGATCCTTTCAGAAATGGCATCCCATCAGAGTAGCTTAGTCAACATCCATAGCTTGTTCACTAGTCATGTTGCTCGACCACAACTTAATGGTGCGATCATGGGAGACAGTAACAATATTCCCGCCATCTGCAACCCCAATAACAAGACAAGCCAAAATCAGAAAAGACAGACTCAGCAGGCAAAAATTAATATTGACACAAACCAACAATGCTAAGCAATGGACAGGTTGTTGGATTGTTGAGTTTTTTTAACTGCCTTACAGGAAACCTGGTATTCAACTTAAAATGCACAATATATGGTCCTCCAAAAAAGAATGAGGACCTTTAAAACACGCAAATCAGGACTTAAAAGAGAACAGTTCCCAAGCCCAACAATTGGCACAGTTCATATATACTTGAAACAGATTTTCTTTGCTCAGTGTTCTAATTTTTTCCTTTGGTTATGATAATGTTTCAAAAAATCTTATTCTCAAGGCTTGCACCTCCACATTTCCAAACAATAATTTAGGTTGAAGCGTACATGCCAGATGAGAAGGTTATTATATGTAAACATAAATATATAAAATCCTCATCTTTCAACATTTAACAAAATATAAAAAGCAAAGAAATGAAAACCATTCTTCCTTTCATTTTGGCAACAACACATTCTTCATTACATATCTAAGCAAAGCTAGTAAAAACTGGATTTGCATTTGAGGTCCACTGAATTTTCCATGAAATTCAGGAATCTTAAAATCCACTGTTAGAATACTGATCTAGGTTCATTAGCACATTTTGCACATGGTAGAATATTAGTCAACTATTATTATGATGATTGCTGATTGTTAGCTAGTGATTAGGCTACTGATTTGCTCCTAATTAGTCCTTGATTAGCTCTTGTATTTAATACATTCATAGTATAAATAAGATTGACTAGTGTGTAAGCAAGACAGACAATTTCTCCCTATTATTCTCTGTATCTATTCTACACCACTAAGTTTGTTTACATTTACAACTGCTGATTGCTTGCACCCCAAAAAAAACTCATTGCCACAAGTTATTTTCTTTTTTAATTCATTGCAAACTATTTAGATATATTTAGTCGTGTTTCAAAACATTCACTAGTTCCATTTTAATTCATCATTTACGATTTGTGGACTAGGCATAGGTGCTGTGACACATCAATCACATAATGGAATAACACATAAACAAGCAAAAAGGGTATGTAAATCAGAGCCATGGATGTATAATCCCTTTTCCTTTCAAAGATGGAAATCCTACCTCCGAGAACATCCAGAGAAGTAACTTTTGCTTCATGCCCAGATAGTGTCTTCACAGGCTTAAAATCACGGGCTGACCAAACCTGGAGTTGAAGCAAAAATATAAATAATTAATACTGCAATGAAAATAAAACATTGCTGTTTTAGGTAGAATGTATACCTTAGCGGTCATGTCATATGAGGCAGTTACCAAAAAGTAACCCTCTTGTGGCTCATATTTAACTTGTGATACTAAATTAGAGTGAGCAGGAATGGTGTACAAAGATTTCTTCTTTCTCAAATCCCAAATGCGACAAGTGTTGTCTTCACCACCCGTGGCTAAATGATATCCATTAGGTGAAAAACTGATGCCAAGAACCTTAAAATAAAACACAATTATAATCAGCCTTATGAAATGTTGAGAGTATAAAACCATGATCTAGAGAGAGAGAGAGGAGGCATTATTGTCTCACCGGCTTGATATGACCTTCCAGTGCAAGAATACTTCTCCCAGTTCGGAGGTCCCAAACACGAGCCAGAGCATCCAGTCCACAAGATGCAGCTAATGATCCATCATGTTGGAAAGCTAGACCATATACACTTCTACTGTGGCCTTCTTGAAGAAGCAACTCCTCTCCTGTTTCTATGTCCCATAGTCTCCATGTCTTGTCAAAACTAGCAGTTCCCAGGTACTTCCCGGATGGATGGAAGGCAATGCGTGCAAGACGGTCAAGATGACCCTCAAATGTCTTCAAGAGAGATCCTTGATCATTCCAATACCTTGCAGTCCGATCAGCAGAGGCAGTTGCTAAATGATTATGCTTAGGAGAATAAGCAACATCAGTAGCACGCTCTGTGTGACCCTTTAAGGTAGAAAATTTTCTTATTTCAGGCATGCTCCACAACTTGGCAGCTCCAGTTAGAGAACTACAAAAGCAAAACAATACCAGTAGTAGATTAGACTAGATTGGTTTCACAAGACAACGTAGGGAAAAATTAAGTGTTAAGCTGCACAGTTTGTAACAACAACATACCAGGTAGCAAGCCATTTTCCATCCGGTGAGAAGGAGCAACCAGAAAGCGGCCGATCATCTCCAATTTCACTGAATTCAAGACTCAAATTCTCAGCCTGCCTCAATGCCCAATCCATCTCTGCATCCATATCTTCATCTGGATCATCTCTTCTTCTCTGGGCACGTTGAAGACGTAATGCTGCCCTTACTAAAGAATATTTAGCAATATCAATTCTGGCATCCAGGAGAGACTTTGACCCTTCAGTGTAAAAGGGATACTGTAGTTCTTCCTCATCCTCATCTTTTGCTACAGAAGCTGCAGCCTCTTCATCCTCATGGGCTTTCATCAGCTTTTCCAGCTGACCTTCAGCATCCAGCTTTGCCATAATCATCCGCAACCTGTCTCTTCTCTCCATCTCCCTCTCACCAAAGAGAGTTATGGGCTCACCAAGACGGCGAAGACGAGCTCGCACAGCCATGTCATTTGTAGGAACAGCAAGAGCAGCAGCACGTCTCTTCATCATGAGTTCTTGCATTGCTTTTTCCTGCCGCTCTCTTACCAGTCTACTCTCTTCTGATATCTCATACTCCCCTGTACCCTGGTTAATCCTGGTGCCTGAGTCATCATGGTCCAAATCAGAGTCACTTGATTCAACCTCACCATTTTGCGACACAGGTGGCCTAATAAGTGGTGGTCGAACTGGAAGCGGTGCCAGTGGGCGGACAATAAGAGGGGGTGGAATTGTAGGAATTGGAGCTATAGGAGGCACAACAGAAGGGGGAATAACTGGTGGAATAATGGGTTGTATTGGCAGAGGCGGTGTTGCATGAAGAGGGGAAACCAGATTTTGACCCTCAGAGGCCGCAATAGAGGATTCCGCAGTAGTATTTGATGTGGTATTTTCCTCCTCCACTTCCATGATGCCTAACCAACCAAAAACCATTAATTGAAAATTTGACTGTGAAGTCAAACTGCAGTACTTTCAGCTAATCATCATTATTCATTAGCATCACCAGCCATAATTCTTTCAATACACAAATCTAATGTATTATGTATAAAAGACATTAACACACAGTAAAATTATAAGTCATTGACATATCTTGAAAGAAACACATTTATAAGTGAGACTGAATTAAACATAAAAAGCACAAAAATAAATAGAATAGATAGACAAAAATCCTCAAGCAACAATTTACAAAGTCAAATATACTGGATTAGTATAGTTATTTTGCTTAGCGCGTTAGCATACACCATAGCCGCACAGAGAATTAGGTTGATTACGAGAACTAAATTTTCGAATTACTTTTATATTAGCAACAAATCTAGATTCACCAAAAGGCTAAATTCTATTGAATATAAATTAAATTCTATGAAATTACTAGAAATGGTTTTACAATACTATGGTTGCTCAGGAATTTCTATGCGAACGAGATATAAAGAAAAGCTCTATACAGAGAGAGAGAGAGAGAGAGAGAGAGAGAGAGTCGTAGTTGTACCTGAGACGGTGGAACGGGGACTCTCTCTGCGGCGGCGACACTGCTTTTGGGGCGGTGGGTGGTGATGCCTGACGAGTCGAAATGATGCTTTGGAATTTGCAGTGAAATTGTGGGGGCTCTTGTTTGAGATGTTTCACTTTCTCTCACCCCAAAATCTAAAACACTCACTGTTGGTCTTTAAGCCCAAAATATAGTTAGTTACCTGCCATCAAATGTAATTTGAGCTATGCTTAATTAATTGGATTTAATGTCAATCTCTAAAGTTTTTTTATATTGTCATTCAATCATGTGCTGATATATTAATAAAAGAGTTAAACTTTCTAAGTGGTTATTGTGATAGTCAAACTCTTTTAATAATTTGGCAACACATAATTAGATGACAGTATAAAAAATTTTTACATTCACAGTAGATCAAAATTAAACTCTAATTAATTTTTAATAAGAGAAAGAACTTTTTGGATTTGAGGATAATTTGGCTTTGCCCTAATAATCACAAGGTATTTTTTTTAAGTAGGATTCAAATCAATGCCTATTTATATAAAGTTCAGTTTAGTTTATTAATTGAATCATACTTCATGATTTTATGTATTTACATAAATTAAAAATGAAAGCACACATTTTTTTGGATAAATTTCAAATTTCTTATTTAATATTTTTTATTTGTAATCTATTTTTAATATTTTAATTATAATTTATTTAAATATATAATTTAACTTTCTTTAATGTGTTATCATTAAAATTAGTTATACTATTCGATAATTAAAAGATTAAATTGTATTAATTAAAATTTTATAAAAATATATATTACATTCACTAAAAATATTTTCAAAATTATATAGGAAATAAATTCATGAAAATTTTGTAAAATTTATTCTTGTTTTAAAAATACATCGCTTAGTATATAATTATTCATATCCTATAATACAACTAAAACAAAGCAAAATTTAATTGTAATTTTTGAGAAAAACTCATTAAAACAACTAAAATCATGAAAATTTAATTATAACTTCAAACATGAAAGACTCATTGAAGGAATTGCTTCTTTTCCTTGAGGTTTGAAAGCCCAAATATAGGTTTCTTCCTTAAATTCTTGCTTGTAGATGAATTCTTAAACTCAAAAGTAAACTTTTGGGAATTTTTTCTATATTTTCTTTAGATTTGTTTTCTTTCTCCTTTCTTCCAACCTTGCTCTTCTCACTTCTCCCTTGTCTTCTTCAACTTTTAGGCTTGCAGAAGCCTTAATTTTCTATTTTAATTTTTATTTAATTTAATTAACCAATCATATGCTAACATCTTCCTTTGACCAAATGATTATAACTTTACCTTATTCATTCAAATTGCAATAACACCTCTCTAAATTACTTGTTTCTATTGGCTAATATAAAAAATTAATATTTTATATAATTATCTAGTTGTTTCTAACTCTCTAGTTCATTTCTAACTATATTCAAATTAGTTAGCTTACTTTTGTCTTATTGTACTACTAAATTCTTAAATAAACATTGGGTCCTAGTCTCGTAACCCTATAATTATAGAAATGACAATATATATTCTACTAATTTATACTAGGTATTTTAATAAAAAAAATTCTCATCTATATAGTTTTCAGGACCCTGTTTCATTAAAATTATTAAGAAACAAAACAACAATTCTAATAAGAATATAATTAAACAAAACATATTTACTGATAAAGGATACTTATAAATACTTCATGTATAAATATATAGAAATAGAACTTGGGTAATTTTCTACATTCTTTTTATAATAGATAACATAAATCACAATTTTCAAGCATAAACAATGTGAAAATAAATATTAATTAATTAAATGACAGTAAATAATTTTTATTTTTATTTTAGAGGAAGATGTTATATAAAACCTAACCCAACCTAACTTATTTTCATCTCTATTTGTGGCATTTTCTTTTGGAAAAAACTTAGATAAAGTTTCATAAGTACTTGTGGTGTTATTCCTTAAATAAAATATAACATGTATATTATTTTTTATACTTTAATACAACATCATCCTTGCTTTTGGTGTTAATGTATAAAAAATAATAGACATATTATATTTTAATTAAAGAACAACACTACTAAAACATATTAAACTTTATCAAAATTTTGTCTTTTTTCTTTTCCTAAACTTTCTTTGCTTTTGTTTTTGCTTTTGTATTTTTATATTTACTCCAATACTTGTGTAATTTATCATTACTAGTGAGACCCTACACAGCATGTGTAAACAGATGTATAAGATGATCCAAAGGAGAAAACTTCGGCTGGTGATTTCCAACCAAAATGAGAAGTAAACATGCAACCGTTGCATAGGAATTTGAACAGCAGTCAACTTCTATTAACTTGATTTTTTTGCCATAAAAAAAAAAAAAGATTATCTTGTCAAGGGATGTCATACAAATTGTTAGTTGTTCAAGGTCCCCGGAGAAAAATACTCTTGGCGTATTTCATTAAGTTGATATTTAGTACATAACATTCAAATAAAAAAGTTGAATTCCTTCACCACCAAAATCTATATCCCTACACTGACACTAGAAACAGTTTTTCTACAAAAATGGTTTATACAACAAATCCAGCCCCCCGGGTGGTTCTCATCCATATCTTACTTTTATCAGCTTTGTGCTTTCATTTGTACCAACCAGCAAGGAAATACCTTAGCATGAAACAGAAACAGCATGCAATAGCCTGTTCAAAGAAAGAACAGAAAGAAATAAGCAATATACCACATGAAATTAAAATTCCAACAGAAGTAGCATCCACAAAATCAATACATAATGCATCCGCATCTCAATCATAGGTTAAACTGCAATGCGAATATACATTGCTATGGAAACTGGTAAAAAATTTCATCACCACAACTAATCATCTCAATCCAAGTTTTTTTTTTTTAAAAAAAAAAAGAAGGAAATAGAAAAAATGTGATTTCTAACAATTGTCTTGTTGATAATGTGCAAATCTTCAGTACCCCTTCCCCCCAAATAAAGAGGTCAATTAATATGCAAATCTCACAATAATGTTTATGGTAGGCCTTATTTCTTTTATGTTCGACAGTTAATTGGAATTGGAATGCAAGCCTCATGAAACATGTCATCAACTACATCTACATACACATCCATAGAAAGATTTAGGATAAAAAATAATGGACTTCTAAACAGGTTTAACTGTTTAGGTAATATTTTGCACACGAGCCCTAAACAAACTAAAGCAAGTTCAGCATTATCTGTGCATCTGGATTAGGACCCATGAACCACTGGTTTGCTTGCACCCCACAAACATATTGTTGGACTTAACACAAGTTCAACTTGGAAAAAGAAAACAAAAAAGAAAAGGAAGAAAAAAAAATGCAGGCTACAAGGAAAAAGGAAGAGGAAATCACCTGGAAAACAAGAAGATAAATACAAAGTGCCCTTTCGGACTTCCTGCCCAGATTTCTTAAGAAGAAGTTTACGAGTGTCCCATCATTTGTCCCAGTCAATAGTCCAGTTTGAGGGTCAAACCTGAATGAGTAGATGATACATGAGGTTTCAACCAAACAAGTACATGCAAAATGCCTGAAACAATCACATAGTCTGTCAAAGCCTACCTTGGCAGACGATGACGTGGACAGGGAACATAACCAGAAAGCTGGAGGAAAACATATTCTATGTCAGACATATTCAGAAGAGTTCTAAATTATCACAAATTCAAAACATGAATGGAGAGAGAGATTCTGTTAGTGTCAAACCTGGGGGAGTGACAAGAGAAAGTTCAAAACTTGAGGTAGGAAGAAAATCAAAAGTGTCTCACTGAAGCAAAAATTAAAAGAAAATAAAATTATTACAAGGCAATCAAAAATCACCGTAATGCAAGCTCATAATCTCAATGGAATGGAATAATACAAATATGCTGACATTAGCATTATACTCTTGTTTTCCTCTTGTCCAGTTTCTAGAAGATAGCCAATCAGGTCATCTGCTAAAGGCTTACATTGTAATGTTTGAAACAAAGCACAGAAAGTCAGATTATTCAAAGTTAAGTTTTACTCTTTTTTTTAATACTTTATTCAAGAACCATATTTGTAATTTTATGGAAGAAGGAAAATGTTGAAGAAGAAGAAGGGAGGAGAGTCCTCGGGGCAAAATGAGACAGGTTATTTACTGAGGACAGAATAGTAATTCTCCTTGAGGATGCATAAAAACTTTTCACATTGAATGGAAACTCCCCACCTCATTACCTTATTTGCTATTATATGCAGTTGAAGTATACTTTGAAGGTTATTATTCCAAGTTCTACAATTTCCTTGTTCATTATGATTGAGATGAATATTCCAAGGTCCATTTGTTGACAGCATCATAGTTGCCCATGGTAAATATTTAGTAGCCCTCCCAAGTCAGAGCATCCTTGGAAGCTGCAGGGATTTTGAGTTTTTGAATGACATAGTTGATGCCAAAGGAAAAAATAAGACAATGGTAGAAATATTTAGACCGATTTGTACATTTCCTCCACGAGTTCTCATTTAATTTCCAATTTCGTTCCTGATGTCATATTCGTATTATGAAACATGTTTCAATTTTATCCGTCCCTTATTACCATTAGAATAGTCAACGGATTTGCGTCCTCTCATGTTACATGATCATCATGCTAGGAGAAAGAAAGAGACCTTTATAATTTAAACACATTGTTTTAGATGTTTTGTTTTGTGTCTTTGTCATTCCAACATGATGATGTCATATAACAAGGTTTGCTAATATCTATGTATAAAATTTACAAATCATGTCTATCCTCAAGTCTTTTTAATTACAACAACAATACAAAAGAATTTCTATAGACATTACTAATGATTAGAAGATGAAGGTTTAAATTGACAACTGAGAAAAACTTTAGGGATAACAAAATTAATTTAGCCAAATTTTATTCTAAAATCCTATATTTTTTATATAAAGGAAAATAATTGAATTTATGGTTCTAGTCAGTAGGTTTTCTTATAAAATGCTGCAAAATCATTCACCAAAGTACTCCTACAGAAAATAAAAGATTCAAGCCAGACCCGCAAAAAATATTAAAAACATTTATCAGTAAATTTCAACTTCTAAAAATGAAGATTGACCATATATTTGCCTCCACAACTGATCCTTTAGAACAGAAACAAAAGTGGAGGTGAAAAATTTATAAAGTCACCTATTATAGTTACACCTAGTTATCACTGAAACACAAAAATGCAAACATATTAATACTTTTATCAGATAAAAGTAAGGATATACCTAAAATGGCCTAAAATACCAATCACAGCCATGGTCATTCCAGCAAAGTATGTATATGTGTCGCCAACAAAAACAGCAGAAGGATACCTAGAGTGAGAAGGACAACTGAATGTTAGTAAACTACTCTTGATCATGCAAAACAATGGTATTAATCAAAATGATATAGATACAGTATTAAATACCAGTTGTAAGAAAGTAAAGCCAAAGAGGTAGCTAGCAAGGGTTGAACTAAGTAAACAGAGAATGCATGTGCTTGCTTATATTCAGGATCTGTTGATGCTCCAATTTGCATAATGTTGTGTATCAGGATCTGCAAACTGACAGTATGTATCATTTTTCTATGACCAAAATAGATTCCATAAACTTTTACAAGGCTTCATGCTTACAGCTGATGCGATAACCACCGTCTGCCCAACTTCAAGGCCATTTATTCCAGCATGTATATTGATGGAATTTGTGCAGAAAACAGCCAATAGCCCCATATATAGTTTATATATCCATCCTGCCTTATCAAAAAACTAGTCAAAATAGTGAAGCTTTACAGTAATTAGTAACTCCTCAAGTGTCATTTGTATAAAGGAGAAATTCTTAGGAAGGCACTGCCAGCCATAGGCCCTCCATTCAACATTAAACATGTATAAGGTTGTGTGGGTCATGTTATAAATGCACCTATCTCTAAAGAATGCCTTTACACATGTCAACTATTGAATGGAGTGCCTATGGTAGGCAGTGTCAACCTAAGAATTTCTCTTGTAGAAAGTTATGGAAAGCTTACCAAGATCCAAAACCTCTATCCCAACGTGTGGGACAAGTGGCTTTGGTATAACTATAGTTGTGTGTCCAGCATATGCCATTAACAAAGGAAGTGCAGCAATTGATGGGAGTAGTAATTTTCTGCTCTTCACAATGACATAAAATCATAAGAAACTATTCTAGCTTTAGTTGACAAGCTCAAATCCTGGAAAAAAAAATACTAAAACATCATATACTCACACTCTCCATGGGACATCAAGGACATCATCAACAAATCCAAGCAATGTCATGAAACAGACACATGCTAACGCCGCATTGTACTCAACAAGCCACTGCAAGATCAAAATAGTTCATAAATTAAATATTCAATTCTTATATTGATATCTGTCACAAAATATCAGTGAGGGACTGAATAGTCAGTTTACCTTACTGGTAACTTACAAGATATACTTACATTTGAATCTGCTGTGAAGTTAAAATACTGAAATAAGATTCCCACGACCAAGAAGACAATACCAACAACTATACCCAATGACTCAGGTCTGCACAGAAAAATGTAGCATAGTCAATAAAGAACTGAAAAGAGGTCATTAGTGATACACAGTCCCTCTCCCTCAGTTTGAATTTGACTTTACCACTTCACCAAGACAAGCTCGGCAAGTAACTAGCTTATATGCTTACTAAACCAAGTTGTCATACAAAAATAACTACATAACTTAGTCCCAAAAAACTTATGATTGCTGATTAGAATCCTTCCTATACATACATGACATATATACATACATATGTATATATTTCCAAATAAATCCTGTCTAAGGGTATATTCTCTTCTTAACTTCTTTAACTGCATTTTTCATAATTTGTACCAATGTACATTAATAACTTTCTTTCTACACTCTTCAATTTAACTTTTTGAGTTTTCGCTCTCTTCCACACTCAAACATTTAGATCTCTATGTGCCACTGTTCAAAGCATCTTAAACAATTATTTTTCAATAAACCATCAGCCAAAGCTACCAGTTTTCTTGGTGCGATATCCTCATTCTTATCATAAATTTCCTCATGTTACTAAGTAACCACCAGTCACCACAATATTTTGATATCCTCTAAACTCATTTCCTGAAATATCTTTTAAGAGTCACAACTACAGCACATCTATAGATTTTTGCAACAAGGGCATCCATCAATTAGATAATACCCCCATATGCATTGACTTCTCAATTTCATCCAATTATGCCCTACTGCATTGGATTCAAGTCTCCAGTCACAACATCATTTTGAAACTTTGCTAGACTTACCTGTTATTCTATCAAGTCATCTAGCTTTCCCTATCTTTCTCTTCTATTTCTATATTCCTTTTTTTACCACTTTCATTATGAAATGCCTTACAAACCAACAATTCCTTCGCAGGAACTACTTAGCTTCCTGAGTTCATTTAATGGCTATCACTACGCAACTTGTCAAATTAATCCTCTAATAATCCCTAATCTCCTAATCATTGATTAAAACTATATATTTTAACTATATGCTCATACTCTGTGTTCAATAGCATGGATCTTGTGTTTAATACAGCAACCAACAGCATGCCGGCTTCACCTAGTAGGTAAACGAAAAATAAGTGCAATAACACATTAATGAAATAAGTATATGGGTGAAATAGAAGTTTCCTCTCAAAATAAAAACTAAACTGAAAATGCCAAATACAAGAATTTCAATGCCAAGGTAATGGGTAAAAGGTACAAAGGGTAAATGACAAACTACCAGCCGTTCAACAACTCAAAGTATAGAAAGTATTCTAAGAAACAACCTAATAAGACAATCTGTATGTTTATAATTTCTATATCCATATTCACGGAGCATCAAATGGAAGCATTAGTCAGGTAGATATCAATATCATAAAGATTTTAGAATATATGTAGCAAAAGTTAATGATACAATAGACTTGGGGAAAAAAAACAGAGAACCTCGTGCAAGTCAACAATTTACAACAAGAAAACAAAATATTTTCCAAAAATGGCGTATACAGTTCAGCTCATAAATTGGTTGAACAATCCATGAACAACAAGTATAAGATTACAAATGAATTTACAGCTCACATTGAAGTGCATAATAAATCTCACATTTGACAACGGAAACCTCTCAAATGAAGGAGCAACTACATTACACAGAAGAGACGCATACTCAATTACAAAACCCATTTGAAAACTTGATCACAAAAATTGAGTTTCAGCTGAACCTAAACCCAACCAAATGCCCAATCTATGAATTTGATCAAAAACCAACTATGAAAAAAAAAAAAAAAACCCAGATCGAAAAACCAAAATCCATCGCTTACCCACTTCATATACATGTTAATCAAAATCAAAAAAAGAAAATGAACCGAAAGACTCACACTTTGACGTTGCCCTGAAGGGTACCCTTCTTGTTGATATCATATCCAAACAGATTTCGCTTGAGAACGTATCTGGAGGCCACGGGGATCATTTTGACCGTCACGAAAAAGGCAGCAAGGCTCATACCCGCGTTGATGATTATGGATCTTCGGAGCTCTCGTTCGATGTCGTAATGGTAGAAGATCAAATACAAGTAAGGGAGCAAGAAAAGAGAGAGCTTGAAAAGGAGACCCCATTTGGGGGGTGCAATTGGTGGGTCAGCAGTGTTGGGTTCTGGGGATTTGCGCTGGGTCTTGTTTTCCTTCGCAGAAGATCCTTCTGCGGAGGTTTGTGTTGAAGAGAGTCTCTTTCGAGCTGCCATTGTTGTTTATGTTGTTGTTTGTTGTCTTTCTTCTCTTGCAGTAACCTTTGTTTGAGTTTTGTTGCAACGGTGAACAGACACTGAATCTGAACCCAATTGTTGTTTCTCCTCTCTCGTCTCCTAGTCGTCATAATACCAATGAGATGTTGCCAAGTCATCATGAGTTGCAAATGTGGCATATTACATTTTTATATTTTTAAACTAAATTTCTAAAGATTCTTGTGTAGAGAAGTATATACTATATACCTAAGATAATATGCATCTCAATTCTCAACTCAACTACTGTTATGAATTTTATGACATCGAACCCGCGATATATATATATATATATATATATATATATATATATATATATATATAAAAGTAAATTTAAGACTAACAAGAATTTTAAGAAAAAAAAATTAGGTTTTAATCTTTATTTTTTAAAAAAACGTCATTGTTGTTTCTTCAAAAATTCTCAAAACTCTCAAAAATATGAGTTTTTTTAAAAAAAAATTGATTGGTCAAACTGTCTTCAATATAAAAAATAAGTCTAAATTAAATGAACAAGTTATAACTTTAGTAAGAAAAACTAATTAAAAAATCTGAAAAAATATTTAAAAAATTCATAAAGTAATAAAAATTATGAAAAAGTTAAAAATAAATTGAAGAATCAAGTAGTTTTCAAAAATCAACTCCAGTTCAAATTGTTCATAGATTCGATTTGATTTTGACTGATTTTAGCAATTTAATGCCCTAATTGATTTTTGGGTAAAACCAGACTAAAAAAACCAAAACACATCTAATTCTCAATCTAAGTGATCAGACTCGTCAATCTAATCTAGTTTTCACAAATTGATCTCAACTTGATGAGCTTTTTTTTTTTAACATTTTTTGGGGGAAAATAAGTGGATAGTGGCAACATTTGTGACAAAAAAATTTGTTTTTTATCTTAGTTGGGAGCATATCTTTTTTTAACGATTTGAATCATCTAAAGTCAAGGGTATACTTTAGAGAGTAAAGTGTAAAATGACAACCGTTGTGGTTTAAAATTTTATAATATATAAGCACCCGTACAACAAATCATGCATATGTGAGAATTCACTCTCTTGACTTTCTCATCAACGGTTATCAATATGCACTTTACTCTTTAAAGTATACTATTTACTTTAGAAGATCCAAATCACTTTTTTAAATAGTTTTTATCCTAACAATTTATATTGTTTAATTTTCCTTTTAAAGCTAAGGTTTTATTTATTTTTATTAAAATAAAAATGTGAATGTAATAAAATAATAATTTTTATCAGCAAACTTGTTATGGTAATAAAAATGAATAGAGTGAATATGCTTTGAACAATTAATCCCTTAAAGTGGTGAGACTAGTCACTATGTCAAGAGGTGGAGAGGTGATTACTTTTTTTTCATAGTTAGTAGGAGAGCAGGCAAAGCTTGTTGGGATTTTGTGGGTAAGGAGGGGAGATTTTGCGAAAGGATGGGGATCGAATCCTAAACCATCATCTTTGATGGAGGGGGAACACCACATGAGCTATTAGGTATCAGTTGTAGGTTAGGGTGCACAAGACCTGTCTTGGCTCGTCAATTCAGCCCAAGCTATTTGGATTGGGTTTGACATAATTTCAATAAAAAAAAAGTGGGTTGGGACTGAACCAAATGAATTTGTCCTAATGTGATTTTCGGGTTGGGAATGAGCCACCCGACCCAGCCCAAAGCATATAAATACTTATATTTTTAGATTTAGAGAATTTAAGACATGTAGGCTAAACATTAATGATGTATATATTTAATTATCAATATTTATTAAGAGCTTGATAGTCATAAAACTATTAACATACAATATGGCCCTTCAAATACATATGAGCATAATATAACATATCATATAAATATTTACATTATCGTCTAAATTTTGTCAAACTTTGGGCCAACCTTGTCAATCTCTAACCATTATTGAGTCTGCTCTGGTTTAAGATTAGGTCTGGGCCCAAAAAATTGACCGGATCAAAATCTCAGGTTGAGACAAGGCCAAGCTAAACTCGGCCCAAGCTCTAGGGGTATTCAATGGGTTGGTTCAATCAGCTAAGCCCTGCACAAACTGACTCAACTCTACTCACAAACATCAAGTTGGTTTAAATCTGTGGGTTAGATTGGGTCAGAAATTTCTCAACCCCCAGGGCATGGATCCACTTATGAGTTAAAACTCTCTTAACCTACATAAACCCAACCCAACCAACTCAGTTTTTTTTTTTTTTTTGTATTTTCTTTGTTTTGGGCTAAGTTATCACTCTTTTACCAAGCCATGTGGGAAGTTTTGGGTTGTGTTGGGCCATTATTATTTTTAAAACATTAATGAAAACTCATCAATTATGCCAAGTGTCAATGAGTAAATTTAACAATTTACCCTATTAAAAGAATAAGAAACAAACATTCAAAAAATTTGTTAAGGCTCTCCCCTTGTTTAATCATCTTTAAAATTTCTACCACACGGCATTCTACTTAAGC
This sequence comes from Styphnolobium japonicum, assembly GCA_023212625.1. NCBI lineage: Eukaryota > Viridiplantae > Streptophyta > Magnoliopsida > Fabales > Fabaceae > Styphnolobium > Styphnolobium japonicum. Next base: position 16,008,796 of record JALBWW010000005.1, read on the forward strand.
AAAGAAAAAAATTGGAGTGGAACAACATCATTTCACTTCAAGAATCCAACCTAGAATACTTATATACTCATGTCATTTGAGACTTATGTATACCAATTGCCTTATATTAGTATTTGGATTTGAGACTAATGTGATATTATGTGTAATATATTTTGACTTTAATTTTAATTTTAGTAGGTTAATTTTACTTTTTTTTAATGTTCAACCCAACTTAACCCACACATATGCGGATCAAGTTGGATCAAGTTGAATGACAAACTTCCTCCAACTCAACTCACTCCTTTCATGAGTAAATTAGGTATAAAAATACCTCAAACTCAACCCAAGTCACAAATACCTCTCAATCAACTCATGGTCAAGGTGTTTGCAATGGTACAACTGTAAGATTGAATTATCATTCCAAATGAAAATATAAGATAAAAAAGGGTAATTAAATTAACTTTTTTAAAATGCAATGTTATTGCCTCCGATTTGGAGCCTCAATTTGAAGAAATGATATTCTTTAGCAAATGATAAATTCCATTTCATGATAGTCACCAACCATAACTAGATCTAGCAAAACCTAACACAACTTTATTATCTGGCCTCCATGATTCGAAGTTACAAATAACATATTCAGCCAGAGGGTTTAAAAGGGTTCAAAACAACAGACAAGATGGTTTACCTTGAATGGTTTGTTTTCAAGAGTCGTCGATTACATTGTTAATGATAATTTCACAGGGAAGGCAAGCTTCAAGGATGAGGCACCTGTTGCCTTGCCAGCCAAGAAAAATAAGTCACAATATAACCTAGTTTTCAATGTCCATCTGATACAAAACGTATACCCGCTTCATGCTCTGCAACTTTAAATTTTCAATATATTCTAAATTTTTGTATGTCGTTTCCATTAGCAGGATTCGATTCCCTGTACAAACGTCTGATAGAATGGTCAAAATCATGGACTAGCTAGTAGTGGTAATCTAGTATCTTTCTCAATCAGGTTGTTGCGTGCTATAGCAGAGATAAGATGTAAAAGGATTGCAGATTTTTCCAAGATGAAGCAAATCAGACAAAAAGTAAAAATCAAAAAGTAAAAATCCCAGCTTCCAGTAAGTAGGCTAGCTCGTAAATTACAAATTAAAGCTTCATTCCCTACAAGCTCAGCCTTAGTGTTTCAATTGCAGAACTACAGCTTGACAATGAGTCCAATAGGACAATGATCACTACCAGGAACATCAGGGAGAATGTATGAATCGTGAACTTTGTCAGCTATGGATTCTGATACAAGGAAATAGTCCAGCCGCCATCCTGTTTTAAATTTTGAAATAAATCATTGAGAGAACAAAAGAAGAAAGCTTTATTTGAAAGGCCTTCAGAGTTCAGATGATGATAATTATGATATTTGTTGATTCACTAATGATTTAATGAAAAAAAAAACACAAAATCACATGTATGTTCTTCCACAGATGTACTTCTCATTAAACATCTTGCAAATTGCAATTAGACAAACCTTATAGACAAAACACTTGGGCTCAGGTAAATTGGTGGGATAATCTCTAGCCTTGAATTTTAAGAAAACCGGTGAAGGGGGGAATCGAGAAGGATGGAAGAATACTAATACTATAAAGCATAAATGTATCCCCTGGGACAGAAATTGACAAATGAAATCCCATGTTTTTTCTTCGGATTAGAAAAGTTATATTGATTACAATTATCTCCAGAAGCCCCAGGAAAAGCATGAGAAAAAAGACTTGAAATGCCCATCTAGAACGAGCGTACCAATTAAGGAACATATGCAAAGGGGTAAGGAGAGAAGTCAATGGAGAACTACCATGTGAGGAACATGTGCATGTGCTCACTCATAGACATATAAACACAATCATGTAAAAGAGAATCAGATTAAGTGAAAACGATAAATTGGAATCATATTTCAACATTTTTTGAGTTATTAATTTTCACACATAATACCACTGGATTCTATTCAAATTGTAAAGTATATAATAATTTTAGGAGTATGCTAGAAGTACCTTGGTTTGTTTTGCGCCCACCATGCCGATAACCCCAATATGTATATCCAACAACACCAGGGTGCTGCCTTCTAAAGGTATCTACAAATCCCCTTGATAAGAAGTTTGCCGCAAATGATCTCCTCTCTTCATCTGTAAACCCAGCATTTCTTCTGTTACCCTGTGGATATATGTAACTATCAGAACAGATAAAAACTGATTTAAGTGCTCTTGGCAGCCTATACTTGCATTTGATAATTTATCATGATATTAACAGACAGATTATTGGCTTAAATTCCATCTTGTCTTTATTTTCTACATATTTTAAATCAAATAGCTCACTTTTAGTGTAAACAACTTTAATAAGCCCAACCAAATTGGCCTTAAATGGTTCTGGCCGTGTAGCCCACTGCGCTGTGGAATTCTTATCGCACTAAGGGAACTTTGGTTGCTACATACGCCTCTAATATGTCAATCCTCCTGCATCTCCAAGATACTCTCAGGTGATGTGGTTTCCTAGGAATGCCCATCACAAGAACAACTCAGCATGGTGCTATCACTATTCTCAATATTGCTACAACCAGTTCTATCTTACTAAATCAAGAATGTTATCGAGGATACATGGTAGGTCTCCACATGAGTTACACTTTCACCAGGAGAAGATTGTGCTTTGATGCCTATTTGTGATAATCGGAGTAGCTACTAGCCAAGCAATTTGAGTTAAACCAACTGCATCCCCACTCACTACTAATAGGATGGTTTGGCCTAGACTCCAGAGTATGTTCTCCCTCTCACTTGTCAAACTGATATGAGACTTGGGCTATCAGTTATAACATTAGGCCACTTAATTTAAGGGATACTAGTCCACTTTTTCATGAGGGAAGTTTCAAACATTCTAAATGATCAAACACAGACTCTTAACAGGTTAAGCTTTTTATAACTTACCAAACAATCAGAAGAATGACTTGGCCAATACCTGTAAATATTTACAAGTACAGCTCTTTTAAAGTAGAATTAAATTATTTAATAATCAAATCTGCTTTCAAATTTTATAGCAATCCATAAAGAAAGGACTGAATTATAATAGCACTCAAGTTTGCCAAGGCATGTTAACAACTTGACTACTTTTTTGTTCCTTTTAAATCCAGTAACCTCTACCATAAATAAGTGCCTCACTTCGTTGGTGTTATTTACTAAGGCTAAGACGTGAAAGATTCACTGTTTTCATTGAGAATATTAAATCGGAATCACTTACAGCAGGGTTAAATATGTCTATCTCTTCATGAGCGCAATTCAGATCACCAGTTAAAACTACAGGTTTGGACTTTTCCAGCTCCTGTATCCAGCAGAAATGGATCATGAATCCTAATAATAGAATACACGTAACAAATACAATTTTTAAGATGTTAATATTTCTTATGAGAAAAGAACATTTACCCAAAAAGAATAGTGAAAAAAAGAGAGGAAAAAAGGGTGTACAACATATGGCATCATCCTGCTCCTCAATTTTTTTGGTTAAAATAAGGCGATGCATTCCAAACATCATTTTAACATGTTGGGCATATGGAACAAGGTTACTTGGCTTTTCAAATGCAGAACTACCAAGTAGAAGAATTTGTTACTCTAAGATCGCTGAGCACTAACAGGTCAACAAGAGAAACTATACACCATACTTGAAGTTGAAACAACAAGTAATCATGCTCCTAATGCCCAACATCATAAATCATTTTGCATGGAGTTTAATATAACAACATTAACATTACAGGATTTTGTAGCACATGCAAACATGAATAAAAATATGTCTATCTTGGGCATATCATATACCAAATTCGACATAAATAACCAAGTAAGAAAGGAAGCATAGGATATATTATGTATTCTGACAAGATAAAATAAAATAGGATGAAAGGATCAATACATACATTACATACATACATACATACATACAACAACAACAATCAAGCCTTATCCCACTAGGTGGGGGAAAGGAGCTATACATACTTTCAAATAATTGCTGAGAGATGGATCCCATTCATCCACCCTGTATGACTAGATTCAAATACAGAAAAATTAGTTGGATGAGGATACTATTCTTAGATTGAAATGGAAAAAAAAATGTAATTAATTTAGAAATATAAAAGGGGAAAGTAATTTAATACAAGTACCAGTCTTCTCAAGCCATCTCCAGAATTAGGAACGTATCCACTTATCAAATAAAATGAATCAAACTCTGCAGTCACAAGTCTCCCCTCACTATCATGATCAGATATGCCTAGGCCATATCTAACTGAAATTGGCTTTATCTGTAAGAATTCCAATTAATGGAAAATAAAATTATTAATGTGAACACCATTCTTGCAATTTATAAAATGAGGATGCAAATGGTTTGACTATCTGATAGAATGAAAATCATGTCACCTTTAGGCATCAACCTTATTTCTAGAAGTTAAATGATTAAGCAACAGAGTACCAAACAATCGTGATTAATGAACAAATGCAATTAGTATTTAGTTCTGTGAAGAAATAATATTATTATAGTAGGCAGTAGCAAGATCTTGAGGTGCAAAATAATTTTTCCATTATCATTAATCTCATTGCCAAAAAATTTACTTAGAAAAAAATGTGTAAAACACATCATCACTTAATAATCATGCAGCATTAAATCTTAAGTTTCTATAATAAAATTTAGCGTGAGTTATTTGTACAAGGAATAGTCTTTACTATAAACAGCCTTTTCCTCTAAATGTAGAAAATACAATTTAACATTATGTACCTAAATTTTACATTAAGTACGAAGAGGCAGGATCAACATAGTCAACATACCCTTGAGATTATTGCTGTTCCAGAATAACCAAGTTTCGAAACACTACATGTCCAAAAGCTGTTCTCATAGCCATCTATAAGACGCCGTTTGATTTCCTCAATATCCTTCTCCTGTTAAAAAAATAAGAGCACTCATAAATAGAAGAGAACATGAGCACCATGAATTTTTATATAGATATCTTTAACATGGTTGATAAATTTTAAAAGGCAGCAACTAAGACGCCTTTTGTTAGGAATAGCTTCTCACAATTTACATCTTTTAATCTATATGACGTAATTTTACATTTTATCGCTTTCCCTCAAGGTTCTTCTGCTATAACAGATAACTGGCAAAAAAATGCCCATGGACCAAGAACTGCCTCAAAACATGAGCCCCTTTTCAGCCACTACTCTCGTGGTTTTGTTGAATAGCTTCAGTCCTTTGAAAGAAAGCAGGGTTGAACTGATGAACGTCTATCTTCCATTTCATAAATTGCCAATTAATTTGAGGGATCATAATGAGTCACAACCCCAAAATATCCTACAACAAATTCCTCAGCTTTCTAACCACAAGACCACCTTAACCATTCACACTCATTAGAGAGCTGCTACCCTGCTTGGGGCAGTAAATATCAAGCTAATCATCCACCATTACCCACGTCAAAACCATATCCAAGTCTGATTCAACAAACTACTAAGAATCAAAACTTTTAGCCCCCTAAAAAACAAGATTTATCTTCCAACAATGTGTTCCTTCTTTTCCCCAAAATTAGAGGTCCTTCAGAAAGCTCTTGCAACTTGCAAGTTATCTTCCGGAATAACACCTTTACAAAATTTCTATAAAGAGTGACACCAACTAGCTGAAAGATTTGTTAAATCTCAAAATCTTTGTGCGACAGTCTTACAAAATAGCATAAAGTCATTCCTTTGATTACCATCAGAAAACTTCCAAACTATAACCTTGCATTAACTTCTTACAAAATCAAAATAACTAGAATATTAAGATATTCAGAAATACAAAAATCAATAAGTTCTGTAACTTAAAAGATTCAGTTCAGGTTTTTCTCCACCCTTGTTTTTTTCTTTTTTCCAAGTTGTCTGTTATGATTATTCACTTAACACAGTATATCTTTATAAATATTCCCAAAGGTAAAATTAACTTACTAATAAAAATGAACTACTGAAATCAATTATATATTATTAGCATAACTTTTTAGCAACAATCAGAATTTACATAATTATAACTACAGAATAAAGCAAGATGCACTTATAAACCAGCCAAAAAAAGGAAAAAGAAAGAACTTTTCAAAAAAGAATTCATACAAGCCTTACATAACTGAAATTGAGGACTGTTGCAAAGATATAACTCTTCAAGGCATAAAATGAGTATCAATATTCTACCTGCAGTTTAGTCTCTTGCAAGCACAATACATCAAAGTCTTCCCTTTGGGCAAGTTGAAGTGCTGAGAATCCATCCAATTTTAGCAATGCTCTCAATCCATTGACATTCCAGGACAAAAGCTTGACAAATTTTGTATCCCGGTTAAGAGGTGGGGGTCTCATAGTTCTAGGATTATATGCAATCCAACCTTTTTGAGGCTTCTTGTGGGCAAGAACAGTCCATGTTTCAGTTTGAATAGTGGGTGTACTGATTTCATCTGATTGCACAACAACGTCAAGAATATCTAAAGATACTTTTCTCTTTGCCCTGGAAGGCTTAAAATCTGGCAACAAGCACCCATATAAGATTGATCTTTAGTTGAATGAGTCAAATTTGAACCAAAATTGACAAGTCAGAAAAAAAGGCATCAAGAAATAAAAAATTGATGTTATGCTCAAAATTTAAGTTGAAGAAAGTTTACTACTTTACATATTGTACAGAACAACCTGAAATCTTGTCTGATTTCATTGACAGCTTCTTCTTGGTTGTCACTTCGACAGTTTTGCTTGCAGATCCTGATTGTTTTAACCTTCTCTTACTCTGGTTTAGTCCACATATCTCTGGAGTAATATTGACATCATCAACAGGGTCTTCATCTGATACCTTTTTAGCCTTTACTTCTACAGATGTATTTTCAGAAGAAATGAGTAGCCCTTGTTCTTCTCTTATTTGAGAATCTTGTCCTGCACATGAAGAGACCTTCTAACCATTGGAATAATACAGCTAGTTTTTAAAGAGAGACGCAATTAAGGAGTAAAAGAATAGACTGTTTGAAGACAATAATTGATGTTTAAAAAACTCTTCAATTCCTTCCTTTCCCCAGAAACAGTAAAAATTCAGATAATGCTAACAGAGTTGCATACCACACATGTTATTGTCCATGAAATTCTTCAAGGCAGACAAAAGATCATCTTTACGACCTTTGGCAGGGACCCTAATACTCCTGAGAAATCAAAAACCATTCTTAAGATATATCCCAAACAATACTGTCACTAGAACTAAAACAGCAGCTACTTGGCATGAAGAGACATATCTGCTTACCTCAACGTTTTCCGGAGTTCCTGAACTGTCATTGTCTCTATTTTAGTTGAGTCATTTCTTAATTTCTCAATCTCAATGGAATAGCTATCAACATCATTTTCCTACATTATCAACTTATAGTGAAAAACCAAAAACAAAAAAGAGAGAGAGAAAAGAAGGTTCCAATACTCAAAGTAGCATAAAGCATATAAGAATGAAAATATCACTGAAACTTCAATTAGACCTTTACAATATGCTTCTTGGAACCTGTGCTTGCTTCCAGCCCTTTAAGCTTCATATCTTTCTTGTCTTCAACAACTGGTGACATGGGTTCTGAAGAAGTTGAAAAGGGTCTTTTAGACCTCATTGCTTTCATAGTTGGACAAGCCAATGTCTTACTATTCAAATGCTTCTGAACCACTGCAAAACTACAACATTCTCAGTCAGTTCAGCTACCCAAATAACTTGAAATTTGATTCAAACTACAATTCCAATAGGTGTGATACAACATTCTGAATTCTGACAACATGTTAACACCAAAAATAAAGATTTAAAAAAATGGCTCCAAACAACATGAAAGTGAAAAAGGAAGAAAAAAAAAATCAAATCTTTCCCCTCAACAAACCACAAAACAAATTTATTTTAATTAATATAAAATAAATTATACGAGTTGGGAAGATTTGGAATATGGAAAATGGAGAAAAAGAAGAAGAAGACAAACGTGGTGAGATTGATAGAACTTATAGACACGAATTGCAGAACTTGTCTCATGTGATGTGATGAATGAGAAAGGCTGAAAATGTGCTCGAAGGACCCGATGGAGTGGAGACAGTGGTAAAGCTATTTGTAAAGTGGTAACCCCAACATATTTTTGAAGAACTATTTTATTTTAAAAAATTAAAAATATGTTTCTAGAAGATTGCTTTTTGTCTTAATTTTTAAAAATAATAAAATAGGTATGCATTTTAAAAACAAAAAACGAAAAAGTCTAAAGAGGTTTTTAGTTTATTGTTTAAAAAATAAAATAAATTACATTCCATTACCCCGGCATTTATCAAAATGACAGGATACCTTAAACTTGACTATAAATACACTTTTCCCTATTTATTAATTTTGACTAAATATATGTTTAACATCGTTAAATATCTTTAAAAAAATAACTTATTATTATTTATTGGTAAACTCTATATTATTAAAAAAAAATTAAGCTTATTTTTATTATTTCTGTTTGACAAAATAAAGTTGATTTTTTAATATAAAAAATGAAAGGGAATATAAATTGACAAATATTATGAATAAAAGTATAGCTCATATATGTATTTATTTTACATTAAAAAATAATTAATATATGGTGTATGTCTATTATATAAAATAAAAAAATTATACCCTCCTTTATTCATTTAATTTATTTTCCTCTACCTCAATTGCTTATAAACAAAATTAATGTTTTATTATATATTTCCCCCAAGGGGAGGGACATATATATATATATATATATATATATATATATATATATATATATATATAACATATCTAATGAGATGAATGGTTTATTGTGAGAGTGAGAGGAGCAAATCTTGACCATTAAATCATCCATATATGGTCAAGATTAGAACATAAAGTCATGTGACCTTTAAGTGAGAGGAATGGTTTATTGTGAGAGTGAGAGGAGTAAATCTTGATCATTAGATTATCTATGTATGATCAAGATTAGAAATTACTTAAATGTCACATAACCACTTTAAAAAGTTACATGACTTTATGTTCTAATCTTGACCATACATGAATGATCCAATGATCAAGATTTACTCCTCTCACTTTCACAATAAACCACTTCTCTCACTAAATATGTTATTTATATATATATATTGCTTGTGTTTAAAAAGCATTAAATATATAATATGCATGATATTAGTTGAATATTTGGATTTAAATTTACTAAAAATATTTAGCTTTACAATTTTATTGTGTCACTTATTGGATAAAATAGTTTAATTTTAAAATTTCATGTTTGTATACAAGATTGTGGTTTATGATGCTAGAAATAGTTCTATGTAAATTAAGAAATAATTCTAATAAAAAAATATAAATGAACAAAATTCTAGCATAAAAAACCACAACCTAGTTTAGCAATATAAATTTTAAAATTATACAATTTTGTCTAATAAGCAACAATATGTTAAAAATAAAATAATGTTGTAATCACCAAAAAATAAAATAATATTATTTAGTAAATTCATATTCAAATATTTTTATAACACTGCATATATTACATATTTTAGTAATTTTAAACATAAGTAAAATATAACATATGTTGTACAAATATATATATTTTACAATATACTTATGAACATAAAATTTCTAATATATTACATATATTTTGTTTTTTAAGTAAATATACTTTTATACGTTTATTTAGATTGATACCAGTGGAAATAAAGATCTTGATCTTAGCCTTGTCTCTTTTTATTAAATAAAGACAAATTTCTCTTTATTCTTATCTCATAAGAAAAAAATTATCTTCATATTCACTTCTCATGAGGAATCCTCGCATATATCTACTTAAATAGATTTTTTTTATCATCTTTATTAATAACAATATATTATGATAATCATTGTCTTGTAAAAGAAAAATAATTGGGAACATGAAATTTGTTTAAAAACATGTAGAGGTAAAAGACACAACAAAGGAGACAAAATGAGAAAAAAAAAAGTACAACGTTTGTTTTTTACATAATAAACGTACATGGTATATCAAACATTTGTTATAGTTAACGATTATATATATGAATTAATACTACTCTTAACTTATAACATTTCTCAAATTATATACTTTTCATTTTTATATTAAAAGGCAACTATTTTGTAAAAATTAAATCATAAGTTTAAATTTTTTTGGTGTAATATATAAATCAATAATAATAAATTATAAGTGATTTTTTCTTTTTCTTTTTTTAGGTCACGTAATGAAGTTAAGTCTAGGTTAGTCAAAATTAAAAAAAATAAGGTAGAGTATAATTTATAACCAAATTTGAGATTTATTGTTATTTTGACAAAATCTTGAGGTAGAGTATAATTTACTCTAGTAAATATTTTTAAATTTTATTATTTCAAAAACAATAAAATAAAAATACGGAGAACACTCTCTCATTAGTGACAATTTTTCAATTAAATAAGGAGTTAGTTTTAGAATTGTTTTGAGAAGAAATTACCAAAACAAAAATAATTGAGTTTTTTAATATTACTTTACAGAATTGATTTTGAAAAATAATTAAAAAAAATTATGCCTCTAAAATTACATCTATTGCTCCATAATTTTCCGTTTTCATAATATATAAACACTTTATCCGTGGAGTATAGTTCAATTGATATCTCCTTTAATCTTTATTATGAGATTGTGGTAGTGAAGTTTAATCCCCACATTATCATAGAGATATATTACGTGAGAATATTATTTTATCATGAGAAGTGAAATGAATTAATTTTCACGATTAAATCTTACATGAATAATTAAGATTAAAAGTTTAATAAATGTTACGTGATTATGTTAGTATATATAAACGCACTTTGACTAGAAATTTTTCATACCAAATAACCCTTTATTATGTTAGTATTTTGTTAAAAACGTTAATCCTATACATAAGGACGAATATAAAAAAACGTAATGTTAAAATTACCTTTTTAAGGTGTTCAGTAACTGGTGCACATTTTTAATTGTGTTTATTTTGACTAACAAATATAACTCAATTGTGTTTATTGTATCTAATAAATGTTGATTATTTATATAATATTTTTTTTGTTTTGAATCACAAGTATTCTTATATCCCTTAGGTCTGAGACTAATCTTGTTTGAATTCGAGAGTGTGATGATTATGAGTCCTCCCACAATGACGATTTCAAGAATTGAAAATTTGACCCGACTCTTAGGGTTAGCTCTACTAACTACTCCAACAAACCACTTGTTAGTTATTTATATTTTATTTAAGTATAAGTTAATATTATATTTATGTTAACGGAGTTGATTTAGCTAATATAGATGAAAGCACTTCGCTTAAGGCTTAGGTCTGGCATCAATTCCTCATTAAACAAGTCTTATTCGCTATGTTAGTTTTGCTAATATCTTAAAAGAAACCTATATGAACTGATTCAACTTTTTGCATTACGTAGTCTTAGGCGGAGGAAAATGTAAACTTTATAAATTACATATCTCATGCACTAATGAAGGAAGATAGGCTAAAGGTATTCTTTTAATATTTAATTAAATATCAATTCTTAAAAGTGTTTTATTTCTCTGCAAATAAGCATATAATTCAATTGCCTCTTCATAATTTATGTTTCTGTTTGAAGCGCTGGCCTAATTAGTGAATGTAGCTGCCAATTTTTATTTTATTTTTAAAATGTACATTTTTCATCTCTGAACTTGATTATAAAAGTGATTAATATGCAGATTTTTCATGTGCTGTTGTTAGGCTACAAGAAAAAAAAAACAGTAAAATAAACATAGAAATAGATATTGCATGGATTGATTAAGATGGATAAAATTATATATTCATGTGATTTGGAAGCTCCCATTCCTATAAAATACAAATATAACAGGCCACTATTTTCCATTACAACCGCAGCAATCTGGCCAAAATCTCTAAAAATATGAGTGTGAGAAAGAAATAAGAAGACAAATTAGTAAAACAAAAAAGAATCATGAACATGCTAGCAAAATCTGCTCTGAATGTTTTCTTTCTACAGTAAGCCTACAATATAAGCCTGAAATTTACATAAGCGCTTGGGTAATGATCGGGAAAAACCCCATGAATCCAAAAACTAGATTGCCCATCATAGCGGCCAGAAGTGCTTCTATCATTGTAATATTTAATTCAGGCCCCCCACCCCACAAATTCAAGTTTGAGTGATCAAGAATGGGTGGAGATAATGGTGGTATTGCAGAGGGAAGCGAGTCATCTATAATTTCCAAGATTCTTCTTGCAGTTGCTTGGGATACTCCACCAGCATCAATTTTTCTAGAAGAAATCATTCCTCTGATGTGGTTGTCCTAGATGAATTGCTACTCTCAACAGATTTTAAAAAATTGTCTTTTGACAAGGTTGTTTGAGCAGCTTTTGCAATCACAGAGCTAAACACACCAGATTCTCTCAAACTTTGAATAATAACCTGCAAAAATAATATTTTTTTTGGGAAAAGTTCAAACTGTTTTCTCATGAATATGCAGATGATAACGATATAAATGACTTGAAAAGAAACTAAAAATCAAGCTTCAAGCAAGCGAACTTACCATGGGAGCATAAATGCGAGTCAAAATACCCTTTCTCATAAGTTTCAAGTTTAGTGCTTTTGTCAGTCCACACAATGTGTTCTTGATACCTAAATAAAAAGAAAAAGCCCATGTAAGAGGCAAATAAATTAGGATTTGAAGCCAAATCAAATATGCATCCTGTAAACTAAAAGACAAGGACAGCTACTTTTATGTTCAAATTATTTTAAGGAGTGTAATTTGTTTTCATATTCCTCACTTACCACTGATGCATTTCTTCCTCAGTTGCAGTTGAAGCAATTATGAATGCCTGCATCAGACATAGTAGAATAGAGTTGTAAGACCAAATATCTACATGGATACAATGTAAGCAATTATGATTGCCTGCATCAGACATAATAGAATGGAGTTGTAAGACCAAATATCTACATGGATACAATGTAAACAATCACCCCGTTCCCAAAATGCACGAGCGCACAACTGCACGGCCCAACATGCTAGAAAGTAAGGAACAAAAACAAACTCGATGTAAAAACTCCATTCACATCTTTAGGCTAGCCACCAAAGAAAATAAAAAGATGGAGGGGGTGTTGAGAATACAACTAGGAAACAAGCAAGTAACTGACTGTGATTTTTAAAAAAGAAAGAAAATGCTGAGGGAAAGTCATATAAGCGTAGAAAATAACAAGCAAACAGGACCTCTGTTCTGATTTAACTAGGAAACCTGATTGTGAGGCCTTAAAAGTTAAACAAATTCAATTTTTTATTGGTAAAAAACAAATTAAAATTTTAACCTAGCCAAGACATAAAAATGTCTCTACCTCAATAAGTGTTGAACAAAATATGTGCAATATAAAAATGTAATCACAGAAAATAATTTAGTCATATCCCTAAAAAAGTCTGATGAAAGTGGTAGAACTTAGAACTTAGAGCAAAGAGAGAATTTGAAAGAGAACTATAACTCACAGATCTGTCAAAGTCCAACATGAAGCATCTTTTAACATCTTCTTTTGTAGGCTTGCAGCAACACCGATCACGTCTTGAAGTTAAATCAGAAAATTTTGGGTATGTGTAATGCAGAACAGCAGCTTCTTCCAACTTGATCTCACTGTTAAAAGATTCAGCATACACATCAATGCATTCTAACCTATTAACTCTATGGCTTTTAAACATTTTATTCAAATGATTTGCAGGTAAATAAACACCTGTAAGAGATAACCAAGTAGGAAAGAAAATGACCAGTCAATATGAGGCCTATTCAAGATAGCATAAATTGCTGGCAGATTGGTAAGACCAGTAAATATGAAATTGATAGTTCACATTAAGCTTGAAACAAGCACAAAGTAACTTATGTGAGACCAGCATACTGAAATATTACTGATGGTCAGCCTCCCAGCTGGTCAACTGAGCATATTATTTTTCTCCATAATTACATGCAATATTATCTCCCATTAACTATAAACTAATGTTGGTCGTAAATATACATACATGTGTGTGTGTGTATTATCAGATGCATGCTCATGAAATCAATGACATGCTGAATCAACATACTTAGGTGTCTTCGTATAGTTGTGCCATTTGTGTGCACCATTAGGACGGAGATGATCCTGAATCGTAGTAGCTGATTTCCCATTTCCATAAGTAAGAAAATAGTTTGGATTACCACGGGTTGCTTCATTGTAATTTCCAAAATATACATCCTTTGGAAGATGGTCATAGATCTTCTTGAGCATTGAAACCTGTGACAACATTGTAAGTTACATCTGTCAATAACAATAATTAGTTTGAAAGAGGAAAAAAAGTTGGAACAACAATGAACACCAACGATAAAAAAGAAGACTGCAACACTGAAGGCTACATGACATGGGAAAATTGTGGATCCGCAACAAGACCTTTTACCCCACTAGAGATTTTTTTATCTCTTCTTGTTAAAAAAAACTACTAAGAAACTACAGCCACTACATTTACAAGTTTATGAAGAATATAGCTTTAGCCTGCCAAAAACAACCAAATACCACCAATTCACATGAAAAGTGTGTACAAAGTGAATTGAGTTTATGTTTGTATTAGTATAAGCAGATAATGTATAATAATTATATTCTAATGATTTGTTTGTGGATCACATAATTCTAAAAAGCATTTGTTTTATATAAAAGAAAATTTATTAGAAGGAGAAAAATTACGAAGTTCTACAAACCATTTTAGAGAATTGGATTAAGATAATTTTACTTGTAGATGGTCGATTTGACCATTTGCCCAGGAGACAGTACGTTTTTAGTTACCTTGTACAATCAAGTATTCTAGGAAAATATTGTAGCAATATTGTTAGTTGAAGATTAGATTTCTACTTTCAAGGATGTAGACAAGTCAACGTGCCCATCAGGTAAGGTTCACAGTCAAAGAAAAATACTTCTGTTTAAAGATTATTAAACACCGTTATGATGTAATGTCTCCTATACATGGGTAGCCAAAAGACCATTAACCAGTTGGCTTCAGCATCATTAGTCATTACTCTTCACTGGTCTTGTTATGAAGGAAGTGCAAATACTAAATAATTCATCCTAGTTGACCAAAAATACTTCATTTCTGTGCTGTATACATTAATTAACAAGTTCATTGTAAAAAAACCTACAGAATCCTTTCTGGTATGCATGCCTAAGCATGTCTTCTTTTGTATATGTCTACATAAAAAGTGTATCAAGGGCCTCCGTGAAAAACTATCAGGTCAGGATGCTCCAAGTCAATTACAGA
This sequence comes from Styphnolobium japonicum, assembly GCA_023212625.1. Taxonomy (NCBI): domain Eukaryota; kingdom Viridiplantae; phylum Streptophyta; class Magnoliopsida; order Fabales; family Fabaceae; genus Styphnolobium; species Styphnolobium japonicum. The sequence continues at coordinate 16,024,061 of JALBWW010000005.1, forward strand.
GATAGTGCAACATATGCCATAAAGGTAATTAAGGATTGGGATTTTCTAATTTCAATTCAGGTTTTGATTAGCTCATTTCTTTAATAGATAGCTTTAAACAAATGTTAGAAATTCATGTTCAGTGAAAATTTTCCACACACGAATTCGTGACACAACTAAGATAACAAACAGTTGACAGCCTATTGGACCAATTTTTTTTTTTTCCAAACACAAACTAATTTGACCATTATCTTCAAACAATATAAATTGAATTAGCTGAAAACTAAGAAAAGTTATTTAGGCATATACCTCACTGAAAGGCTCCATGATGCCGTCTCGCTCAACACTGCTCTCCTGAAACAGAATAGTCCTGCATTAAGTTAATAATATCAATGCAAATGTCAATAAAGAAATAAATAATATCAATGCTAATGTCAAAGAGGCCTAACGATTACAGTTTGACCAATTATATATGTTGAATGATTTAACATCATCAGAGTAACTTATGGATCTAAATAAACTCCAGTACTCACATGATTTGAAAAAATAACCATATCAACCTTTCTAGGCACATCAGACAGCAACTGTCTTAAAGAGTACTCTTGCGTTCCTTCTGGATGTATCAGCTCATTAGTGTCCAGATGGATGATCCAATCCATTCCAGAATCCTGATTATATGAACATTTTAAAGGAAAAAAATAAGATCTGAAAAGAAAACAAAAATTACATTGATGGAAATATGATAATTTAATAATCCAACAAAAGAAATCATAATCCATACCCTTGCCATAATAATAGCCATTTCCATGTCCAAAGTTTGCTTCACAAACAACTCATAGTTCCAACGTTTGTAGAAGAAGCTTGACAACCAAGTCTCATTCCATATCCGGCTGGTACATAAAATAAAAAGGCAAATAAGGTATGAAATATCCTATCAAAGTACTTAGTAACATTATGGCGAGGTTACAGAAGTTGGCACGTTACTTTAAAATTCAGAATCTCAATAAGAATAAAATATTTTATAAGATTACCAAGAACTACTGAACCTCATAGCTTATGCTATTAAACAAGAGCCTAAGAATGGATTTTGTTCTCTAAATGAGGAGGTTATCTATTCTCAAAGTCAAGATTACTTTGCACTGAGACGGTTAATTACACAAATGAGTACAGTAAGTTAGCAACTGGTAATAATAAAGCATTAGACCACTTGATCAACCAAGTTGTGATACAATCCCAAGCAATCATTTGACCAATCAAGTTTAAGCTATTAATAAAATGTCTAACTCTTTGCCAATGACCTTATAGCCTAGTGGCACCTTCCCTAGTCATAAGGGGGTTTGTGATGTTCAAGGTGGGGGAGTTCGATCTCCCTACAACCCCATTTTCCCAATTCCCCACCTAGATCCCATTAAGGGTCTCCTACCTTACAAAAAAATAAAAGGTTCAACTCTTCAAAGTTGGTTTTTATAACTCTTAAAACAATAATATAAGAATGAAAAGTCTATGTGGATCAGAACCTTAATTACATCACATCAATGTCTTTATAGGAGTGTAACATCTTATAAGACTAGCATTGGATCACATAGTTTATTTTCAATCTCATCATCTCCAAATAGGCACTGAATTACAATTACATTAAGGTAAAACATGTTAAGAGTTATTTTACCCAAAAAATGTAAAAATTATTGTAAACCATGCACGATCCAAATTGATGGTCAATCTCTGCGAGAAATTACACACAAATAGAAAAAAGTAAACCATGCACGATCCAAATTGATGGTCAATCTCTAAATCCAGAAAAACATGCTAGCATTTAGGTATAGTTAAGAGTAGACGGGTTGGCCTACCACAGGTTGGAAGCTAAGTGGATTAAGCCGGGTTAACTCACTTTGATGGTGGGCTGAAAATTAAGAAGCAATTTTAGGAGATAAGTACTCTTAAAATTATGGCAATAACTAATACCTCACCTAGAATAAATATTTCCTTGTGTGATCTGGTTTAAAATCTCAATCCAGCATACTCTCTGTATTATATACAGTCACTTGCCCAATAAAGAAAAGCGAAAAACGAACAGACCTTTTAGCTTGCTGCTCCTCTAATTCTCTTGCCCTGTATATAACTTTTACCCCCTGAACCAAAGATATTTAGAATTGAGGGTAATTTGGCAACTGCTCAGAACTATGTCCTAACTACTAGTACTAAATAAACAAGAATTGAATCGCTAGGACTCACCGGAATAGTTTCTAAAACTCTAGATACATTAGGCAAGGCAGCCTTCCCTTCCACAAAAAGGAGGAAGGTTGAAACTCCAATAACCTTATGATAGAATATCCATGGCAAAGTCTACTCTAAACCAGCCGAAGTGCTTGTCATCATACATATCTGGCACACAAGGAAGGTGGTAAAGCGACCATAAAAAAATCACTTCCGTGATTCATGAATCATACCATAACATAAACATAGCAAATTAAAAAATTAAATCTCCAACGGGTTTAAGATTCCAAAAAGTAATATACTAGTACTAGTGCTATATGACACAACACAACACCAATGAGAAATCACTGTCTAGTGGATTATATCCCAATAACTCCATATGCAAATCCAAATAGTCAAACACACCCACCACCACACAAATTGTCAATAAGCACCATTTTCACACGAAAGATAGCAACTTGGAGACACCCACAAGATTTTTCAACCCAAGCAAAACGAGGGTCGATTAAAACTCAGAACCCCATCAACCAAAGCGAATCAAATTCCACAAAAAGGAATACCTTGGGCCTCAGATCAGACCCGTGATGGAATTACCAGTCCCGGTAATAACCCAATGCTGATGAAGAGTGCAGACCCGCCACGAGAAGTTGCAGTTGCGGTTGGAGAGAGACAATGGAATGGTGTGTGAAACTGCATGTAAAATATGGAGAAATTGCATGACGTGCTATGCTACTCTATTAAAAAATTATATAACTTTATTAAAAACATAACAGGCATACGTTCAGATTGAAATTTCAAATATTATATAATAAAATTTAAATTTAGTTAAAAAATTACTGAAAAGATTATGTTTTGAAGTATATAAGAATTTTCCGTTAAATACGTGTGTATATATAATTGTTTATGTGTGTGTTGGTGAGATGGAGGGAAGAGAGAGAAAGAAGACAGTGAGAGTGAGTAAGGACTCTAGTCTAAACTGAAAAGTTGTTGAGAGCTGAAGGAAGGAGAATCACAGTGGTAGCCGTTTTATCGTTGGTATTTTAGTTTAGTTCGAAAAGTTCAAACATATCAACTTGGGGTCCAGTTTTTATTCGTTAAGTGAACATGTAAAAGATTGGGGGTGCAGACATTAATATGGCTGGAATAGCTCAGTTGGTTAGAGCGTGTGGCTGTTAACCACAAGGTCGGAGGTTCAAGCCCTCCTTCTAGCGCACGTTTTGGTTCTCAACTCTATGTTTGCACATTCTCAATCAACCTCCTGTGGAGAGTAACTTCAGTTTTTGTTTGATGATGGTGTTTCTTTCTAGGCTTTTCCTACTACCTCTATAATTTTGTCCTTGAGCCTTTTCTTCTCTGCCCCTTAAAAAAACTATATATATATATATATATATATATATATAACCTTTGTTTTTCAGAACATTTTTCTTTGCTTTTGTTAATAGTGAACTGGGTCTTGACAAGTAAATAATTTTTTATTAGTTATAAAAAATGTTTTTTTTATAGTTTAAAAATGATTGAAAATTTGTAATGTGTAACTTTCTTCGCTAAAATTAGATGCGTGGTTAAAAGTTGGACTATTGGTATGAGTAATAGCCTAATAGGTATTGAAATAACATCTTTCTCCTTTATTTTTATTTATTATAAACATTTAATAATATGATCCTAGAATAAACAAAAGATAAACATAAAAAAGGAAATTTTCAATGGTAATATATAGATTATAGGTATATGTACTAAAAAAAAGTAGGCACATCATCGCATATGATAAAAGAGGTAAAAAAAGGAAGAGAAAAAAGATATGGTACGTATGGTACATCCTGAATCATATAAGCTAGCTGAATCGTCAATCTTAATCTTAGGATACACAAGAACCCATCTTTACATGGACTGGTAGGCCAAATATGGCCACTACCATATACAAGTGGCATTGAATAACTGAATCAAGATTTCCTCCCAAAAATAGTTCCTTTCATAAGAAGATTCAAAAGATAGATAAATAAAATCACCACTTTTGGCCAATTAGAGCACCCTTCCTCCTTTGGCACAAGGTGCATACTACATAGGTGGACTTTCAAATAGATTTGCATAGAGATAGAGATAACATGCATGAATAGAACTTTACATGTTTACGTTGATAATTTATAAACAAATCTAATATTCAACTTTTCAAAGCAGGTTTGTCTAATATGCACCAGAAAAAAATTGGTGCACTGATGCAATAGTTACTATCAATCGTTGATTAAGAATATTAAAATATTGATAATAATCTGACGGTTAAAATTTGTATGAAATTTGATAGGTAACCAGTTGATCACGTTAATCTTAATTTGCAATAAAGTCCTCAAAATAATTTGATTACTTTTTGCAAAGAAGCCCTCAAACTTAATAATATTTTTTATACATTGTCGGTGTCCATATAAATCTATTTTATTTTCTTATATCTCTCATCTTTTCGTCTTTCATTTCTCACATTTCTTCGCTTGGGTATTCAGATCTGATCATTGATCTGATCATTGGGTGTTTGTGGGTGTTCGGTCTCCGATCTCATTGCATCTCCTTGCTTGTGTCTTCTATCTTGAATCTCATTGCATTTCTCTTGCATCTCCATATCCAAGTTGGTTGACTTGCTTGGAGGTTAGTTAATTTGGTCCTTCCTTTAGCATTTGATTATTCAAATGAGTAGAAGTTGTGGACGACTTTGTGCGTTTTTTTTTTGTGGAGGACTTTATGCGCTTTTTATGTCATTTTAATTTTTTATTGAAAAATTAATGGTCTTTTGAGACTGTTTTTGTTTTTGTAGTTTCTGATGAAATGTTTTCTTTCATAAGAAAAATCAAAATCTGGTGATTATGAAACTTTATAATTATTTTCTGTTGCGGTCTTTGTGTTATTGGATTATTCACATGAGGAAGATAATGAGAGGAAGATAAAGTTAGCCATACAGGCAAGTGTTTGCACAAGAGATAGAGTGGAGTGGAGAGGTTATATCTGCTCTTGTATATGATCCCTTCCTTGAACACATTCTAGTTTAGTTTCCAAGTATGCTGATTGTATTGTTAAATTGAATAATCAGATTCATGCTGGTCAAAATAGTGTATGTAATTTAGTTTATAAAAAAATAGGTATGAAGTTATTTTGTGTAACTCTATTTGTTAATATATAATTTAATATATTTGTATTTTGTACATAGAAATGTCTGCTCATTACAGTTACAGTAGTCATTACAATCCTTACAATTTCTATTAGGGAATTAGAAACTTCTACATACATGTGGATCCCATTAAGGTAAATAATTGCATTTATTAATTAAAAATATATGGGAACAAATATTGAGATCTGATTGATGAATAATTAAGCTTTTGTTATTGTTTGTAGAATTTTGCACAACTCCATACCCCATTTTACAATAGTTTCAAACAAGAAATGGAAACACAAGTTTGGTTTCATGATCCTGTAGGAAATGAAATAGAGATAAATCTAAAAAATGATAAACATGATACTTTTCTGAAACATGGATGGTGTGACATTATGGATTTATATGACCTGCATGAAGGAGGGTGGATAAAGGCAAGTTATGTGGGTGACAACATTTTTAATATGAAGATTGAAGATGCAAATATGACTGAAGTTGCATACCCTGTTCCACTAAAACAAATTAAAGTTACCTCCATTGGTGATAGAGTTCAGCTTCCACATATTGCTTTTACCATCACCTTGACGACAAATGCCTTAAAATCGCACTCACTGGTAATCAATATCAATTTGTTATTATGTCATATTACAATCATTTGTTATTTTTAATGTGGCTTATTACAATATAAATATATTAATGAGAACTTTTTATAATTGCAGTATTTACTAGCTATTTATAGTGAACAAGCAATGATGAATTATAAAGAGGAATGCATATTGATTTCAAGTGAAGGTAAGAAATATCCATGCAAGCTAAGGTGGAGTAAAAGGTCGGACAATGGAGTTTATCTATGTGGATTAAAAGATTTTGAGATGGTAAACAATCTTCAAATTAATGATCAGCTTGAGTTCCAAGTTTATGGAAAGTTTTATTATACACTTTTTGTAACCATAAATGACAACTAGAACTTGCTTGTTTGTTTGGTACTAAGAATGTTTGTTCAGTTATTGTAGTTGACTTATTCAAGTTTTATGTAAAAAGATCAAATATTTTGGGCATAGTGTTGGCCATTAAATATACACAAGTCAATTTTATGTAAACCATTGCTAAAATGATTGGTTACAACTTCAACTATATTGGCTTCAACTATGTTTAGAGTGTTTTACTAAAATATAATTGAATGACAACATTTGTTTTGGTTTTTAATCAAGCTTTATTATTTATATAAAAAAATTGGGCTATTACACAAAGAAATTTTATATATGACAATAAAAAGAGATGTCATTAGTGTATAACAGAATTGATTTACATTTTACAAAATAATATGAAAATGAATGAACGAGAGAACGAAGTACAATATGCATATGCATAATGGACAGTCCTCTCTGCTGCTCTTCTCATTTAAGTCCTCATTTAAGTGCGTGCTTTGAAAGCAAACTTTATTGTATCTTATTTGCAATTAAAAAATGTCACTTTTAAAGAAGTAATCATATGCTGCAATGCTTATTTTTATTAAATCCAAAAAATACAAGCATAACTTATTTTTAATAAATCCAGAAATAGAAGCGATGCGTTTGTGTGGCTTACAAGTACTTAATTATAGGTGCAATAATCATGGACAAATGACTATAAAAAAACACAAATATCATAATAATGTTTTAGGTAGTGTTACAAATGAAACATTATAACTACAACAAAGTATAAACAAATTTTATAATCCAAAAGCTAGAGGCACATAGATGGTATGTATTTTATCTTGTTAAATGAGAATATGTACAACTAGTTTGTGTATTTGTCATTATTGTGCATGCATTATTTTCATTTGTTCTCATAATTGTTTAATGAGCATAGACTTTATAAAACCTTTATAAGTATGAATTGATTTCCATTTGATTTATACTTTATTGCAATTTATGTGAAGGATAGTTGAGAATATGTGACATAATATCATATACAATCAATAACAATAAGTATAACTTCAATATAATATATTTAATACATAATCCACTGCATATAGAATAATCTTTAGTATTCTTCATCATCAAGGAAGGATCGTCCCAGACTCCACCTCAATGGCAAAAGACAAGTCTGTCCGTACCAATTACTCAAACAAATGAAAAAAAATTAAAGTGGAAAATGCAAAAGGTTAAAGTTATTACATGGATGCAGTGAACACATAAAGCATAAGCTCAAACTTTGTATTTTAAACTTAAATGTTATTAAAATTATATTTTGTTGTACTTGACTATATACATAATATCATTATTTTTTTAATTCTTTGATCAGAAAATGTTATGTTTTTGAATGTAAATAGTTAAAAATAATGTTTCCACTGAAGTTATAATCATGTTCCACAAGTTCAAGCAAATAAGAAACTTTTCAAATTATATATATGTTTAATTTTTGTATCTCTTAGCTTGTTCTTAAACAATAAAATTACTCCATGTCATTAGGCATTAGGCATTAGGCATTCACGCTATATCTATAAGCATGAAATTTTGGCTAATATTATAACAATACTATGTATATATTGTTATTGGCCACGTGTAAAACATTTCTCTACCATTTACCAACATTCATTCTTAGTTAGAGCTAATATGGATTCAAAATTGTGCAGAAAAAAATACACTTGTATCATATAAATTTGCTATATTTGAGAAGCTTATAATTTTGAAAGACATGTTAATAAATTTAGCATACTCCCTCGGAACAATAAGTAAACAATGGATGTAAGTATTAACAACATGAGTCTCAAAATTCAAACATTTGATAGTAGGTGATAATTTCTTGCAGGATAGATTTGCTACTTTGAGGCCTATTCTTATGTTTCAAAATAGCATGTCCTTCAAGTGAGCTACCTCTGAGAAGAAGAACATGGCATATTGAAGAAAATATTTTAGATCATTTTTTATTTGAATCAATGCAATAATAGTTTTAAGTAAGTCTAAGACTTATATTCAAATTGAAATGAATGATTAAGAAAAAAATATTATAAACATGTTTAAATGACACATTTTGAAAATGTAGTAGCTGTAGCTATAAAAAACCATTCCTGTTAATCATAATAAAAGCTAGAATCCCAAATCCATTACACCAATTACAATGGCAATGAAGCATAAAATGTTGTCATAATTTTTTTTTACCATTCATGTCAGCTTGACAACACAACACAACACAAATCATGTATGGCTTTAACATGCAATGATGCACCACCTTGGAACTATAACCTAATTATGGTTGCTTCGAACTATGCCAACCCAATAACAAAGATGAAAATGTTAATAATACAAAAAAGTAAAAATTAATTATTTCTTTAAAGTTTAAAGTAATCTCACAGAATATGAAACAAAATTGTATTTATAACTTTGCCCCTAATGTTGTTCAGTTTCCAAAGAATATAAATCAAGTATCTGTTGGCAAAAAACAAATCAAGTTGCTTATAACGAAAAGTTAGTGAAGGAAACAAAAATGGTTACTATATTCACAGTTATTATCATTTCTCCCCACCTCAATAATAGCTTTAACCTCCACATATATAGTTATCTTTTTTTGGTAGTTCTTTTAAAATGCAATCTTGCCACAAGAGGACGAGGTGCACGTCGTTCTCTATCAAATCCCCTTACACAAACAAATCATGATATTTATGTAAACAATTTGTAAAATGTATAATAAGGTTAACAACAAATGCATATTTTTGTGTTGTTAAATTCATTATACAAAATGAGTTAAATGTTGTTATATTAACAATTCAAAGTTAAGAACTTGACATTATATTTTTGTGTAAGCTTCAGCCATGGTATATAATAATATGTGTGCATACCTCTCTAAAAGCAATGTTGAATTTGTTCAATTGAAAGACCTAATATACATAAGTTTTTTGGTAAGCAAATAACTTATTACATAACATGATTAAATCTTGCCTCTGTTTAATAAGTTATGATACCTCTAAAAATTGAAGATACAGATGATCCAAAGTATACAGTCCTCATTGGCAATTGCCATATGCATTCCCGAGGAATATCAATAGGTTGAATGCTAGATGCATGGTCGGCAAATACCTACATGATATTAAGAATATAACATCATTAAAACAAATCTAAACCATGTTGAGTTATACAATTTGGTCATTATGTATGCTTAATAACCTCGTTAACGTGAAAGTAAGTCCTATTTAGAGGAAACCTTCCTTTCATTGTTGTTCTACATGGAATCTATACAATATTTAAATTCATTAACATATAAATAATAACAAAAATGATATTGTAAATATATTATTTCTCTGTATTGACAAATAGACATACAAGAAATGTTCTTGTCACTGTGTTTTTATTGGAGCAATCCTGACTTGGTTCTCCACTTAGCATTTCACCTATATTGAATAGTGTAAATATTAAGTTATTGTGCAATATTAATAGTAAACTGTTACTTGATAGTTATTTATAAATTTCTAACCTACTGGCCATATTGCAAGAAGATATGAGCTTAGGTCATGAGATTCTCGTTTATCCATATGTGTAATTTCAATGAAGAAGACAACATAATTGTCTTACATCATAATCATGTGTAAATTGAATGATTCATGATACATCAATGCATAACTAACCTTTTCCAATAAAGAATGAGTCTGGAAGTTGATATCTACATCAATGAGAAAACATCATTTTTGCAATTTTTGCTAACCATCATTTGCACATTTTTTGGCAAAATTAAAACATTCTAAATATTCTAAACCAATAATTTTTAATTTGTTTGAGAATGCATGTACATTGCAATGTGTTCTAAATGGGGAGAGTCTAAACACCTATAAAATGATGGTGATTTTTTTGGGTACCAGTAACAATATTTTAAGTATCAATAAAAGGATGTGACATTTACTTACACTTGATGTTTTGTTCTTAATCGAGTCTCATATTTCATTTTTGGTGTAGGTTGAACTAAAGACTGCGAACTTAAGGGCACAAGTGTCATATCACATTATCCAAAATCTCTATATTCTTGATTCCTTACTATAGGCATTGTTATAGTATGAATTTCTTCACTAATATGAAATTCTTCAAGATTATTTCTGACTAAGTCCTCAATGTCATTTTGTAATGCACTAGACCATTCTCCTTGCGGTGGCGTTGATGGTTCTTCAATTATTGGCTCACAATTCACTTCTGTGTAATCGTCAATCAGAGATGTAGATAGAGGTTGTATCACAAGTCCATCCATATTCACATGAGGAGGCAAGGTGAGCCGTGCACTCCACATAAAGGTGTAATGTAACTTGTCATTAATAACAACCACAATGTGCTTTATATTATGTAATAGAACTTCAACGTAAATTGTCAGTTCACCTAAACATGTCTATAATAACTGAACATGTCAATAAATACCTTGCTGAAGAACTTGCAAATTATCTACACTCTGAGGGCATTGGACATACATTACAATTTGGTTTTTTCTTAGTGCATATCACCTGCAATGCATATTATGAACATGTTTAGTATTTTGAAAATTGTAAGAGGCCATTCATATAAGTGGTTTGAAACCTAAAATATTTAAAGCTATAATTATTACCTTTCCAAAGGTAATCATCTGGTAGTGCAACTCGTACCTTAAAAATACCACGTTGCACATAGTTATTTTTTTCCCTTTATTTATTTAAATATAAATGTAAACATATTAACATAGATGTGTTTTTACAATGTTCTCGCATTGAGTTTGCACAATCTGGGCCATATATACTTCTGTATTGACTCCGGAGTTGAATCCCTACATGCCTCATACAATACACACTTGTTATAGGCATACAAGAACACGAGTGTGTAATTTAATAAACAAATATGTAACTTACAATTGAAGGAGGTGTAATTCAAGCGATCCTGGAAGGTGTTTGAGAGGGACCCATCCTAGTCTAATCGCTATCCTTGCAACATTGATGTCAACCTTACATGTAATTATATGCAATAATGTCAACCATTATAAATCCAATTTAAATATAAGGCATAATTTGGAATATAGAACTTACCAGGAAATCAGTATGTTCAAGTGTTAGCAGTCGTACACACTTAGTGCTTTTAATGCCCAATCCTTGTATACTTAGAAGATATTCCCTGTAGTTCCCCACCAAACCACTAAATGAGTATATATGTCAATGTTCAATATATGGACGTGAAAGTCATTTATGTATATATACAAGGGGTCCTACTTTGCTTTGTTGGGGGGAACATATCTTAGCCATTCAAGATCCACCATTCCATGATCTTGAATGAGTCTATTGAGGAATTCCTGAAATATAGTTAGTATTATTGTTATTCATCAAACATTAATTTGGAAAATAAGCAATGTAAACTTGTTACACACCTTGATTTGCTGTGCTAGGATGTTGTTCATTCCTCGTTGTTTTATAACATTAGATATTTCTTCAACTAAAGCATGTGCCAGTGCTTCATAGTTCATTGCATCTGTTTAGTCTTTGTCCCTTTCATTGTTTGTCCCATTTCGCTCTACCTCCTTCCTTAGTTCGTCTCAATCCATGTCATTTACTTTTTTTCTTCTCAAGGGTCTTCTTATTTTTTTTCTAATTTTTTTTATTGACATGTCTAATATTGGTGTTATTTAAACCCTTTATTTTGTTGTCCTCTCCAGTACTAACAAAAGAATGTGTAGGGAAGTGTGCCACTAGACACATAAATGACAAGCTACAATCATAATCACATATTAGTTTTAGTGTTGTTTGTTGGTGGCACTTCCTTGCCATGTCAAGTTTCGTTACAACCATTGGGTTTGTTACTTGAAAAGATGATCAGACACATTTTGTGTGAGGAAAACACCGATGACTGAGTCAACTACAGAGCCTTTCCACTTTGAAAAACATTTGCTCCCTACATATACAATGTCAACTTCATTTAGTTAATTATCATCAATTTAGCTATGAATATATTTGTAGTATAATCATTATACCTTGAACAATATACATTCTTTCAATTAATGTCTCAACTCATGCATGGAAAGCATTTCTTTCCTCTGCCCACCAATCTTCCATTTCCTCATCATATCCTATCCATTGCTTTCCTTCTATGCTTACTTCGTTAGTCAGGATAATTTTTCATATTCTCTGGGTTTCTCTGTCAATATCCGCTTTAGGTCTTCGCTTATTGTCTTGTACAATTGAACCATCTTCCTCTCCCTCATAATGGATCATTGTGTATTGTTCTTCTGTCTTGGTTCTGTCCCCCATCATCATCTATCAACTCATCTACGTGATAAGGCACCACTGAAACAATTAAACAATGAATTATAATTATATGTTGATGCTATAGAATATGGTAGCCGTATATATTTAACTTTATAGGGAAAAAATGCATTACCGGATATATCAAGGCATAATTGACTTAATGAGCTAGACCTATCAATTGCTTTATTATCAACATTTACATGACTTGATGATATAACAATTGGATTTGCGGCTGTCTCCATACTTTCTTTACCAAATTTCAAGGCTTTCCTTCTGTTTCTTGTTGTTATACCAACATCCTCTATACTCTCTCTTATAACCTTTTCCTGCCTTCCTCTTGTCATAATCTTCCTCTTGTCATGTGGCTTATGTTTAATCCGACTGCGTTCTTCCTTGTCAGGTGTGTTGTTGCATGTTGTAGAAATATGTGGTATAGATAATGAATATATGCTTTGTTCAATGTCATTGTATGTGGTCATGTCTTCATTGTTTTGTTTTGATGATATCAATCGTTGGTTGTCAACAAACTCTATCTTAAGTCAACTTGAAGCAAACGAGTGTATATATGCTGTCATGTTCTCTTCATCTTCAACGTCATTCCTGATGTTAGTTTCATTGTATATGTCTTGAACGCTGTTTTCAGAAATAACATTGCTGATTTCAGTTGCACTGTGTGTGGATGCAACCATGTCCTTTTCCATGACATTCCTCATGCCAGTTTCATGGTTTGCAGATGCAATCATTGGTTGTACAACCTCACTAGGTTGGTTGTTGCCATTATGTCCATCTTTGTTGATGGTGACATTTCTTATCAGTCGTCTTTTTTTTTCTGTCTTGTCATTATAGTGCAAACATCTAAATCCCTTTATGCAGAGGCCATATTAGCTAAACTCCTGTTCAGCATATCGTCCAATATATGTGGGTCAAGACCATCTCTTGGAAAATGGAATTCATTAAGCTCTGAACAGTTTGGTCTTGTCAATTGATTATCCCACCATTCTGAAATTGGATTAGGTCTCATATTGCTTCCCATTACTTGATATTCTTCACCTTTTTGTAATTCAGTGTGCTGTTATTTATAAGTAAAATGAAAAGTCTTGCAAACAAACAATATACTTATTAAAAGAAATCAATTAACTAAGTTGAAATATTAAAAAAAATCATTCAATTACACAAAATATAAATTAATAAGTCAAACATGAATTACATTGTATTGATAGTAACCAATATGTCCTTTCTTTATTGGTTGCTCTATCTTTAAAAGTGCTCTAACTGTTGGTAATGGGCAAAAGTTGAAAATAATTGCTTCAGGCTCCACAACTATTAATACAAAAATAAGCCATTAAATTTGAATGAAGTTCTTTATGTTCCCAGTATCAGTAAAAATCTTTTGAGTATTTACGAACTTGCTGCTGACAATAATATCATTGTTGAATTTCATGCAAATCACTGTTTTCTTAAGGACAATGTGACATAAACAGTTATAGTGGAAGGGATGCTTAAGGAAGGAGTATATGAAATGGAAAATGTCCCTTCTCAGTCAAAGAGTAAGTCTAAAGAGCCTAAATTTTTAATATCAGTCAAAGAAAGCTGGCACATGAGGCTTGGACAAAGCTGGCACAGGAAGCTTAGTATAATCCTAGAAGAAGTTTTGAACATTTGTCAAATAAAAGTGGCACCTAATGACCCATTTTCATTATGTGAATCTTGCCAATATGGAAAGTCTCATTTATTACATTTTAGTTTTTCTACTTCACATGCTCAGGAACCTCTGGATTTAATCCATTCTCATGTTTGGGGACCAGCACCATTAAATTCATCTTCTGGTTTTAAATTCTATGTTATTTTCATTGATGAATTTATTACATATACCTGGATTTTTCCATAGAAGCAAAAATCCGTGATGTTGCAAGTTTTCTTTCAATTTTAAAATCAAGTTGAAAATCAATTCAATAAAAAGATCTAGGCATTGTAGTGTGATGGAGGATGTGAGTATAGCATATTCTAGAGATTGGCCCATGAGTCAGGAATTTAGTTAGGACTATCTTGCCCATATACCTCTGCCAAAATGGCAGAGCTGAGAGAAGACACAGACATGTGGTCGAATTATGACTTACACTTGTAGCTCAAGCCAAGATGCCTTTGTATTTTTTATGGGAGGCTTTCTCAACAGCAGCATTCTTAATTAATAGGCTGCCCTCTCCAGTTATTGAAAAACAAAATCCCTATTCCTTATTGCTTGGCAAAAGCCCCCTTACAACAAGCATAAATTGCAATTCCACACAACAAAGTGTGTCTTTCTCGGGTACAACAGATTATACAAAAGATACAAATGCATCAGTCTAATTGGCAAGATTTATATATCAAGTCAGGTGGTGTTCAATGAAGATCACTATCCCTTTCATTATGGATTCTTAAACACAAGAAGACCTCCTTCAATCATAACTAATCCTATCAACTTCTTCATTCCTACTGCTCCTGTTGGCATCAATGAAGGTCTAGGCATGTCTAATCAGGAACAAGCTGTAAATTCAGAAAATAATGATGATAGCATCAACGCATTAATTAGAATTCTTCTTATCAAGTTAGCAGAACCAGTAGCAGTCAGCCAAACTCTCCTATCTCTCAAATTAATGAGCAGCCCTCTCACGACCAAAGCACAGAAACTTAAGCATGCTCAGCACTTTCAGGTGAAGATGCAACCGTAAGTGATGGAAACACATAACAGAATCCAGTGTCACCAATAAACACTCACCAAATGTGTACAAGAAGCAAAGTTAGAATATTCAAACCAAAGCATCCATATGTTGGCATAGGTGAGAATGTGAGAAACAGCTAGCAGAAACAGAACCACACATTGCCATTGAATCTCGTCAAAGGCCATAATGGAAGGAAGCAATGAAATCAGATTTCAATGCCGTTATCTGTAATGACACATGGATCCTATTTCACTATGAAGGTCAGAAAAATGTCATAGGCTCAAAATGGATGTTTAAGACCAAGTAAAAGGCCACAAGAAATCAACAAAGCCTTCTTCTATTCTATACTCAATGAAATTTTCTAATATATCCTTGAATTCCTTTTAGAATTTGAACTGTAACTTTCGTAATGAAAATAAAGAAAAAAGTAAAATATTAGGAGGCATGTGAATCACGATTGGAATAACAAAGCAAGAAAGTGGAAGAAGGGTGGGGATAGTACGACTAGGATAGAAAGGACTGGTCATGTAAAACTTATATAGTAGTTGTCTTACAATTAATTGCACTAAACATGGCCGTGTTTAATTATCTATAGGGAAAATTAAATTCACTTTTTTTATGTTAGTGTTTCTTATACATGACATTTCTCTTATTTAAGATGTGACATTGACCTCCATCAATACCACAAGTTAAGAATGTTTAAAATTTTTATGAAATATCATGTTTGCCTTCAACAAAAAAAAAAAAAAATCTTCACTTCTTTTTTCTTTCATTTCTAGACTCTTTTTCAAATCCTAGAGTAAAAATTCTATTTTTTTGAATTTTTTTTTTACCCCAAACAACTTTATCTTATGTTTCTTATAAGAAATCAAGCACGCACATCCTTAAGTTTCCTTGCCAGCAAGTCTCATCACAAACCTTACAGAAAAAAAATTGGAGAGTCAGCTTAGGTGTGAGACTAATCATCAGCAGTTAGCATAGCCTTAACTACAAAGTACTTTTAATGAGTTTTGAACCCTTATAATACAAATAAAGTTCGCCCATATGGAATGGAAATCATTTTGCCAACTATATTTAATATTTATTGAGACATTGTTGTTCTTAATCAAAAATTTTTAAATTTTAATTTTGAAAAACTCCGGACATTGTTGTTCAACAAAATTTTATTAATTTTAATTTTAAAAAATTTATTTTTGTTGTAAAGTGATAAAAAATAGAGATTTATTAGTACTTAATAAGTGAAAGGATATGTTGACCTTTTATTAATTATCTTCACTTTTGTATATTTTTAATATAAATTTTAGAAATAAGAGAAATAATTTTAACAATTGATAGAAATATGAGAAGTGAGAAAAAATAGAGATTTACTAAGCACTTAATTAGCGAAGAGATAATCTATAAAAATTTTTATTAATTATCTTGATTTTTATATTGTTAATAAATTTAATTAATATATTACTATAAAATTATGAGACCTATGGAATAATGAAAACCTAAAGTGGAGAAATTGATAGCTCCTTAGTAAGAAAAATAATGAGAATTCTCATATCAACCAAGAAGGGTGTCGTGTCGTGTCGTGTCGTGTGTAATACTCACTAACCTCAAGGGAGATGAATGTAATTTTATTTACTATTTTAATAATAGGGGGAAATGTTATTATGTATAAGAACATATGTGTTAACCATTTATTTTTAAACGAACGTTAGTTACAGAGAAAGCTAATGTAACAATAACACATAAATTAAGAGAGATCAATGTCATTTTCCAAACAAAAGAGGTATTATGTGTAATAAGTGCTAACATCAAGAAAAGTTAATATTAATTTTCTAAGTATTTATAGCTCCAGGATGTTCCCTCTTTATAGTCAAAATATAGTGTCATGGTTCCTTTGGCTACAAGAAATGCCAGTTAAGCTAACCTTGAAGTTTACAACAACAATAAAAGTCTTTTCCTACTAGGTGGGGTCGACTATATGGATCAAACGACATCATTGTACTCTGTCAAAAATCATACTTTTAGATAAACAATTGATTTCAAGATCTTTTTTAATAATATCACTTAGTATTTTTAGTGGTCTACCTCTACGTTTATTTAAAGAACTATTCTACATATGATCAATTCTTCTCATTGAGTCTTCTATTCGTCTTCTCCTCACGTGATCAAATCATCTTAGGCAAGACTCTGTTATCTTTTCATCAATGGGTGCTACTCCAACTTTCTCTTGAATGCACTCATTTCTAATTTTATCTTTTCTTATATGTCCACTTATCCAACATAATATTCTTATCTCTGCAACTCTTAACTTATGCTCATGTTAACATTTTACCGTCTAATATTCGGTATTATAAAGCATTGCTGGTCTTATAAATATTCTATAAAAAAAAATTCTTTAGCTTAAAAGATACCTTATAATCACAAATAACACTCGAAATATTTCTCCATTTTATTTACCCGTCCACTATGTCTATCCAAACCACAAATGGATTAGCCTTTATCCCAGCGTTTCAGGCCATATACTCAGTATGTTTATCGTTTTGGGCCTATTGTTGCGGTCCAAATTCACAGACCATGTTGACTAGTTAGAGCCATCTTGGATTTGTTGGAGCCTGTATGCATCACGAACCCAATTTGACAAGAGGAGATAATGTGGCATCATATCAAAAAGTTGATGTTTACAAGTTACAACATAAAATTTAGCCGTGAATGTCATAAGGATGTGAGCTACACGCAAGTGGCCGTGTTTCAGTGGTATTTTATCCCCTAATTCTCCGAAATTGGCGTCATAACAAAAGTGTGTGTTTTTGAATTTATATAACTAGCTAAGTTGAATTTTTAAATATTTTACTTTGTTAAGTCTCTTTCCAACCCGTTCATTAGTCACGTCGTCTTAATCATTTAAGATCAATTTAATTTGGGTCTAAGCTGCTTTTCCAACTTTATACCAACTCATATTTCATATTTTTTTTTTCCAACTTTATATAATAATTTATTTTCATTTCAAGAATTATCGGTTCTTTGACAGAATAACTTCTGAATTCTAATAATAGAGGCTAGGTTAGAAAGTTTTCCCAACCCTACAAATTCTTGTCAACTACAAAAGTTGTCATTCTAACATGTTCGTCCTTCTTTCACGGGTTCTTTAACAATTGAGAACGACTTCTAACAAGATACAGGTGCAGGGGTCCACAATCTCTAAATTGTGAAATTGATTGATGGTGCACTTGGCATTCTCACGATAAGGGGTGAAAATATGTTCGGGCACGTTAGAATTTATCTTAAGTAGGTTTGGAAAATTTTTAATCTTAGCCTATTATTTATTTTAGGTTTTTTTTTTTAATTTAATTTGATTTTTTTTATATATCTTAAGTAGGTTTGGAAAATTTTTAATCTTAGCCTATTATTTATTTTAGGTTTTTTTTTTAATTTGATTTGATTTTTTTTATATATCTTAAGTAGGTTTGGAAAAATATTAACCTTAGCCTATTATTTATTTTAGATTTTTTTTAATTTGATTTGATCTTTTAATAAAAATTTAAAAATTTAAATTAGTCTGAAAATTTATTTAAAGATTTATATTACATAAAGCCTTTTAAAATAAGTCAATAAATTTAAATTTTATAAATTTTAAATATACCTAACCTTTAATAAAATTATTATATTGTGTATAAAATAAATAAACTATATTAATATATAACTATTAAATTATATAAGTATTATAAAATTTTAATTATATGTTATTATAATAAATAAATAAATTGACTTGCTAGGTTTAATAGACTTTTTTTTAAAGGCATAAACATATTTAATTAAATAGACTTCTAAAAAAACTTAAGTCTAACTTATTTAATAAATAGATTAAGCCAAAAGTATATTAGACCGTAGGTAGAGAGATCACTTAACTTATTTCTACTCCTACCCACAATATTGCAGTGCACATGTGTCAATGCTAAATAATTGCAGTTTAACAGTGGGGACCTTGGAGCTTTACTCTCCGATCTACCCATAGACCTCGTTAGCCAAAGACTAATTTTTAAGTAAGTACGATGTATTATAAGTACTTTATTTAATAATTGATATATGTAAAATTATTTTTTAGAGATAAGTATATTTATAAAATAATTCACAAAATCTTACACATATTTAATATTAAATAAAATACCTATAATAAAATGTACTTACCTAACATATTTAATATTGAATAAAATACCTATAATAAAATATTCCTACCTAAAATATATGTAAAGTTATTTTTTAAAGATAATTATATTTATAACATAATTTACAAAATTTTACACATATTTAATATTAAATGAAATTACTATAATAGAACTTCCCTACCTAAAAATTTTTCTTAGCCGACAAACCAAACCCACTAAACTCTCCAATATCCTCTTATATATAGTGCTGCAGAAGTTTAGTTTGAATGCATCCGTAGCCAATCCAACTCAGTAGCGAATTAACAAACACTGTATCTGTGTGGTGTGGAGTGACAACAGCTAAGAAAGAGAGGATGATGAAGAAGGTCTCTGCCTCTGGTGTGACTGTGTGTGCAGTAGTAGTGCTGGTGGCACTGCTTTTGGTGGAGGTGGCGCCGCCCATGGCTGAAGCTGTGACTTGCAACCCCTCGGAGTTGAGCCCTTGCCTGGGGGCAATCACTTCCTCGTCTCCGCCATCCAGTACCTGTTGCCAGAAGGTGAGGCAGCAGAAGCCATGCCTTTGTGGTTACCTCAAGAACCCATCCCTCAGGCAGTATATTAACTCTCCTGGTGGCAGAAAGGTCGCTAGCTCTTGCGGGGTTCCCTTCCCAACTTGCTAGTCAGCGTAATTGTACTTCTTATTATATATATATATATATATATATATATATATATATATTATATTTTATATATATATATATATATATATATATATAATCAGTAAAATCACCTGCAGCCTGCAAATTAGAAATATTTTTATTTTTTTTGTGTGAATTAAGAGTATCAAATCATCGAAGTATAAATTTTCACAACAAAGTCTTAAGCTCAATTATTTAACAACTGGATCAGACTTTGTTGAGTTTTAGAAGCATGTTATATGTAAGAACGATATCAATATCCAATAAGAGAATAATGATGTTCAAGAGTGATGTATATTAGCTTGAACAAGTATGAACTGAATAAATGAATTAATTTGCAGGTTTTGCAGTATTTTAGTTCTTGATCTCGCTTTAAATTTAAGTATATAATTTTCCTGGTCCCTTAATTTTAACGTCACTAGTTATCTTACCGTGCCTTTGTTTTAAATTTTTATTTATAATTATGAATTAGTTTGTTTTGCTTTTAAAAGTAATTATAATTAAAATATTTAAAGATTGTCTTTGATTGAAATTGTTAAGTGTAAAATAAATTAAATCATATTTTTAAAGTAAACTAGAAAAATTTAGATCTAAAATTTATTTATAGATTCGATTTTGTTTTATTTTATTAATAGTAAATTTGAATTATTGTTGAAAATATTTATTTATAAAATTAATGGTTAATAATATATTTAATTACTTTTTAAGAAAATATTACATAGTATCATTAATGACTTGTAAAAGTAATTTTATTAAAGTTTAATTTTTATCTATTGTCAGTGTAAAAAAATTTTATACTGTCATCCAATCATATGTTGCCAAATCATTAAAAATATTGACTATTACAAGTACTACCTAAAAAGTCTAACTAGTTTAATAATGTATCAACACATAATTAGATAACAATGTAAAATTTTTTTACACTAACAATGAATAAAAATTAAATTCAATTTTATTAATATATATAGATAACTACTACAATTTCATTTTTTGTCTTAATTGCGCGGTCGCGATTCATGAGTCAAGTCAGGGTCGCGATTCATGAGTCAAATCATTGGGACATGATGGGTCAACACATATAACAAAATTTTTTTTTGTCCAACATCGTGTCGACAAGGTTTAGATATGTTAGGGCTATATGGCCGAGCTAGCCTATGAGCATAAGTGACTATTGACGAGTTATTAAGTTTTTGGTTTTTTAACATTTTATTTTATTAATATTAATTATTTTTAAAAAATATTGAATAATTTAAATATAAAATAGAAATTTTATTTTATTTTGTAATATTTTAGTACGCTGATCTTACTTTATGCAGAGTTGAGTTAGGTTGATAAATTAGCAATTCATATAATAAGTGGATTTTTTTTTTCGGGTTGTGCCGTACCAGTCTTCAATATGTGATCCACGTCGGTCAGTATTTATTCTTTTCTCCATTATTTTTCGGCAAAACAAAGGGACAGAAAAATAAGATAAAAATCTGATTATTTATATAAATAGACTGTTCATATATATATATATTAATTTCATAATTTTTTAATTTACATATATCTATATTTTTACGTAAATAAAAATAAACAATACATCACACTTGTCCTACTCGACAAATGGCAAATGCTTCAAAACATCATGATGTAAATAGCAATTAATATTCACACAAATGTTGGCTGCATAGCACCATCATCATATACAGCAAATTTTGGTTTCTGTCCTTAATAACGCTCAGTTATCCAGTCAGGTGGCGGAGCTAGACAATTTTGTCTAGGGTCCAAAGAAAAAATTACCATTAATTGAGGAGCCAAATTAAAATATTTGATATTTTTCTAAAAAATTACATAGAAAATCAAATGTTTAAAAAAATTCGGGAGACCAAGGCCTCCTCAAGCCTAATGACGCTCCACCCCTGGTTATCCTGTTATAATTTATCAGAGCTTGTGAGTTGTTTAACTTACTATTTTGGAGTGAATATTTGTCAAGATATTCAAACTTTTGATATCTAAATTCTAGAGTGATTATTCTATAAACTAAATTAATTCAATTTTGTTATATCAAATATAATGATAAATTTATAACCATAAGATCACTTAATTAATTAGGTCAAGTATCTAGATTTAAATTTCTTACACACACACACACACATATATATATAATACACACATAAAATTTAATATTTTTAAATTGTAAAGTCATTAGGTCCTTTCCCACTAAACAATTTGTTTCTTTTGGTGAAATTCACATTAAATAATTAGCTCAATAAGAATGCGGTTAAAATAGTAAATATATCTTTTCCAAAACAAACAGCTAAACAACTACTAATCTGTGTATCTATCGACTAATTCCAAAAAAAAAAAAAAAAAGCATCTCTCGACTAATTGTGTAGTTCATTTTTAAAAAGTTTCATTATAAAAATGATATTTTTACGATCACTTTGAAAATATATAAGTAAAATTGGTGAATAAATGCAATAATTAATCAATAAAAAGTATTTCTTCATTGTTCTTTAAGCATGGGAACCAAATTAAGCCAGCGGTCTATAGTGGATTAGTAGTTAAGTAAAAAGGGCGTAATATTTATAAGACCTATTAAGAAGGCAGTATTGATTTATAAGTAACAATAATTCAATTTCTGAAAGAAAAAAAAATACATTATGGAATAAATCATTAATGGTTTAGGGGGAGTGGAAGAAAATTTAAATTGTAGTGGTATCAACTTAATAGTATATATCATATTCAAAGAGAATTTCAAAATTTTCAGTGTGGCAACAGTCGTATATATGTCGAAGTAAACTAAAATGTGTTTCTTTTATTTGTATTTTATGATTAGTTTGACATGCTTTTCTTTTTAATTAAATTCAAATATAGTGTATATGATGTGATAATTCATAATTAATAAAGTCTATAAATAATTCAACATTAAATACTACTATAGCGATTACTTTTAAAGAAAAGGAAGATGTGTCATTGTGTCTTACTTATCAACAAAAGCTGCAATATCTAAATTGGAGCTAATTTTTCACGAGAAAAACAACTATTATTAGTGTTTTTTCTTGAGTTTCTTACTACTATCAATTTTTGAATTACATATTGATCTATGTGACTTGGTTTTCTCCTTACTGCTCATAATTCCACTAAATTCATGGATACCTTTTCATTTCTATTGTGTGAGAGATGTGTTGGATATTCCAAACTACAATTTAGTTGAACGGGTGAATCATAATGACGTCTAAGAATGATGTTGGTTCGAAAAGAAAATGTGAATGTGATAAAGCCACTTAATGAACTTTTGAAAATATCAAAACGGTGCAATAAAGGAAGGCTGAAGCATGTAGATGGACAGCATGTCAGAAAAGAGAAAAAAATTCTTCCCCCTTTTCAATAGAGTAGCAACTTTTACGAAAAATAGAAGAAATTATCCTTTATAAATAGAGACTTTCTCCATCAAATTTTACCATCTTATTTCATAGCGATAAATATATATTTTCTCATTAGAGTTTTTCTTTTAGATTTTTTATTTATTTATTTAGAAAGAATTATAGTTTCTTAGTTCTAAAGAGAGTGTCATTGTTCTCTTCTTATATTTAGATAGATAATTATAACATCTTTCTCATAGTGAAAATATTTTATTTTTGCCCGTGTTTTTTTCTATGATTTATTTAAAGATTTTTCACGTTAAATTCGTGTGTCTAGTTCCTATTTTCTCAACTCTATTTTAACTACGTGATATTATTTTCATAACTCTGATATTTAACAGAAAACATTACCTAATTTTCTCAAATGCATGTCTTATAAAATTGTTTCATTTTGGTCACATCCATGGGTGATGGAACACTCAACCATATAGAGTAGTGATAGGTTAAGATTAAAGTTGAGAGAGACAACTTAAGAACGAGTAGTTAAGTCATGATGATATACACTATTAGGACAAGCATTTGTTACTAGATCAAAAATTATAATTATCAGTCAGAGCGTAACTTTATTTTGTTATTGTAGCAACACATAACCCCTATTTTATACGTGTTATGGGTGAGCTTGAGGGGCTTCACAGTACAATCATGACACACCAACAGGATGGGCTGTCAAGCCTAATGCTTGCTCATACGTGCAGCGAGTCCATAGAGTGATCGATGGCTTCCCATAAGACTAACAACCTCCTCCTAGTGACACCTTGCAACCTCGCTTAGATACCATTTGTTAGGATCAAACGCTACCAGAGGCAAAAGTTATAGCTATTAGCCAAGATATAACTTTATTTCCTTTTGTGACAACGCATAGCCTCGCGTTTATATGTATTGTGAATCGGCCTGAGGAACTTCACAGTGCACTCATGGAATACTGACAGGATGGGCTGTCAAGCCTGATATGTGCCTATACACGTAGCGAATGCATAGGGTGATCGATAGGGTGATCAATGACCTTCCATAAGACCAAAAGACACATATGGAGAAACAAAAGTGAAAAATGTAAAAATGGAAGAAACATAAGAATAGAAATTATAAAGGACTTACGCCACTACCACTGACAACAATAATATTATAAGTAGCATTATTTTTTTCTCATGAATGAGTAGTTGAATCTTGAAATGAACTAATAGCTCTTGGTTCTTGAATAATGTTACTTTGATAATTTTGTATTTATAGTAACACTTATGCAAACCTAATTTAACCTAAGAGTTTACAATTGTTATTTAAATAGCCATTGACCCACAAAATTCTACTTCAAACAGCGTTAACCTTGTCAATGTTTGCAGAAATCAGCAGAGCAATTGATTAAGAAGAACAGTATTAAGTAACTAGCTGAGACTTAGAATTGAATTAAGACACTTTTCACTGGTAGGAAGGAGACCTATAAGTGCTTTCGATATAAGAAGGTCCCTATATAGGTTATTTATTACGAGTTCGTTTTTATTAGTCTTACTCACCTCAAAGATAATTTTTACTATTCATTTGTTTCGCACTTTTTCACCACACATTTTTTTTTCTCTTACAGATTTTTTTGTTATTCTTTCTAGATACAAGATCTTTCTTAAGATATTTTTACACGACACATTAGATAATTTCAAAGCTACTAGATATTTCTCTATTAAAATCATTTTAGAATATGACCATTACTCCTTCGTAGGCCCAATAACTATCTTGGTTTCTTCTTTAATTTGTAGCCCAATTCTAATTGGGTTTTGGATTATGTTTAATTTTCAACATCGGTCTTTAAACATGATTAAATTACTAAAAGAAGCCTTCTTAACTTCGCAAAGTCTTCAATCTTGAGAGGTTTGGTAAGAATGTCCTAACTTGATCTTGTGTCTTTATGTAGACCATTTAAACTTTTTTGTTTGCTATCTAATCCTTGATAAAGTGATAGCGCATATTAATGTATTTACTTTTCTCATGAAAGACATTTAAGTAATTTTCGAGAGTAATGAATTGGTGTCATCTTCAGTTATAATATGTTTGATTAAGGACATGATGTCAAGTATCGAAAATTTGATTTGGAGGCATTCTAGTTGATTTTTTAAGTTGTCGATTTCCTCTAACTTATT
Source organism: Styphnolobium japonicum (assembly GCA_023212625.1). Taxonomy (NCBI): domain Eukaryota; kingdom Viridiplantae; phylum Streptophyta; class Magnoliopsida; order Fabales; family Fabaceae; genus Styphnolobium; species Styphnolobium japonicum. The sequence continues at coordinate 16,049,675 of JALBWW010000005.1, forward strand.
TGAAATAGGTTTGTAGATTTTAAGCAACTTCTTATGCTTTTAAAGCATATCATGAAGTCAAATTACAGGATGGAAAATGAAAATAACATAGCTATAATTAGATCACTATTTTGTTACGCTATCACACCAATGGCTATTTTCGATCGAGTCATCAATAGCATCATAAATTGATCTTTTTTTTTTGAAAGAATCATAAATTGATCTTGTGTAAATAAAAGGGTTAACTTGTCTAGCGGCTTTATAAGGCCGTGCTTGACTTTGCATTTGGGTTTTACTTAACAACTCTATCTTGGGTTAGGCTAGAACTAGACTTTGAGTTCATGCTCGGTTCTGACTAATTGTGCTAGCCCTTGGCTTTTGATTTGGGTGTGCCGAGTTCGCACCCGACCTTGAGCTCATACTCGGCTCTTAATGATTGTATTAGCCTTTGGCTAAGTTGTATTAGCCTTGATTATATTATCCTTCGACTTTAGCCTTAGCTAAGTTAGGCTCGAACTCAGCCTTGAGCTCGCACTCGGCTCTGACTAATTATATTAACCTTCGATTTTAGCTTTAGTTAGGCTTGCACTTGTTGGAATCAAAGAACCTTTGTAAAATTAGGTTTGGAACCAAAATGGTTAAAGAATTAATACCCTGTAAAGTTTTGAAGATAACAAAAGGTTTAAGTAAAAGACTCACGTAACTCGTTTATAAACTGTTTTGTTAAATCATATAACAAGGAAACAAGATGTTAAAAATCTGGTACTTGTACGTGCATCCATTTTCTTTGTCTTTTAAACTAAAGGAAATTAAGTATTCGTCCAAAACTTTCTATTGATTTTCAAAGAATATTATATTGGATCGTCAGAATGTTTCCTTACTTAGCTCAGGTTCAAAGCATTCGTTCAAAAGCTCAAATTCAAATATGAAGAAACTGTTCATCATTAAATGCTGAGAAGAACTCTGACAAAGTACACTACAAAAGAAGTCAACTGAGCCGCTTAGCTGACACCGCTAACAATTACAAAGACCAGCAAATAAGGAACGTTCTGCGAGCTCAGATAAGTCAGGACTCAGCTATCATATTCTTGAATATTCCTGATAATCAAAGTGACTTTTCAAAAGAAGTTCAACACGATATCAGCTTATGCATTTAATGCTGCTCAGAACAGTAATAAATGTTTTCGTTGGACGAAGACGCTTATGAAGACTGCTCCAAGCTCTCTCACCTTTAAATATAAATGTCTTCAAAGAAGAACATAGAAAATGTGTGCGAATCAAAAGTGTAACAGAATCAAAGCTTTAATTCTTCTAAGTATTCATACTCTTTTTATCCCCACCTGTAGTGAGTTAAAAACTCAAGTACTTTCTACATCTTCTCTTATTAAACCTAGTTGTTTAAGCTTGAAGAGGCTGGGTATAAAAGAATACTTGAGTGTTAGAACATGAAGAGGTTGAGAATACTTGTGTACTTGAAGAGGTGGATAATACTTGTAATATTTGTAAAAGATTAGTGGAAAATTCTTCTGGTTGAAGGGACTGGACGTAGCTCTCGGTTTGTGAGAGTGAATCAGGATAAACATCTTGTGTAAGCTTCTTTTCCCTTCTCTTGTATTTTATTTACTCACTAACATCTGAGGATTACCATTGTTTTCTTAATAAAGGTTTTTAAGTTAAAATTTAGAACTTTTTAATTGTGTTCAAAGATAAATATTACAAAACCTTTTTAGCGTTCAATTGGATTGAGAAGTTTTTATTCGTCCATTGCGTGTTATTGTTTCAACCTTTGTCTTAATTAGTTTGTTATTAAACAAAAAGTGTTCCAAAAAGGTTAAGAAACACAATTCAACTCCCTTCTTGTGTTTCACTTGTTTACTTCAGCACTCGGCCTTGAGCTCGCACTCGACTCTGATTGATTAAATTAGGCTCGCTCTCAACCTTAAGTCATTGAGCTTGGTATCACATAATTACTTAATTTTGAATGTAAACAATTAAGAAGCATGATAAAGAAGCATAATAAAGAAGATGATGCCAAAACTTCTTATTTATTAAATTAAAGTATGCCTCGTTAAAACCTTCTCAGAGAAAAACCCTTCTTTACCCTACTTTTAATTTTATTTTATTTTTACTCTTGTATGTTCATTGGCTTCGAATCGCATAAGTTGATAACACTAGACCCACAATGCAATGAAACGTCCTAGATTGATTTAGAGATTGTAAATCACATCATTCCTTGCTGGCTTGCTCTGCCATTGACATCGTTTTCATGAAGGAAAAAAAAAACATGGTTTCGTTTCTTTCTTTCTTTGTATCCTGAATTTGCCTAAAATCATTTATGTGCCAAGAAGCATGGGTTATAACATTGGGAAGAGAGAAGTCCTACATGTCTCCTATATTGAACTTTCTTGTGTTAGTTTATCATTTTTACCTTTTTTCCCCCTCTCATTTTTAGCATTAGGAGATGGTGTGAAAAGTAATGTGTAAATAGAGTTGCTCCTATTTAAAACAAAATTTTGCACACCATTTAACAATATACGGACACAGTCTACTGAAATGATTGAAAAAATAGCAATTTTTTGCTAAAACAAAAGTTTACAAAGTGCATGTTTGGATGTGCAATGTGCGCTTTTGGAGGGAAATGTTCAAATATGAGTTGGGGCTGAAATAGGAGTTTGAGGAGAAATGAAATGAGAAATACAAGCTTTTGCTTTGAGTGTTGAGCCTTAGGCATCACAACCTTCCTCCTAACTTTATATTTCCTCCTTTGTCCTGCATCTTCACCATCTTCACCATCTTCCGTCGCATCAACATCAAGAAGCAAGAAAAAAATAATGAAAATTGCAGGAAACAAAAGAGGGAAGCAAGGTTTGAAGACTCCTTTGTTTTAGAGCATTTTTCTGATCTCCATTCACCATTCTTTCAACAATTTCATAAATAATAGCATCTTCTTCAATTATTAGAACCTTCCTCTAAGAAATAACAAGAAAGTAAATAGCAATCTTTTTACAAGTAAGAAACAAACGAGTTAATTGCCAACGATTAGGGATGTGTGACGGAGGTTGGAAGTGAAGCTTGTGGAGGGAGGGGGAAGAAGGTGATAAATGGTGGAGAAATGAAAAACTTTAGAGTCTAGCTAAACAGTTAAAAATAAAAAGAAGAGAATTTTGATAGTCTTCCTTTAATTCCTTTTTGTCATCTCTTCAAATCCATTTCACTTATTTTTCTCAATTTCTCATTCATTTTAATTTTATTCCGCCTGTGACTGATGTTTTATTTTATTCATTTGTATTTTTTTTTGTAACAAATAATGAGTCAACAACATCTTTTTGTTAAAATATATTTAAATATAATGAAATAAAAAATATAGTAGAGACTAAATAATATAGAATACGTATTCTTTTTAGTAATTATACATGTAAAGTGATTTTTATCAACTCTATCCAAACAATGTCAATTCGTTCAAAATTACTTTTGAAATAAAAATTCCCAAACATAAATAAATCACTTCACTTCAAAAACACTTCTAAACAAAATCAAGTTCATCTAAAATCAAATTTGTAAAATCTAATCCAAACACAAACAAAATCAATTGAGGCAGACCCTTTAATTCAATTTAAATCACCTTTTCAAGGGCTTTAATGTATGTTTGGATTAGATTTTGCAAACTTGATTTTGGTCAAAAGTGGATTTGTATTAATGTGATTTATGTTTGAAAATTTTTATCTGAAAAGTAATTTTAGTAGAATAAATATTATTTGAATAATGTTAGTTAAAATAACTTTTAAATGTATAATTACTAAACAGGGTATGAGTTTTATTTTGCATTGTTCATATTGATTTTTTATTTTATTTTTTTAGGCATATTTTAATAAATGATATGAATGTTGTTATAATATATATTTTTCTCTTTACTTTTGGTGCGGTTGTTAAATAAAAAAAAAATATGCAATAAAATATGCAAATATGAGAAGACCATGAGAATGGGAGAAATATAAATGAGAGCTAGATATGAGAGCACTATCTAGAGCTGTAGCTGGAGGGACCACTAGTTGGAACCAAAGACAATGGAATTAATGCGAGTGGCTTGGAAGCATTGACACGAACTTTTGGTATCCTAGGGATCATCGTTGGTTTTGATATCTTTTTAAAGGTAATTCTTTGATTTTTACTAGAAGCCTGCTTGTAATTATGTTTTCATAATGTGACCTACCTAGGTGGAGAAAAGCAAGGTATTGCATCATGTAATAGATGAATCATTGCACTTTTTCCTTGTGAGGCTTTGCATTTGGGATCTCATTATTAATCGACGGCAATGACCATATTCATCACGTGAAGTGGAACTTGTGGGTTGTCCACAAGCTGTTGCTCTCCTTTGTTTATGGCTTCATATTGTTCATGTATCATTCCAGGTGGAGAGAAAAGTTACATGGTTAACTTAATTGTCTGGATTGTTACATCATGTTTTTAATTAGTTTTATGATTGCATAATTTCCTTTCCATTTTTTCTTTTTGCAGCAAGACCTGCGTTTTACAGGTATGTTACTATTATGTTCATCTTGAATGCAATTGCATTGTTTGCTTCTGGCCTTACTGGAAATGGTGCTGCTTTCGGTTTCTGGTTAGATTCTTCTACAGCTGAGCAGATTATAACAAAAATAAAAATAAAAATAAAAATTCTTTTGAAGCCTTTTTCTTTGTCATCTTTCTCTAAAGCTGTGTTTACTTTTGGTCAAAGGTTGTATCGTGTCACAGTTGTATGTTACCATGCCTTTTATCTTCCCCTTCTGTATATAACATTTCTAGCAGACTTTTTCCAGGTTATAATTCCCTTCACTTTATACCCTGACTTCAGTTTTTACTACCTCTATATTGTTCGTAGTTAAGGACAGCCTTATTTCTTGTATTGATCTGACTGATTGTTCTTATTGTGTCGACTACAGGAGGAAGATTTGCATTTGGAGAATGTGTATTCCTCTGAGATGAAAAATGCTGGTTTCTTCGAAGCAGATTGGGAGTGATGTGGTATCAACTGTTAGATTAATATGGTCCCAACATACTAATTGCAAAACAGGTTCACGAAATATGTAAATAAAGTAAATATGTTAGTATATCGCATTATTATATAAAATTAAAAAAAATGTTGGTAGACGTGTAACATTACACTCCTCAAGTGTTTGGTTATTTACCAGATTTAATGTAAAAGGTATAAGAGTGTAATATAAATGATTACAACCACAGGTTAATCCTATATTAGCATGTACTGTTTGTGATTTTATTGAATTTTAGTAGTCTGTTAATGCAATGAATTAAATCCTCTTAAAAAAGAATAAATATGAGAACAATCAGTTTCTTTTTAAGCATTTAGTAAACATAAAAATTTGAACAGAGATATACATCACACTGTATAGCTTAAAGATGTTATTCAGGAACTTGACTCAGATTACAATCCTACCCAAAAGTTGCAGACTTTATTGGACATCTGGTACAGACAGATCCGTCATTAAACCCATTCAATTTGAGAGTTCATTACACTCAGGCGAACTTAGACTTGTGTCACTTCATTTTTATTGGGGATGGTTAATAATATTTGAGAAAATGAGCTTTTTTTTCCACAAAAAATAATTGATCGGATGGATAGATCCTACTACTGAAAGTACGCAAAATTTAGGCTTGCTTCATTCATTAAGAGTAAAATAAGTTTCAGTATAATATAGGCAAAGGCAACAGGAAATGTTAGAAAATGAGATTTGATTTGTAAATCAAATTTTATGTTTGGAATATTAAAAAATAAGAATTAATTTGATTTTAAAATTTTTTTATTTTAAGTTTTATATATCTCAAATTTGATTAAATTTTAATTGATTTGATTTTAAATTAATTATTTAAATTGACTATTTTACCCTTAACTAATTTTTTGATTTTATCTTACTAACTTAATAATAACATTTACAATATATAAAGTTAAAAAAGTAAAATAATAAAATTAAATTAAACCAATTCTTTTTTTTAATAAATTTCAAACACAAAAATTGATTTTCAAATTAATTAAAAAAATTAAAATAACAAGAAATTATTGAAATAGAAAAAGTATGACTCGTCGTGTCGTCGGGTGTTTGTGTCTGTGTATTACAGGCACAGGGAGAGGGCGAGTGAGAAACTTTCGACCTTGGAATACAAGTCTAAATGCTCCATAGGCAAATTATCTCTCCTGCATTATTCCGTTTGGTGAAAAACAATGATTACTGGTCTAGCTTTTCTAGGGCTTTCCTCCAGTTTCAAAGCATGTCATACACAACTTGCAGCAATTTTCTGCAAAAAGAGATATGCTATGAGCATTTTTTATTGATGAAGGCAATGTGGGAAAGAATGAAATTTTGAGGCATTTTAACTGAATCTGTTTTAACACTAGTTTGGAAATCAAAGAGAGGAAGAAAAGTAAAATGACCTTCACATTGAACTGAGCAAATGACTTCTTGCAATAAAAACGATGAAACAGAACCTGCTCAGTGGCCATGACCGCTTGTGGTCTACCAGAAAATTAAGGAAACAATATCTAAACTGAAGAGATGTAAGACAACGCAAAGGATTAAAATGAAATTAAAAAAAAATAAAAAATAAAAAGGATACAATCGAAGCAAAATGCCACTTTCTTGGACGAGATCACAGCCATAGATTCTAAGGGTGGTATTAGTGGCTTCATCAATGCCATCTTTCCTAGAGGGTGCATTTCTTAGCTGCTCGTGTGTGAGGTAGAATGTGTCAATTGCTGTGTAGATCATCCCTTTTTATCTGCGGCAACCAAACAAAAACTTGTTGCAATTTGAAAAAATTTCATGATTACACAGTGAGTGAAAGGAGCTTAATCCTGAATTTGAATCGACATATTAATGAAACCAATAGAGTAGAGTAGAGTAGAGGGAAAGAGAGAAGCAGTACCTTGAAGAGGGATAAGGATTGAAAGGGTTTCGAAGCAAACCAAACCAAATCCTGCTCTATGTGTAGTGACCTCCTCATGCTAGATGAGATGTTGAATTGTGAGAAAAGAAGATTGATGGACTTATCTGGCACCAAGTTCATTCAAACAGTGTAGTTTACAAGCCTAGATAACTATATCAATATCAATATGGTGCATTGCCCCATTGTACAAAATTGTTGTTGAAGTACTAATTGCTTCCTGCTTTACTAAAAAGGCCTACTTTGCTAAAAGGAAATATTAGGACACAATAAAAAGCCAATGTCACTAACTATTTAAGTAAAAGTTTCTATCTAAACATCAATTCTCATTCTGCAACTAGTAGTGAACTCCTTTAGATCCACAACCCAAGTGGCCTGATTTACCCATCAAGCCCACCAAGCCAAAAGGGGGACCACAATGGCTCTCCACACCATTTCGCCTGCACACCGCCACTCTTTGTACCACTCTGCACACATATTACCCAATTTAGTTAACTTTAGAAGAGTGATAAGAAGGTGATCAACAAAAAAAGAGAGAGAAGACCCTCAACCACGCCGTACACCCTAGACCTCATGATTACTTGGAGAGGATAAAAAGGAAGAAGAAACCAAGAAAAGGGATGATTGGAAGGAGAGAGAGAAAATAAAAAGCTTAACTAGAGAAAAAAAAGAAAAGGGGACAGAGAAAAAAAAAAGGGTGACAGAGAGTAGGAGGAACTATTTTTCCTTTCATCTTGTACTTCCAAGAGGTAAGCTCTATGATTTTCTACCTGCGCATGCTTCTAAATATTGTATATACATTGATATACTTGTAATATTGGTGATTATCTTGTTTTTGTTTGGTTTTGGTTGAGTTTTATTTTTCTTTCCATCATTTTTTTCCCTTTCTTTAGCAACAGACCCTCCACGCTAGAGGTGTTCATTGGTTCGGGTTGACCCGATCAACCTAACAAACCAACTCAAAACAATTTAAAAAAATTGGTTTGGGTTGGGTTATCGGGTCTAATCGGATCCAACCTGATCAAAACCGACCAAGATTAGTTTAGTTCATAGATTTTGTATTTTATAACTCAATGACATGGTGAAATGACCTGAAGAGTAATAGAATTTTAGATATTATTTTCTTATCATTTGACTTTTCATTCATTTAAAAAGCTAAGATATAATAATATATATTTACTTTTTATTTTCAAATTTCAATCATTCAATTATTTTTATTTTGTTAGTTACATATTAGGATAATAATGTTTCAATGATTAGCTTACTCATCCGTGTTATAAAATTCTACAATTTAAAGTTTTTTCTATGAAGTAATATAAAATATATATATATAACTTTCTTTGTGAAGCAATATATTTAATGTCATACATTCATTTTACAAATGAAACTTATGATGATTTTGAGACGTTAAAATGTTTCTTCCCAAATTTGGATTTACTTTTATCTTAATACTTGTATTGTACTGAAATGTTTGAATGCTTAAAATTCATATGTAATTGTCTAATTGAGTTTGAAGTCTTTCGCAATAATAGGTTTGTTATTTTGATGTGAGAAACAAAATTTGATACGGACAACCCGATAACCCGAACCAACTCAACCCAATCTTAATCGGTTTAGTTAGGCTCGAGTTGGTCGAATTTTTTCTCAAAAGCTGAACCAAACCAACCCGATCAAGATTGATTGGTTTGGACATTTTTCTCCCAAAATGCGAACCAACCCAACTTATGAATACTTGGAGTCCACACAAACAGCCACAACCCATCACCACCTAAACCATCAAAGTGACCAAACCGAGACCCCTGCAAACCAAAACTCAACATGAAATCCACCAAATTCCCTCTATTTCTCACCGTACAGCCACCTTAGCTTACAAATCCTTAAACCATTAATATGAGTGTCGAGCTCAATCAAATTAGAAGAATTGATTCACTTCAAGATTTGTAGTAGTGGTGATTGAACCAAGTCGTCTACCTAAGATCTGGATGTGATTTGATCAATTCAAGAAAAAATTTAAGGGGGATTAATGTATTCAGAATGTAAACAAGGAAATTGAATTAACATAATTCAAATAAAAAAACAACAAATCTAAGAATCTATCCAAATTCGAATTGATCTATCATTGACCACTAAACATGCAATTGAGTTCAATTGATTGGCTAACCTAGATCTAATTGAGATCTCTGCATTAGATCCAACATTTGCTACTAAATGATCATCTAGGATTCAACTAAAAAAAGATACATAAACTTGCAATCGCACAATTTAGGAAAACCGGTGCTAATTTAAACTCAAGAATCCTATTAGCCTAAGTGGCAAATCTGCACACAGAATCTCTTCAATTCAAGCGATGAAACTAAGGCAAAATCAATCATAATAATATCACAATTTGAAATTAAGAACAAACAAATAGAGATCTCCAGAAGTTCATCCAAGATTAGAATTAGAGAAGAAGAGAAAATGCAATTGAACATTAATTTCAAATTTCAGCATAAAGTCTCAAGATCAAATCAGAACTCTTCAAGGATCTTGGATTGATATCTGAATTAGCCTTCCATGGCTACAGTCTAAGGAAGCTTGTGGAGGAAGAGAGAAGAGGGAGAGAGAAAAACTCAAAAAGTCTACAAAGTGAGGGAAAATGAAAAGTCTTGAAAAAGTTTGTTTTCGTTCTCAGTCTTTCCCTCCTAATAATTGATTTTAAAAATCAATTTAAAAGTCTTCCATTAGATTAGGACTAATCTCCATACACTTAGATTTAATTGATCATCTTATTTGTCTAATTTAGACTTAAGATGAGGAATGTATGCCCAAATCAATTTAAGGAGGTATCTAAAACGATAGCTAACTTCACATGAGAAAAACACTATCAAAACGATGTAGTTTCGAAAAGTTGTTTCATAAAAGTTGAAAATTTACGTTTTAGATTTTCATTGGCACTAGTTTCAGATCCATTTGACATCTAGAGCCCAATTTATGGTCAATTTACTGCACGCGGGTCAAGTTCCAGCAATAATACCCTTGCTCTGACTTCTAGGCCCAATATGGCCCACTATACACCCAATTCAGATCTTGAACTCTACATCAAAGTTGTAGATATCCCTCTTATCTTTCCTACATGGTAATATTCATATTTATTAGATGTCTATAAATCAAGATATATCCAAAATATAAAGACAATATAAAATTTAATTAATGTTGAAAAATGTAATTAAGCTAAAATGCAATCCAAACCTATAAAATGTGACCAAGTCCAATCAATTAAGCATAAAAATGAGGTAAGATACCAAATGTGAGTGATTAATAGTGTATATGAATAGTTTTTATGAACCATCACTAAGACATACCTTCACATCCATGTAAACCAACCCCTTGTACCACCTTGCAGAAAACAGAGCACCCCTGCGCTCACCAGAAAACACCACCCGAAGTCACCAACAAATAACCAAGACTACGACGATACCCCATTGCCTTGCCTTGCTCTTAGCACCTACACATCCACTTAGCCATAAAAAAAAATTCTGTCAAGCCAACAAAGACGAATCCAAACCACTACAACGTTCATTTCCAACCGACCACCTTACACAGGATCATATCCGATCAATCACCTTTTCTTGGATCATATTCGATCGATCACCTTTCCCACGATTGTATCCCACCGACCACCTTTACCCAGGTTCTTCAGTGACCAACCGAGCATCCTTTCCCATGATCATCATTTCCGACCAATCCAACCCTTTTCCATGATCACATTTTGACCGATTAACCACTATATCATCCTTTATAGGTTACTAACTAATCACCTTTTCCTCTATGCTCATATCCCACTCACAAACCTTACCCTTTACGGATCACCTTGACCGATCACATTTACCATGATCATCTCCAGTCATCCTAACCTATCAAAACTCTTTTATCATGTTTTCCTTTAATCAATCGCCTCCAATCGATCTTCCCTTCCCTTTGATCTCCCAATTGATCGTCCCCTGATCAAACCTTACCCTTAACCAATCGTCCCTGATCGATCACACCCCTTTCCATTAATCTCTATCGACCCACTGACCAATCATTCCTTTACCCCTTAATCATCAATAGATCGATTAACTTTACCCATGATCATCTCCATTTTTGACCGATCACCTTTACCTATGATCATCTCCATTTTCGACCGATCTCTTTTACACCACCACAATCCTATCCCATTTCTGATTGATCACCTTCACCTATGCTCATCTGCATTTCTAACTGATCACCTTCATCTATGATCATCTCCATTTCCAACCAATCACCTTTACCTATGATCCTCTCCGTATCCAATCGATCACCCCCTTTCCCTTGATCTTCACCACCCAATCGTCCCTGACTGACCAGACTTTTCTCACGTCTCCTATGACTGACTGATCGATTGATCAAATCCTCCCATTCTTATCATCGATCGGACAATTGATCGATTGGATCTTCCTTTCAATTTCACAAGCGATGGACTGATCAAATCCTTTCCAATGTGCTCGGATGACCGACCTACTGATCGATTTTTTTCTTATTTTTGATGGTTTTTATGAAATTCTTCTTACTCAACTTGTTAAATTTAGTTTTAAATAAATATTCATGCAACGACCAATGAGACTGATTGTACAACTTTGTGTCATCTTCAGTGTCATATGGATTTGTAAAGGTTTATTGTGCAGCCCAATGTCGTATTGAATAGTGTGCAAGAGTGGATTTAATTTGAAAAATAAAAAAATTCAATTACTTTTCGAGACTCAAGGCCCAATGTCATTTACTTTTCGGGACTCAGGGCCCACTGTCATTTATCTTCCGAGTGCAAGAATCCAGTGTCATTTTTCTTTAATCTTCTTTTAAGTAGAATCAACCAACCAAAAATTATTTTCTACAAAGAAAATTCAATTACTTTTCGAGACTCAGGACCCATTGTCATTTACTTTTCAGGACTCAGGGTCACTGTCATTTATCTTCCGAGTGTAAGAGCCCATTGTCATTTTTCTTTAATCTTTTTTTAAGTAGAATCAACCAACCAACAATATTTCTATAAAGAACTATGTGACTTTGAATTCCCTATTATACCAGGGGATACGTAGGAGTGCAAGTCAAGCCAACTTTTAACTTTTATAATTTTTTTTCTTTTTAAGTTGTGAATATTTGTTCACTCTTGTTTGATTTCTCTTTTTGCTTATGGGATAAAATAGATATTGTTTTGGTTATAAAATTAGCACAATTAACTTAAGGTAACTGTGTTAGGATAGACGTATCAAGGGTGCAGTGGGATTAAGTTTCCACCATAATTGATTCTTGAACCTTGCTTAGTTTCGCATACCATTTTTTTTTATTTTAAATTCATTTTTAAAGGATTTTGTCAATCATTCTCCCTGTTCAATAAACGATTTGTAGCGACTTCATTGTCCATTTTTTTTTTATAATTCTTCTCTCACCACCCCATCACAATTTTTCCTAATCGTGAGAATTCGTTTGAAGAATCTTATAAAATGTAATCGATAATAATGATGGATATGAATCCAACGATAACATTAATTCTTATAAAACTTTCGCCTACCTTTAGTTTTCTTACTCTTCTATGTTTATTGGCTTCGAATCGCATACGTTGATAACACCCAAGGTTGTTAATGGCGAAAAGTAACGTAGAGCGTCTAGCTCAAAAAATGCTATAGCGGTATAGCAGGTTGCGCAGCGGCCGCTACACTAAAGATAACGAGTTCAATAAAAAAAACTTTAAAAAATTTATGAAACACATATAATTAATAATTCTAATGGTTTAAAATCTTTATAGAATAAACAAAACAATAAAAAAAGCTTTCGGACTTAAGTAAAAGACAAATTCATCATTCATCTTAGTCATGCCAATTAGAAGATGATGTGAGACAAGGTTGGGTCATCAGTCATGGGTGCGAAAATGGTGAATAACTCATAGGTGAGGTTGGTTGAGTGCGAAACAGAGGCAGAAAGAGAAGGATCTGCTTGAGAAACAGAGGTTTGAAGAGGTTCTGTGTGCAAAATAGAGGCTACCTGCAAGCTGCGTTCAAACAAGAGGGGGAGTGCAACAAGGGTGGGCAAGTGCGAAATTGCTAGTTTTGTGCAAACAAAGGTTGTGACTATAGATCTGATGGGATCTGTGTGAAACAGAGCTGCTGGGAACCCCAAGAATTGATCGCAGTGTGCGATGGGTGACGGAAAACCAGAAAATCCCTCAATCAATGGAAGTAGGAGAGTTTAATTTGGGGGTATAATAGAGGTTTCATTCTCTATGCAGTGTTGCGGCTGCTATGGCCGCAATTCCACCCACGATGACCCGCAATCCCATCCGCCATGCCTGTGTAGCTAAAACGCTCCACTCCCAACATTTGGTGGCAGATGAGCTACGCTCCACCCAGCACCACTGCTATAGCGGGCGCGACGAGTGCTATTAACAACCCTGATAACACCAGACGCACAATGTAATGAAACGTCCTAGATTGATGTAGAGATTGTAAATCACAATATTCCTTGCTGGCTTGTTCTGTTATTGACATCGTTTTCAAAAACATTGTTTCCTTTCTTTCTTTATCTGTTTCCCGAGTCTGCCTAAAATCATTTATGGGTCAAGAAGCATGGGTTATAATATTAGGAAGAGAGAAATCCCGCGTGTCCTATACTGAACTTTCTCAAGATTAACATTAAAATTAACCATCCTTTACTAGTTTAAATCCTTAGATTCTTGTGTTAGTTAATAATTTTTTCTCTTTTTTTTTTCTCGTTTTCAGCATTAGGAGATGGTGTCGAAAGTATTGTGTAAATAGAATTGCTCATATTTAAAAGAATAATCGGCACCATTTAACAATCATACTGACACAGTCTACTGAAATGATTGAAAAAATAGCAATTTTTTGCTGCAACATAAGTTAACAAAACCAATTGGGCAGAGCCTTTTATTCTTCAATTTAAATCACCTTTTCAAGAGCTTTAATACATCCCCAACCAGATGTAGCGATCCAGTGACAAGAACCTGCCACCATTGTTAAGTAAGAAATGAATGTCAATAAGGGGAGAAATTCTAATATACTACTATTCGCACCATTTTTTTAACTGTTAGATTTAAATTTTATTATATAATGTTTTGAATTTAATCCAAGACTCCTTTATTTTTGGGTTTTTACCCCCTTTTTTTCACTAGAGGTAGATAGAGACATGTACAAAAACACACTAATCCAAGCCCAAAAGAATTAAGCTGACTTTCAGGAACAAGATGGCAGATCAAAAGAAGACGCGTTGGACACCAAAGACGCACCCTTTGCAAAAGGGAAGATAGAAAAAGTGAAAAGCAAAATTTACTCTTTACTTGCTTAAACGCATTTACTAGGATGACCCTGGCTAAAGAGAAAATTTGAGATTTAGCCCCAAGTAAGAAATATCCACCCATTAACCAAGTCAATATAAGAATCAAGTACTGTCCACATTACTGTTACCTGAAGTCTTGTAGATGGGTGTTCTTTAACACAGTCCCTCAGCCATTTTATTGTCAATGGCAATGAAGGTATTACTGCACTGCAAGCAAAATAATTATGGGAAGGGCAGCCATTTGAAGTATTCTCATAAAGAAATTCATGAGGTGGTAAAATCTCTTTGCTATCTATCTTGGAATCCTTTTCAAGCGAAGTGGTCATTTCTGCAAATAAACAGAATAATGCACAGGTCAGAGAAGAACTCAAGCTTTGTCACTAATGTTTGGTCCTCTAAGGCAGTATCATCGCATGAAATAAGGAATTCTGCCATGGGTTCTCTAAATAATTTCATCAGGCAATCTACTGCTGTTGCATTTATCTTTATCTTGAGACATAATCCAAAGCCTAATAATTTTGAAGAACATAATGACAGCAGTAGTTGTTGAATTAAAACTTATTATTGAGTTACACTAATATTAAAGCAATATCTTTTCTCAAGTTGAATTTCCATAGGAAATATTTTCCGCTTTGTTCACAAGATAATAAGGATGTTGAAGGAAGACCAACATTATAACTGAATAGCTTTACTCCTTTAATTCTAAGAATACATATTTCAACTGACATTATCCAGGCATATATATGCTTTTTTAATATCTGTTGTGGATGTATGGAAGCATGATGAAGCACCTAGAATTAGGGTTTTTCTAAAAACAACAGCACTACTTTTATGTTAAATAAACTTAGTCCAAACAGGAGAGCGTGTTTCATGACACGCCTAGAAAAATAAAAATAAGAAGAAGAAGAAGAAGAAGAAAGTTGAGCCTCTTCAAATCTTCCAATGAATATGATGACAACAAACAACCAAAATTCAAGACATTAATATCTGACTGAGTTATTGCCTGTTGATGCTGAAAGATTCATTTTCTATGTGAAAGAAAATATGACCAAGACAAGCTGAATGATCATCACTATGAGGTCTCTAAAGTGACAAAGAACACATTACAAGCTGAAAAGATAGAACGTACCTTTCCCATGCATAATCTTCTCCCAGATTCTTTGGAGGTTAAATTGCCATGACAGGTCTATGCCATTGAGATCAGAAGGAATAACTGACGCGCCAGAAGTAACCTTAGTATACTTTGACATACTCGGGACAAAAATTGCTCTTGAGAAATGAATACCTAAGCAAGATTTCAACGCATTCTGAATGCATTAGTGCAATGCAACTCATAAACATGCACAAAAATTCTGGGAAAGCAAAGTAAGAAAATATATAGAAAGGCTTTGACTTGATTTTTTCTTTTTTCAGCAGATTATCTATTCATAATAGAGCATTTCATGTAGAATATATTGCAAACGCATATCTCCATCATATGTTAAGAGAGTCAACTCACTTAACTGATTTGATAGACGATTCAAACTGCTATCTAATTTATTCTTAAATCCAATCCCAAAAAGATTTAGATATACTTGAAGTATGTAACCAAAATAAGGTGAAGTCATACATATTTGCGGCTCAAAGTACACTAGAAAAATAATCATATCACCAAATCCTGTTACTATCAGATAAAACTCAGGGACGTGAATCTGACTCATGACTTACTAGCTGATGGGCTATTGTGAAAATAGTGAAAATAGCTTTTTTCTATAGAAATTGAAAATAACAAATTATCAGGTGCTTTTGAAGCATGAATACCTGAAGAGGCACATGTATTCACTAGCCGTGGAAGCAAAATCTGAGGATTCCTCACATTTAAGCAATTGAATAGAAGAATCTACAGTTAATCAATACTGCATATCAGGAGGCAATTAAGAATGAAATAGATGATCAAAACGAATTCATGTGGTACTTTGTCAGAGTCAAGAAATTTCAATAAGGATGAATTAAAACAACCCAAAACAGTTAGAGTTGAGGATTGCAATGATATTGTTCAGTTGAAAGTGACACCCCTGGTATGTCCTTGAAAATGGGGAAAGAAGCATCCAAGAAAGGATATACTATGTTATCACAAAAACACTGGTTAAGCTCCAGGAACAGAAGAAAGCATCAATTATTTTAACAACACCTACCCGCCTAAAAGATTTCTCAAACTCCTCCAAGGTCTTGCTTTCATGTAGGATGTGACCATTTTCGGAAGGTTCCTCTGCATTTTTTACACTCAAAGAGGAATATGATGGTATTTTATATCCTCTTACTGCATTAGAGAACCACTTTGCACAAGCCTCCATGCTCTCTGGACTATGAGCTCCATCCAAATAAAATATCAAATCTCCACCACAATTTTCAGACACAATTTCTGAGCAGTCAGAATTTGGAGAAGAGTCATAAACAATCTGAGCCCTCCCAGAAAAATGGGCAGTTGAAAGGCCCCTAATAAATTCATCTGGCAAACTAGAATCCTGCAAATCCTATTTATACAGTGTGAAAAGTTAGGAGAAAGAGGTACAAAATGAAGACAGAGGAAGACATGCCCTGGAACCTTGATAGATCATCGAACAATGAAAGAAGGGCAGGTGGACTACTGTTAAAGTGCAAAAAAGCTCTTATTACACACAAACACACATGAAGTGGACCAAAAATAGCTGGCTAATCCAACCAAAAATATTAAAATCTGACTCTCATCTCTGAGTCTAGAAAAGAAACAAGCACACCAACAAGGGATCCATTTTGAAAATTCTCAACACATAATTGCTGATATCATAATTATTGGCAATGCATTTTAGATTCTAATGAAGTATGATTTACACGGCTTTGTATAAATATTAAATTAGATGCAAGCATGAAGCAAGAGTAGAAATTAACTAACATTTTGATAAAACTTTTCCCAGTTCCCTGTTCTCTGAAGCCAGCATTTAGAAAGTGAGACTGCAAGAGCAGCGTTATAGAATTGGTGATCACCAGATAAACGAAGCTTCAATCCCTTCATTTGTTTAAAATCAAAAGGTTCAGTCACTTGCAGTGGAACCTGCAGCCATTGAAAATACGAAAACAATTAATGGCATTAAAATGAAGAGGCCCATCTGCTC
This sequence comes from Styphnolobium japonicum, assembly GCA_023212625.1. Lineage (NCBI taxonomy): Eukaryota > Viridiplantae > Streptophyta > Magnoliopsida > Fabales > Fabaceae > Styphnolobium > Styphnolobium japonicum. Next base: position 16,067,083 of record JALBWW010000005.1, read on the forward strand.
ATCTGTGAGGTTGCACATGTTCGTGAATGCATGTATGATTGCTGACCTATATTTCCTACTAAATCAGAGCTCTCAAATACCAGAAGTCCTTGGTTACATATAACTGAAAGGCTGAGAAAGATAATCTCTCCGACGGTCAGACCTAAAGACTCAATTTGAAAACTGATTAGATTACTAAAAGCTTGTCCTTTAAAACTGTTCGGAACTTAGGATTCATCTCAATCATATGGCATGTATTGTTTGAACACATGGTACCTCTAAGCTTCCTATTTGAATGAAGACATCATTTTGTCCTCAATTCATTTGCAATATCACATATGTAAACAAAGTATCACATACATATAGTGACTGACCAAGCTGAAACTAGATCAGATTCAGATCTTTAATTAATCAAATTAAAAACCAAACTAGTAACTAGAAATGTGAAGTTTTATGGGTTTCCAGTAATATTTTGATAAACAATATCCCGAGTCAAGGTAAGTCAAAGAGCTTTTGACCATAAAAACTCTACATCCTTTTTTTTAAAAAGAAAAAATAAATTGGCATTGATAAGAGACAACCTTACAATGCTCTTTCCTGAGGCAATTTATAATAGTTGATGGGATTGATGATTACCATGAGTTCACTGGCCCTGTCAAGGATAACATCCATGGCTTCAGAAGGTTGGGGTACTGTGAAGGCAGGAACTTTAGGCTTCAGGAACAGGTAAGACATCAATTCTTCAGAAAATAGGGCAAAAAATGAAGAGGAAAGGGGAGGGGGGACTTCCAATTTAAATAATTGGAACAAAAATATTACAACAAGTAGCCTTTTTCCATAGAAATCAATTTGCAAATTTGGTTGCTGAAGTAGAATTTTCATACCTTGAAAATCCCTGCCTTGTGTGAAGCTATCTGTCCAAGAGTATCTCCTGCATAGTTTTTAATACTTAACTTTTAAATACCTCCTTTCGTTATTTTGACCAATTCACTGTTGTTGAAGAAAAACCACAAAAATTGAAGTCTATAATGAGAGTTTACTTAGATGATGGACACCACCTTGCCAATGCAGGAACATGTTAAGCTCTGAGTAAACTCAATGCAAACACTGGAAAGAATGTTTACAGAGTATAAGACATACGCACCCAATATCTCAGTATGATCCATCCCCAGAGAAGTAATGCCGCACACAGTAGGTTCTTTAATCTGCTAGGTTCATAATCAGTTTCAAATGTCATAGGTCATAGCACTTATTCTAACATTAGGATTTCTATAATTTATCAAAGGGATTAAAGAAAAGGTGACAATTTCTTTAAACAATTTTCTTCTATTAGTTCAAGAAAATATATTAAAAGACAATTGTTGTTAACAACAGAAGTTTAAAGAAATAAATCTCAGTGATACCATACATCAAATGCATACCACGTTTGTTGAGTCTTCTTTACCTCCAAGACCAACTTCTATAATAGCAGCATCAACCTATGAATGCGAACCATTTCAATAAAATATTACAACTGAGGGGAAACGGGGAAAAGAAGAAGAAAGAAGAATGTAACATAAGCAGATATGTAAATGTTAATAAGCACCTATAGTTAAACAGCAAAGCTAAAAAAAATGTACGAATTAGCAGCACATTATAATTAACTAAAAAGTGCAGCATATGAAAAGTAAAGGTTGAGCAAGGATTCCTGAATCAAACATAATAAGTTATCAAGATGCACATAGACATAAGAACACAATAACATAATTATGATCCAAAAAAATAGAATACTTTTGACAGCATTCACCATTTCATCTAATATAATCACTATTTGCATGATTTCATCTTAGATTATTAGCAAAAGATGAAAAAATTTTAGTTTGGTTTCATAATAATCCTGATAGTTTTCAGATCTAGAAAAACATAGCAGCAGAGATGGAGAACGTAATCCATCCATGTCAAGATAGAAAGAATTCCATAATGAATCAAAAAGATATCATTAACTTATTATTATTATTATTTATATTTACTTACAGAGTTTGTAAGGTAACAAGCACTGAAATACGTGATATGTCCTTTATGAAAACCACATTTATCAACGAAGCAAACAGTTGTCAAGCAAGGGTAATCATATGAAACTGGAAAAATGTTGGTTTGTACTAGAGTGCAAAAAAGCATGCTGCAGGGACAGAAAGGTAAACATGTATTCTAGCAATGACACAAGAAATTTTTTATAATCTAGAAAGCATGGACAAACTGGTTTGGGTTGGTACTGCATTATTCTGAACAAAAATAATCTTGCATCTCCAAAACAAATATAAGTATAAATTTTATAAACATCATTGGCTGGTGGACTATGAGAATTTGAACCAGGAAATGACAAGTTCACATAGAATCTCCCACAGTGGCTACTGCAAACAGGGATATATAGCATTTTTGCAAGGACAATATAGTAAGAAAATCAATAATAAACTCAAATATGTGGCTTACCTGTTCAGATATAAATATTTTGAAAGCCAATATAGCAAGAAACTGAAACAATGGGGGCATCGGAAGCTGCTCTGTAGCATTTTCCTGCAAAATTAAGCTTCAGGAATTAAGAAACTGCCACCAGAAGATGTCATTATCAAATGGTTAATATTTTCATGTTATATTTGTTTCTTCTCCTCACACATGATTTCACATCTGAAACATAAATATTTAATTATAAGATTTGAATCTTGAAACACGACAATATATTGTATGAAAGTTATGATTTCTCATCAATATCAATGGAAAATGAAAAAACAGAAACTTAGTTTTAAAAATTAAATTTATATTGCTTGTTACATGATGCATCCAAGTATAACGTCTGGTCAATCTTTCAAATAGCAATGAAGCTTACTAAGGGTTAATAATTTATCATCTCAATTACTCTCAACCATAGAGCTCTCTCCCTTTTGATCCATAAGACAATATCTGTTGATGGTATTTAGAAGATCCAAATGGAATAATAGAACAGGATATCTTATCAGAAGGCCAAAAGTGGATGGCCAACAATACTCTAACAACAGCCAAGTTTTCTATTAAGTGTCAGGAACCAGCAATGATGCCTACTTAAAGCAATGCTTGGATATGCGATAAATACATAGATTTAGAAAAAGAAAGTCCAAAAGAATCTCTAAAAAATGCAATAACATAATACCTCCAATTGGTTCCAACAATCCCAGAAATACAGTAAAAATTTATCTTCAGATATGTCAATCCTACAGAGACAATTAAAATTCAGACATTAATGGTATGCAATGGCAACAAAATTAGTGAACAAGAGCATGAATTTCAGCTAAACAGCTAAGTGCTCTGTTGTAAAACATAATAAAGATGGCACTTATTATTTTTCATATAAGCATCTGCGGAATTCTATGCGCATATCTTTATTCCCTAATCCATCCCTGCTCATCAGAAGGAAAACATCATCGCTTTCCATCTAAGAAGTAGGCAGCCCTAATTGCTTCATCTGCTTGAACTTATAATTATGTAAGGGGGGGGGGGTTTATTCACAAATAATTGTGGTGAAGTGTATAGACCAAGAATATTCAGAGATACTCATATGGATTATCCCACCAACTACTCTTCATGGACTCAAAGGTATGATTTTTCCTTTTGTGAATGTTTATAATGCAAATATTTACTACTAAGCAGTCTATCTCATCACAAAGTTACTTTCACAAGACATTGCTATTAATATTAAGAGAGAAAGAATAAGAATATAACCTAATCAACTGAAGTCTAAATGTGTTCTCAGTCATTTGGGTTCATTGTACTGAGTAACAAGTTTTAAAAAAATTCTACATAGTTTACCAGGATCAACCATATGTCTGTGATGTACATTCAAGTACCAGGTAAAGGAAGGAGAAGACGAGTGTGTGTCTGTGTGTGTGTGAGAGAGAGAGAGAGGGGGGGAGAGAGAGAGATTACATCAGATGAATGGAATGTTGATACAGTATCTACCTAAATAGAAAGATTAACCATTCTAGCCAAGGTAGCGCATTCAACTACTAACCCATCTATACGAAACCGTTCACGCACGTCGATTAGGTGAGGGGATGTGAAAACTCCAGTGCGAAAGCCACACTCCCTTAAGATTGCCTCACAGAATATGCATGTTGAACCCTAACAAGTAATCCATTAACAAAACAATAAAAAAAGAGGACATGAAACAGTAATAAAAAAAAAATTAGAAACTCTATTCATCAATGTAGTTTATCTAATCCTTTACATAGCTATAAATGCAGGATGAACGTGAATGTTAGGGATGTCCTTTCTGTCATGTCAGATACCTGACAACAATATCAGACAACTATAAATGGGTAAAATATCTGTTATATAACCACTTTATTTCAACCATCTTAATACATGCACTAATTTTTTCTAAAAAGATAATGTTCATCATAATAATCAGTTCTTGAATCTTGAAGCAAATAACAAAATTAACTTTTCAACATACTGTGATAAAATGAATCAAGAAAATATGACAAATTATGAAAAGAGTACCTTCCCCTTTGTTCCTGCCACATGAATAATTTTGAGCCCATTTATATCTTCTTCCAAACCCAGTATCTGTATAGAAAACATGCATTTTATGTTCTACTGTTCAAAGAAGTCTCCTGAAGCAATAAAGGCCTTTGAAATATGATAAGAAACTAGATGATTCAAGGAACATTGTCTGTTACGAGAAGGAACTCCTAGGAAGTAGAACATTTTCTTTTCCCTGATTGGTAAAAATGCATAAAGAATTTTGAGCCTGATGAGTTGCAATCTCACAACCCACTTCTGTTTTGTTCTATTTTCTTCCTTATTTTCACTTGGGCAGATGGGTTGGGAGAAAATTGGATTATGCCCCGAAACTCACCAAGACAGAACTATGCCATAACCAATCATAAGGTTATAAATTGCGGTCTGCAACAGCAATTGCGGTTTTTGAGGTTTCCGCAACTACAACAAGGCTGCAATTGTAGCCGCATTAGGCGCATTTTCCCACAATTGTCCGTAATTTCTATAATTGCAAGGCAACCGCAACCGCAATTTAAAACCTTGGTTATAATTTCATAGTATCATCCATCATCACTACTACTTCAAAATGCTGGGAAAACAGTTCAGCATTACCTTAAGATACATCAACATCTTTTCTAATTTTCCATCTACCGGAGGCTTCTCTCCACGCCTTTGGCGAGTAATAAGAGATGAAAGTTTTTCCATGGCAGTTTCATACGAAGACAATGGAAAATTTCGCAATTGTCCTTTGGTGACGCCATTGCTTCCCCTTTCAAAAAGAACTTCAGATGGCATCTTATATCCAAACCCTAAAACATTCAAGCCACAAAAGGATTTTCTGAAACTCAACGTTAAGCTTTTACACGCTCTGCAGTTTCACACGCGAACGAGTTTCACATACTTTCTAGATTGATTAAGTTTCAGAACACAAACTAGAGAAAGTTTGTGCAATGTGCACCACACGATGTAAAGTAATTCAATATTTGAAATTGAATTTAATAAACCTTATAAAACATTAGAGTTAGAACTAGAAAACGGGATAAAGACGCACGCATCTCGTAATTTTGCTTTGAAAAAATAGCTTACTGTTTCCAGTGAGATTATAATGTATTCTTCTTAGGAGTGCAGGTAAACGGTTAGAAATACAATTTGTTGTAATGGTGGATTTGAAATGTCGCTGAGGGAAGTGTGGGACTCCAATTATCTCACACTTGTGGTAAATGTTGATGTTGGTACTAGTTATCATCGACATATCAACCCTGCAATGTAAACATGGCCACAATAAAAAAAAGGGTACCAAGATAGAATAATAAAGTCAGATATTCTGATTAGGAAAGAAAAAGGGGAATTACAAAGTAAAAAAGAGAAGCCATAATCAGAATCAGAATTGTTGGTGGTTGGTGGTTGGTGGTGCAGCTTTGTTTTCAGTTCTATCCGTGGTGGAGGTTTGGATGGCCACCACTAGCGGCAACGGCTTCAACTAATTGAAAAAGAGATAGGTCTTTGAAGAATTGAAATTGAAATTGAAATTGAAATGGGCCTCAGGATTGGACCCCTTCGTTTTGACCCGCCAGTTAAATCAGGCCCGGTTCCATTGCATAAAATTTTACCATTTCGGCTTTCTTTAAAAATAAAAAAAATAAAAACTTACTCTATTTATTAAAAGTTAAAACTATAAAATTTTGATGATTAATTTGATTTAAAATTAAGATATTTGTGTTTAAAAAGTTATGCATAAAAATTGATTTGATTTTGAAATGAAATCTTATGTTTGGAAAGTTATAAAATAGAAATTTATTTGATTTCAAAATCATTATGATGTTAATTGTGTACGTGCAAAAATTTATTCAAATGCCAATGAGCTTATAGTTTAGTGACATCTCTCATAATCACAGGGGGATTGTGGGTAGGAGATCAAACCTCAAGCCCTCACACCTCATTCTCCTAATTCCTTACCGAAATTTCAATAAGTTGTCTCTTTACTAAAAAATTACAATCAAATCAGATGGGATAGAAGTAAATTAAATTTTTTAATCAAATCAAATCAGTTTTATTTTTTTAATAATTCTAAACATAATATAATAAATTAAGGATGGAATATATAGTTGAATGAGTCATAGCTCATCAGTCAACTTAATTTAACCCACTAAAGTAATGGATGAGCTAAAAAATTAGCAGCTCGTTTGGAATTGGTTAAACAATGTTCGTATTATTTTCTCTTTAAAAAATTGTTAGTGACGTATGAATACATAAGAAATTTAAATATTTTCTTGTTATGGTTAATTGATATCTAGATTAATTTATGCGCTCTATTTAATTTTTCGTAGTCTAGTCCCAAGAAATTAGTAAAGATTTAAATATGTAACGATGTATCTATCTCACATCACACACTCCACACACTCGTATTCACCATCACACCAACCTCTTAGATTGTCTTTGTTACTATTTTATGTAATCAATATCACTCATGATGTCATTACAATAAAAAAAAAACAAACAAACAAACAAACAAATTACCATCATCAAAACTAAACTCACTTTCATCTAACTTTTTCTTTAAAAAAAAATTAAGGATTTTTTATGAATTACACTTTTGCAATACATTTTCACAAATTTAAAATTAAAAAAGGTATAAATTATTATACTATTATGCATTAAAACAAGTTTTTTTTATTCACCACATTGCAGTGTCACAACTAATTATTTATAAAAATGACAAACTAAATTTTAAGGCCTACTTCGCCTACGGACCTTAACTCAATAGTTTGAACTTTGAGGTCACCAAACTTGACGAAGAGCTGACAATAGCGATGTCAAAATTGTCCGAGCTCATGGGCCGACCCAAATAACTTGACAATTTGAGTTAAAGAAATCTTAGATCGAACCAACTATGTAACAACCTAGCCCAATTTGAAAATAGCATTATTTAGATTTAAAAGAAAAAGAATCAAATTTAATAAGTACATATAAGTTTTTCCTTTTCTTTTTCCACTTGAAATATGATGTTAATTTTTGCTAATCCCTTAAATTGATTAATTTATAGTTCAAGCGATGCTTCATGGATGTATCCTAAATCATTTATATTGAAAACAATGTAGTAAATCTTCAGTGTTTATGTTGATAACACTTAATATAATCTATTATATTTGTATCTAATTTGCGTACATGATTTTTGTAAGCTTTGATAAATTTAGAAGTTTAATTTATCAATAACTTATTATTATAAATAAATAAAAAAGTGAAAAAAGACATAAAAAATTTTTGAGCTCATGAGCCGGCCCGGCCCAGCCTAGCTCATGACACACATGAGCTAGGCTAGATTGACAGTTTACTTGTCCGCACTCATTATAGGCCGGCCCATCATAACCTGAAATAAGCTTGGCTCGATACGAGCTGACCCATTAACACCTCTAGCCGACAACTTGTTCATTCAGCCAAAAAAATCATGAAAGTAAAAAGAAAACTATATTTATTGTTGACTTGACAAGCACTTGCACCTTAAACAAATTGTGGGTGAAACACCAATTTTTTTTCCTTTTCTTTCTATGCCAAGTATAGTTTAGGGATGCCAAGTAGTTACTTCTCCTTTGTAGGCTTCTGCGGGGTTTTGAAACCCTCTCGTTTTAACTTGAAAGTATTATATTATTTTATTAAAAATGTAATAAGTGATACCACATGACTATACATGTTCGTTGAATTAAATTTAAAGTATTTTTTAATAAAATTTAAATTAGATCTAATAGTTAAAAAAATATTGAAAGTAATACTCTCATAGTATATTAGAATTTAAAAGGGAATTTCTCTTTTAAAGGCACCAATTGCTGTTTTAAAGGCACCGAAGAATTCACCATCAAAAGATGCTTTTTCATCTCTTAAATGCCAAGTAATCAGATTTCATTTGGTCAAATTACATGCCAAAAACTGTTTTTTGTCCTAAAGCACAAAAGAATCTCAAGATAATTTATACGAACTTTTTAAAACTGTTTAATGTTGGATATGTCGCAAGCAGTTTATGTGTAAAAGAAGAAAAAAAAACATTTTGACCCAATATCTAAAAAGTTATAGGAATAAGCAAGGTTTTAAAAACCGGACCGGACCATAACCCGAGTGCCTAGCCGGTCCGGTTGGTTCCAAAAATCGTTTTGGCCATTGAACTGGAATGAATCGGGAAAAATTGGGAAGGATCGTTGACCCAAATGAATCGAACCCGGTTCTCAAATTTTTTTTTTAAAATTGTTTTTTGAATTTTTTTATTACTTTTTCAGTTTTTTAAATTATTTTTTAAGATTTTAAATTAATTTTTTAGGGTTTTTTTTCACATCAATTTCCTAAAAGTCATAACTTTTTACTCGTTCGTTCGATTTGAATGCATTTTATATTGATTTTACGTAACTTTTTAAGATCTATCTGATAGAAAATGAACGAATGAAGTTGAACTAACTGCTTTTAAAAAAAATATAATAATTATTTTCATAGTAATAAGTATTTTTAAAAGAAATAATAATAGTTATTTTTAAAATAAGGATTAAACCCTAATTTTTTTCTTAAATTCTTGTTACTCTCAAAATATGGCTATTTTAATTGAATATGTACATAAATAATTATGTATATAATTATAATTGTAATTATTACGTTATCCGGTTCGACCACCGATTCAACCGGTTCGACCAATCGAACCATGACTTGAAGGTCTTGCCGGTTCGATCTCCGGTCCAGTTCTTAAAACATTGGGAATAAGTTTTTCAATTCATGACAAGAACTTTTCTTTTCACTCCTCTTATAATCAATTACACTATGACTAATCACAAAAAAATCATTGAGTGCTCTTGAATGCCTGTTTGGGTTAGTGTATTTTACTTTCATAAAAGCTTATAATTAAAATGGTTCAAATCATAATAGGATTGTCACACTTCGAACCTAAATCCTTTACAAAGTACAAATCCCCCAAACTTAAAAGATGTGTTCATGATCAATTGAACCATTACTCGTGGTTTATAATTTTTTTCTGGTGTAATACTCATGGTTTATGATTTAAAGATATCTTCTGATATTTTCCTATTTGTGATCAAGAAAAAAAAAATTACATACACAAGAATTCAGATGAATCGCAGGGAAAAAACTTCAATAGAAATAAAACGTTCCTATTAAAGAAATTTAGAACATCTCACCTAATTTCAGAGAAATCCACAGCCAAATCCACTAGAAAACAAATTTATGGAGTTTGGTTGAGTCTCACAAGGAGGCCACTTTTATAGTTTTTTTTTTTTTTGGGTACAAGAGGCCACTTTTATAGTTAACTTGAGTTGAATGTGTAATAGAAAGGCATCAGATTCTAAAATTAGGTTTATAAACGGAATGCTTTAAAAGTACAAGCTGTCCTTCATCCACATAAACCTTATCCCTGGAGTATTTTTTTATTTTTAAATCTCTTTTTGGCTGGACATCTTTCTTCTCCAGTTGAATCTTATCCTTAATTTTTCACTTGTTTTGATTAACATATCATTCATAAAATTATCCTTTGATTTTAACAATGACAGGCTTTCCATTTTCTTTCATTATTTTAAGATTCTTGGGAATGTTAGAACTAGGTTCTCTGGATTTCATTCTCCTCCATTCACTTCCATAACAATTGCATGATGGGTTTGTTTTTTCTTCCTCCCCTTTTCATTCACTTTGTTTTTCTTTTCCCATGTCAATGAGAAAATTGAAAAATGACCTCTGAAGTCTGAACACCGCTTTTCTTCGACCCCCACATCCACAAAAGGAAAGATCATTTAGATTTGACTTAGCTTTTGGGTAACCAGAAAATTTGGTTCACTGAATGTACTAATTCCATGTGAAGTGTGAACAAAATAATTGTTTGCTGCGCAATGATTGCAATCCAAGGAGCTTTGGTAAGGCTAAACATGTGAAGGTCAGCCAACATGACAAATACGTATTTGAATGGTTTTGGTGTCAATGACATAGAATATGGCCAGAATTCGCCAAGAAAAAATCTCTTTTAGATTATAATGTTGTTGACATTCAGCAACAAATCTATCAATACAGATAAAATTGGACGAATTGATAACTCAATTCTTTTTTTTTTTTTTTCCGCAACACCAAGGAATTGAAGTAAAATCCTGAAAATTGCAGGATTGAAAAAGTGAAAATATTAAGTCTATCATGCCGAATCAACGCAGGATAAGAACAAGGCGGAAAAAGGAACATAGATTCAGACCTTATGACATGACTCTCTGATATTAATATGAGCTGCAATAAGGGGTCCAATATTCCCATCCAAAACAGAATTTAGGTCTGGCACGTCAATGCCAGTCTTTACATCATGTACTAACTTGTATGGATGAGAGACATACCTCCGAGTTTCTTCTTGCCACAGATTGACAATGTTATCCTTCCTTATACTACTTATACTTGAAACTCCTTGTTCCCTTGCTATCACTTGAAGTTTAGCTTTTAATCTGTTTAGTGCTTTCATCTTATTTGCAAAGTGGCTTCTCTCACCTGCACAAAGAAAAAATAAAATAAAATGAAATCAAGAAAATTCACCATTTTTATGCTTGGCGAAGTTTTTTGAAAATGCTCCAGGGAAAGGAACTGGGTAGTTTTATTTTAGTTCTATCAAATTATTGTCAGGGGATGTAGTAGAAAAGCAAAAGAGAAAATTGAGAAATAGTGAGTGCAAAATATTAATTAACTTCTTCCACATGCATTTGCTAGTCTTCTCCATGCGTGAAATTAATGCATCTGCAAACTTGATTAAATCAGGGCCAATTAAACAGATGATGCCAAGTATAACTTTTACCCATTTCATCTCTTTTGGCTGCCAAGTCAAACAAATTTTTCACAGCCCCCAACCCTCAATCACAACTTCTTAAAACAAGAATTATAAATAGGCCTGGGAATTGACAGCTGCTTATATGATGTTATAATAGTGTCATTCCAAGGTAGGGATCACTGTCCCACTAGACTTCTGAATATCTTTTCTACTTTTTATTTTATCATGAATACTCGATGGATAAATAACAATATAGAGCGACATGTGAATCTATTCAGGTTCATTATATGAACCCATTTTATAATTAAATTAACTAATTATTTATAATTTATATAAGCTTAAAAAATATAGTTTGTTAAATAATGAACGAATGAACAAGGTAAGCTATAATTCAGGGTGATGTAATCCTAAAAATGGAGAAAAGAATCACTATTTTAATGGGGTAAACATAAAATCCCTTTTAAA